>VXBI01003847.1:2034-15067 GCA_013397375.1 Toxostoma redivivum | reverse complement strand
AGTGGTTCCCAAGGAGTAGGTAGTGTCATCTGCTTCAAGGCTGCCCAGCATCCCACAGGTTACTGCTAAAGAGACAGTAGAAGTAATTGTCTTTTTTTGTTCCCTAAAAAAAAATTTAAAAAATAAAAGATATCTTTTTCAGTTGAAATCTTATTTTTAATTTATTTTAAAAATAATTTATTTACTGCAAAAGAAATAATTTGGTCCAGTTTGTGTTTTCCATGCAAGTATTATTTAATATGTCCCAACACAGCTTCACTAATTTGGCTTAAGAACCTTCTTAGTATTTAGAGAGGACAGTCTGAGGAACTGTAATAAAGGAACACTGCTGTATATGGGACTTGAGAAAAACAGAGGGTTTTGTTTTTTTTTTTTTTTACAAGTCTCTGTAATAATGTTAGAGCAGGTGTGTGAAGCAGCACAGCCAGAAACTGATGGGTTTATTGTTTTTTATTTCATTGATGGCTTCCCCTATTAAAAAAATTAAAATTTTCCTTGGTGTGTGATATTTATGTCCAGCCTATAGGCTTTATTTGTCACAGTATCATTGAGTTTGATGTATTTGCATTAGATGGTCTTGTTTCTTTATTTCAAAGGGGTTTAGGCACAGTCTAACTCAGCATTGTCGTAAAATAACAGCTGAAAATCCTAATTACATTGAATGTTCTTGATGCAACAGTTTGGCTTGGTTCACATTTGTGTGATAACACCATCACTGGAGCTATTGAAACTGGATAAATCCAGTAGTCATCCTGTATCAGGTGATAAACAAAGTTGGATAACTTAATCTAAAAAGATTTTCCATTTGCAGTGTTTCAGTCTTTTTTTTGTTCACTTGGGAAATTCCTTTTTCAGCTGATTTCTGTGTTATGTAAGTTGTTAAACATTTGGCTGTACTTGCATTTTCCCCATCTATAGGTCATTTGGATCCAGGCTTCCTTGCAGGTGACAAAATATCTTTAAGTAATGCCCAGATCAATGAAGAAATTAATATCGCCTCTTCTGATAGTGAAGTAGAGATTGTTGGAGTTCAGGAACATGCCAGGTATGAATTCCTTTTTCTTGTTCTAATATTTATTTCATTTTATCAGAATATCTGCATTGCCAAAAGTAATAAAGAAAAATAAATGCTGACTTTCACTGCTGTAGTTATCCATCCATGACTGATGCCCTAAAGGTAGCAAATGTTGCACCCATTTTTTCTATTCCGCTGGTCACGGTGATATCAGAATGTATTTTTCTTTAGAACATTGCCAACTTGATAAGTATTCTTAAGCTTATGATTTGATATCAAACATTAACAGGCTAAAGATATGTAGTATAAAGTACTAAATATAGAGATACCAAATGTATAGACATCATGAATTGAGATTTTAAAGGCATAGTGTGAATATGCAAATAACGAAACTGAAACATTTATATAGGTTCTTGTTTCCTTTCAAAATATTAGCTTTAAGCATTTAATCAGCTTCCACTTTAACCAGTAGTTGCAAAAATGCTATTAAATTTTCAATAGCTTATATCTTAAGATAACTCCTTTACATTGAAAATCATATCTTTATGAATCTTGGTTTTATTTCAAGATACAAGAGAGTTCATGTAGGAGAATAGGTTGTAAGAATACTGCAGAAGGGAATCTTTCCCAATGAATTACAGCTATACTGATTACCAAGGAGTAGAAACAGCCTTGCCTGCCCAATGAGGTTGGGTGTTATAAAAGAGTGGGCTAGCTGGCCACCAGTTACAATTGCAGTTGGACACCCAAGAGTCTGCTGCAGTTCAGGATGGAGTCTGCTGGCTGTGCTGTGAGGAGGTAAGGGACATGTGGTCGTGCAAGGGACAGATAAGGTAAGAAGATGCTGTGTGAAGGACAGACAGGGTTAGGTGGCCGGATAAGGGACAGCTTGGGGTTTAGCCAGTCATGAAGAAGGAAACTTGCAGAGAGGTGAGGAGTCAGTGCTGTGTGGAGCTGCCTATGAGGAAAAAAGTCAGAGTTGCCTGAAAGAGGTCCACTGAAAGAAGGCATGAAAAGTTTTTAATAAAGGACTGGTGGTGGTGCCAGTTATGTCTGTCTCGACATTACTACAAGTTCAAATCCCCAAAATAGAGGAGGGTAAGGAAACCAGAGGTTTTTCTCAAGCTCAGATATAAAGCTGTCCAGCTGTGCTTCAGGTGTTATTCTTACTAAGCATTTTTTTATGTTACTCTTCTTTAGTCTACGATCTTTCCTTGGCTTAAGATATTAAGAAGCAGTTGAACAAGACTGGCATTTGCATATTGTATGGAGTGTTAATTTGGTGGAATAAAAGCAAGTTAAAACAGTATACAGACAAGCTCCCTCTAAAACTAGTCTGCTGCCTGGTGGATGCTTGGAGTCAGAAAAGGTGTGTGAGGGACAAAGCAGAACTGTTCCTTGTTGTCTCTTCACCACATCTTTCTTGGTGAAAGGAAGAAGGAAGGTGTGTAGGACCCAGTTTCCCAGCCAGGGAACTGTACAGATAGTGTGGGCACAGTCTAGTGCTGTTGAATATGAAAAAAGGAAATTTTAAGTTCCCAAAGGAAGAAATTTAGTCTTTGCTTTTAGAATAGTGAAAGTCCTTGCATGGCTAACTCTTTTGGAAGATACTATTTCCTTAGGGAGTAGCTCTCCTTTTTATCCAGCAGACCCAGGGCTTGGAGTAGAGGATCTTTGTACCAATAATGAGTGTGGACTTGTCCTCTAGTACTAGTTTGTGTAAATCTGTCTAGCACTATGTATGCACAACCCTTCTGTTTGAGGTCCCCTATTCAAAAACTTTCCATGCCACTTGCCTCAATAATATTTACTGTGTGCAAGAATGGAAATGTGAAGTAAATGCAGAATTGCCATTTAAAATCAGTTTTAGTATATATGGACTGAAATAATTTCAACAAAGCCAGACTTAAAGCACACTTTTGTGCTTTTTGTTGTTCATGTAACCATCTATCATCTCCCACAGACTAGTTTTTACTGGCTCTGTTGAATACTCGCATGTTTCAGTTGTTCAAATCCTATTTAGAATTGTATTTCTCTTGCAGGTCTAGGCTTGAGGTTATGAAGTATTGATGGGATTCCTTCAGGGTTGTCTTTGTGAAACGGTTTAGGTTTTTGATCAGTATTTTTATATGCTCAGTTAGTATGGTGTTTGGATTCTGTTCTCTTGCTCATGCTGTTTTTTATCATGCTCCATATTCCATGTCATTATTGAACTGGTGTGAGTTGTGGCATTCTGGAGTTTGTCCATCATTTGTAGTTTTTCAGATTATTAATGTATTGGTGCAGTTTTTCATCATTAGACTATTACTTGGCATCTACTTAAGACACCAAGATTTTTTTTTTAGTTTGTGTAATTTTTCCAGTTAGGCTTAAAAATATTTCTTCCTAAAAGAAAGAAATCAGATGCATTTTTTAGAGTTCCAATCTCTTATTGCTAGTTCTTTGTAGATATGTACTTTATGTATTTTTAAGACTGAGGAAGTAATGAAAAAGTGATTCTAAACATCAAAACATCACATCCAAAACTAAATAGTGTATCTGAGAAGGCAATGAGACATTTATATTCAGAGAAGTTACAGCTTAGAGAATGAGATTTTTCATTCTATTTCATGAAAATCTAACGAGAACTAAGACAGATAAGCATAACCTAAGTAGTTCTGGAGAAAATAAATTGAATGACCTCAAATTAAAATAAATTTTAAAATAAATAAAGTGTAAATGTCAGGGATATTTGAGCAACACATAAAATTTAGATTCCTGAAATACAGTACATTCACAAAGAAATGGAAAATGCTTAGCCCAGCAGCCAAAACACCTCCTATTTATGTGTGTAGCCACCATCAGTGCTTATAAGAGGCAAACCAATTTTTGTAGCACTAGGTATCTGGTTTTCCTAGTGTCTGTTTAAGCCTTACAGGTGGAAATTATCATCTTAAAGACTCCAGTAAATTCTTGTCATCACTTCATCATATAACAAAATTGGTCTTTCGTTGTGTTGGATTTCTTTACTAATTATTATTAGCTTGTACTTCAGTCATAACATATCTACTATGAATGTAATAGGTAAAAATGCTGTGCAAGTAAGTAACATACCTCACTTCAGCAAGGCACTTGAGAGTGTGTTTATCTTTAAATACATGATTTAGTCTCTGACTATAATCACTGAAAGATTCATTGTTTTGCTGAAGTCAGGCTGTACTGTTATCAGTGAGCATTTCTCAGCATTATTGTAATTTTTAGTTAAGAAGACCAAAAGAAATATCAAATGTAATGACTGTAATAATGTAATTGACAAGCTTTCTTTTTTAATTATTGTAATGAAAGTATTGTTACTTCCTTATTTTAACATGGGTTTGATTTCATATAGAAAGAAAGCTTTTCTTTGTCTCATCCAGCCTTACTTAAATTTTTTCTTTTTAAGTCCAGTGGGTAAAAGTGCTAGCAGGAAACTATGCTTCTCAATAATGCATTGTATTACACATGATGGGGCAGACTTCAAGATCCTTGGGATCCATGCACATATTTTGTAAGGAATATCACTTTATACTCACTGGCAGAATTCAGTTATTAAAAATAAATTAATCACCACCACCATGAAGTTTAAATTTAGTCTCAGCTTTGTTTACTGGGTATTTAAGGTGTCATGGACTCTACAAATGGAAAATCCATGAGGACATTTTAGAGAGGGGCATGTTAATAAGATGCGTAAGTGATAAAACACTGCAGCTAAAAATCTTGCTCCTGAATTCAATAGTAGCTTAATCTCTTGTGATTTTTGCCTTGCTACAGGTATGTGCATCCCAGGGGAGGTGTGATTCAGAGTGTGTCTTCTTGGAAGCATGGCTCGGGCTCACAATACATTAACACTCAGCAAAAACAATCATGGACAGCAGTGACTCCCGAGCAGAACTGGTCTTCACCCCCAGAAGTAGTAGACCTCACTTTGGATGAGGATACAAGACGCCAATATCTACTGTAATGCAGTGTCCCTTTGTTTCTGTCCCCACCCCTTCTCCCCTTTGTGGCACAGAAGCTAATTGTTAAAGCTTCAGCTTCAGAAGCTCCCTTCTTGACATTATAAAATTCAAACTCATGATCTTTTTAATTTCCATAAGAATGTAGTATGATTCCAATATAATTTAAAATGGTTTTGCCTTCTCAAAGAAGGATTCCTCCCAGAATTAAAACCTAATAGCACCACATTTAAAACACATCTACAGTTACTAACGTGTGGGTGTTAATCTGAAGAAATAACTGTGTGCAAACTTATGTCCACCCACCCTTTCCCACCTTCAACTTCAGAACATTTTTAATTTATCAGTATATTCAGTTTGTTAGTACAAGTTAGTGTTTTGCTGTGTGAGCATCAGTGATTTTGAGAAATGCTGTGTCCTCACTGATTTCAGTGGAACTGGGGGCATTTAATACTTCTGAAAATTGGGTCCAAGAGTATTTTTACCCAAGCTGATTTGGTTATTTTACCAGCAGGAGGGACTGTCTTTAATGCAAATGGCCCATAACATATGCACTGAACAGCTTTTATTTTAAGCATTTTTATTTTCAATATAATTTATAGTTTACACTCTTCAGTTCTGAGTATTCTATCTGACTACTATGTTTCACTGATCATTTCCCATGGCTTGTTATTGTTTAAAACAGTAATAGTAGTGACTTAGCAGATTATTATGGCAAAAGCACAGGAAAAAGAAAAGTAATAAAAAGGCCCAGCATCGCTCTCTTTTTTTTTAAATAGAGCTGAATATTTTTGCCTAAATCTGAGTCTTGCCTGGAGTAGAAGGAAAGAAACAAAACATTTTGCTTGCAGTCCTTATTTCTTCTGTTGCTTATTTGCTTCATTCACCATTTCAAAAAAACCCTGACCCCAAACAAATTCCAAAACCCCAGTCCGGCAAAGCACTTTAGCATCTGTGTAGCATTCAGCAGGGTCAGTTTGCTGAAACTAGATGGACCATTCAAGTGCTTAAAACTCTGTCCTAAAAGGTGTTGCAGGATCAGAACTTAAGGTTATGATTTTTAAAATTATTATTTTTTTTTAAATAGATCTGTGCTATATTCCTGGCTTTAGGCCATGTCTCTTATACTGGTTTTGGAATTGTTTTTTCAGGTATGATTCAGGAAACAGTTTCTACCAGAACATTTACTGAAAGCAGCAGAACTATTTACTTTAGCAGGCTGTAGTTTCTGTACTGTATATGGACATTCCTGCCACTCACCTGTCATTTTTGAGGCTTTCTCAAGGCAAAAACCAAAGATTAGACTTTACAATATTATATTCACTTTAAATGCCTATTGTGCAATTAAAACATTCATTTGTATTTCAGGTGTTTCTAGTGGGAATTTTGTATAGCTCTGTCATCAGATTTTCTGCCATTTGAGGCTGAACAGGCAGTAATGAGGACTTGGGAAGTTCTGTTTTTTTTGTTGGCTGGTTTCTAAATTTTATTTGGCTTCCAATAATTTTATCTGCAGTCAAAAAAAAGCAGAACAGTTCAGACCGCACTTTAAAGAGTAATTAGGTAAGGGATTGATATTCCAATTTCAAGCTTTCTAAAACATTGAATAAAAGTGTATTGCATGGCCATAAAAATGTATTTGGTGCTTCAATTAACCAATTTCTTTCTCTGGGGAAGGGAAAGCGGGAGGCAGGGGAGTGTGGATGGAGCCCATTTGCACTGCAGTAGGGAAAAGCCCCATGCTGTTTGGGCACTATAATCAGTAGTGGCTGTCGATCTTTTATCCTTGTATTTTGATCGTGCAACTCAGTCATTGTTTTAGTGGGCTAGCACACATTTTGTAACAGTAACTTTGAAACAGCGACATACTGTGGCTGCTTTTTCCTGTTTCACAAAGTCTTTTGAACATCACTTGTGAAGAAAGTTGCAGAGACCCATTTGTAGTCCTTCTATGAAAAATGCAAACTAACTCTCTTGTTTTTTAGTTTGTATATGATGTGACTATATAAAAGCAACTGTGTTCTAACCAAGCTTACTCCAGTTGTCCACTGTGATTGTTTAAACAATTAATGTATTGTAGTCTGAGGCAGGTTTTCTTTTATTTAAAACACTATATATTTTTTCTTATTCTTAACAAATTTGAAATGGTGATGAATAATCTGAAAACTGCAATCACTGAAAAGCTAGGAAGTGGTTTGGTTTTAATTTTTTTTTTTAATAAGAGCAAAAGGTGCCTGTGTGATTTTGCTGTTCTCAACAGGAAAGAGAAATGATAGCCATTGTATGGCTAAGAACGAATGCACTTGGGCCTGATCCAGAACCCATTGGAGTTGATGCAGGGCTTTCCATGAACTTTAGTATGCATTGGCTCAAGCCCTTCAGGGTTTAGCAGTTCCTGAAATTGCTGGAGTGTGAACTTTGGAATCTTCTATAGTGAAAACAAATCATTGCTTAGAATATAAATGTTTAAAACGTGCAACTCTAGTTAAAAATTCTAGATTGTTCTCAACAGTCATTATTTAGTTCTCATTTTCCGTCTAGTATTTAATGGTCTTTGAAGAAAAAATAATAATAAAGCAGAGTGGTTTATATATATAAAAATATATTTTTTTGGTGCAAGATAAGACCTTCTGTTTTTTGAAACAAGTCTGTAGCATAAAGGTTAAACTATTTTAAGACAAAATAAAATTGTGTATTATTTAAATAATATAAATTTGTTTGGGATTTCTTTCCACTTTCATCAACCTGCTTTGTCACATCTCCAAACTAAAGCCCTAAGATCTGGGTTACAGCTGTCCAAATTCAGCACTGTTCCCCACTGTAATGTGTTTCATTTTGTGCATTCAGAATGTAGAAGTGATTTCCTGACTGCAAAAGCTTGCTTGTATTTCTCAAACCAGGGCAGGACCATCACTTCTCCCTGTAACACTGGTGAGGGATGCCAGGGGATGTGCAGGTACCAGTAACAAGCAGCTGCTGCCCATCATAGAACTATACAATGGTTTGGGTTGAAAGGAGCCTTACAGATGGTTGATAGGGACACCTTCCACTAGACCAGGTGGCTTCAAGACCCATCCAACTTGGCCTTGAACACTGCCAGGGATGAGGCAGCCACAGCTTCTCTGGGCAACCTGTGCCAGTGCCTTACCACCCTCACAGTAAAGAATTTCTGTCTAATTCCTAATATAAACCTGCCCTCTGTCAGTTTGAAGCCATTCTCCCTTGTCCTATCCCTCCATGCTCTTGTCCAAAGTCTCTCTCCAGCTCTCTTGTAGCCCCTTTAGGTACTGGAAAGTTCTCTAAGGTCTTTCCCAGAGCCACCTTCTCCAGGCTGAACAACCACAACTCTCTCAGCCTGCCTCCATAACAGAGGTGCTCCGCCCTCTGAGAATCCTTGTGACCTCCTCTGGACTTGCACCAACAGGTCCACATCCTCCTTATGGTGGGAGCCCATTGTGTTCTGCAGGATCCCTTCTAGGCATGTGGTTTCTGCACAGCCTCCATCTCCCTACACATGGCAGTCCTTCAGGTGTCTGAGCAATCTTCACACCAGTATTTCTCTGACTATATCCCCTTGTCCCATTCTCCCAGCTTTCAATGAGCTCCCAGCTGGTCAATGAGACCAATGTCACACTCAGATTTTCTCACACAGCCAGATAGTGCTGACAAACTCAGATCTACTGCCATTTGAAATGAATGTGTAGACTAGCTGTCAAGTTCTGGGTAGGTCCTTGCAGACCACAAGAGGTGGTGCCAGGCTGAACAGCATTTGGTAACCACTTTATTATACCAGGGAATTTACAGCCACAAGTAAAGATAAGGATGGTAAGTATAACTGCTCTGCTAAACTTAGGGCCCCACTGCCTGCCAGTCTTCTCATAGGCAATATGGAAATAGCAATAATAATAATAATAACTCATTACATTTCCAGCTAAATAGGGAGTTTGCTTCAGTTCTGATGTTTTTATCCTGTGAGAAGGCTCTCAATGGTGAGAGGAGGGACATTTATCCATGTATTTTAAATATCAAGATGGGTAATGAGAGTGGATTGAGTTGGTTTTCAGCCCCATTGAGTTCTTGGCTTTTGTGAAGCTTGAAAATACAAGTTCTGGGTCTGGTGGTGATTGTGGAGGTAGACACCAGATTCTGATTTTATTTTATGTATATCATCAGCTGAGGGAAAACATTGCTGTCTTGTGATTGTAGATGAGGGAAAAGGAGAGCTGACATATCTCCTGAAATTTTTTCCACCACCAAGACATACTCAGTGTCTTTAGACTTAAGGATACATTGAAGGGAAAGCTTAAAATTTCTCCAGCTGTACTTGGCACCTTGTGGCTTGGGCCACTTTGCTTTTATGTAGGAACCACATGGCTTTGGGGGAATTGTCATTTCAGGGGCAAAATAATAACTGATAAAAACTGGCCAAAGAGGTTAGATATTGTATTGTTTTCCCCAGTGAATTTGTTGCGATGCAGATTAATTTTGTGGCTGGAAATTTAGTTTGTCTGCCTTGAAATGGGGACTGAATGCGTTTTATTAAGTGGATTAGTTCCCCAGTTCCCTGGAGAATCTGTAAATGGTGTCCTTTGCTGAGTGCATCACTTCGATTTGCTGAAATGCTACTTGGTTTTGCCTCTCCTTTTTAGGATCTTAATCTATGAATGTCAGCTGCTGTGGCTTTCTCTCCAGAGCATCCCAGGGATGCAGTTTCCCTTCTGTCTATAAAGGAAAGGAGCAGCATGCCTGCAAAATGCAAATTTGTGACGGACAAACCCTGCATTACTTTTGTCTTTGGTGAAAAGAAGGTGAATGTCTTCCTTTTACTAAAACTGAACAGCAGATGAGGATCCAGCCCTCCCCAGTCTATATTTTGATACCAAGAACTTTATGAAAAGTAAATGAGTCCTTACAACTACTGATTCATAAGTGCCTCTTGAAAGTTTTTTTCTTGGAGCTGGTTAGTCTTCTGGATTTGTAATTCAGTTTAAAATTAAAATTGAGTGACAGCTACTGGGAATGAAGCATTTTTCAGACAGTAAATCTCAGGGCAAAGCTGGAATGGAAAGGGGAAAACTGTCTGCAAGTTTAATTTAAAATAATTTTCTACATTTACTTGCTGCATTGGCAGCTTTGGGTGAATCCAGAGCAACCACAACAGAGCTGGGAAAGGAAATAAGTAAGTCTTCTGTCAAATTCATTTTTCAGTGCTGTAGGCCATGCAAATTGAATGTAGAACTCATGGATCCTGACTGGGGCCTTTTCCAGTGGCGTTTCTACGTGAGCCTCTGACAAAATGCCATCTTGTACATCCGAGGATTGCATTTGCTTTATCCGTGGCTTAATAGCATTGACAGCTTCTGGCTGGCCCACAACCAAGGACACCCAAATCTCCCATTTCCATTCTGTTAGGTCTTTGTGTGTCTATTTCAGACTTTACATCGCTGAACTCCACTGTCATGCCCATCACTCCAGTTTATCCAACCTCATCCACATCTTCCAGTATTGACAGTACTGCTACACTGCTCGGTGTGATCAGCAGTTTTTAATAGAAATCTCCAAGTCTATATGCCTAAATCACAGATCACAGAATATTCTGAGTTGAAAGGGTCCCACAAAAATCATCAAGTCTCTCATAAAAATAGCAACTTGCCATTGCTTCCTTGGAAATGCATCTTTTCGAATGTTACCACTGGCAAATTTAACTATTTGCATCGTAAAATACTGTCTATTCCCCCTCATCATTACAACTATAGCCCTCTGGATGCCCCACTGTTTGGCCACATGGACCTCCAAGAGAGGCTGCCATTTCAAAGCAGGGTCCATTCAAATCCTCCCTCTGAGATTGTAGATATATAGGAAACATTTATCCATGGTTGTAACGTTGACTGGTGCTGTGCCCGAGACAGAGACACAGCACTCTATGATCCATGTGACAAAAAGCCCTTTTTATTGTTCTGACGTCACCTTAAATACCTTTCTTAATGTTCCCAGGTAAGCACCTGTGATTGGTTCAAAGTTCAGGCTGCTCAGCTCTCTGACCAATAGCTCCTGCAGCTTAGGTTGGGACTCATTGGGTCAAATCCCTGTCTATCTCCAATTCTGTCCTATCTCTGTTCTCTGGAGGCCTGTCTATCAGGCCAGGTTGTTTCTCCCATATGTGGCCAGATTAACTGCCCAGTACAAGCCAGCTTACACTGTGACGCATGGTGTTATGAGCTGGCAGTGGTCCTGTAAATCCCAAGAGGAGCTTTCATGTTCGAGGTTGGTTGGGCTGGAGTGATGCTTTTAAGATCCTAATGGGAAATGTGTCACTTGTGTTATGTATTTTTGCTCAGAGCTCATCTTACCTGGTACAGGATATGACAGATTCATGGCAGGGCAATTTTTTTTGCTTTTCCACATGATTACACTTCCCATTTAAGTCCATTTATTTACACTATCCCTGAACTGCATGTGACAAAACCACTGAATAAAAATACCCCTTGCAGAAGCTCTGCCAGATTGAAATCACTGAGTGCCTCAGATCTATATTCTGACATTTCACTAACACCTCCCTTCTGCTAAAATTTTACAGCTCTAATGGGATCTGTCATCTTTACAAAGACACAAAGAGCCAAGGTGAAGATCTCCATGATGCACTGGAAACCACCTCCTTGGTTGGGCTTTCCTTCTATTGGTCAGTAGTATGTCTCCAGGAGGAGGATATCCCCTCCTCACCTCTGTATTGCTCAGAGCAGCAAGGGGGAAGGACACCTTCAGAAAATTGTTTTGCATTTAAATAAAGCGTGATGTGGGTTAATAAATGTATTTGGACAAAACAGTGGTTCTTCTGAGCATTCAAGGTTGGGTCTTGAAGGTGAAGGACTACACTTGGTCAGCTTCCTATCTTGGTTGCATGAGAGTGGGAAATAATGAAGGCATCCTCACAACGTGGAGTACCAACAAGGATGAGACCCACCAGAGTGGGATGTCATCAAGGGCATCTGGTGAGTGACTCCTTAACGGCTCCTCCAGCTTTGCCTCTTGCTTCTGGAGAAAATTCCCAATCCCTGGACAGAAAGGTTATCTCCAGCATAATGGAAAGATGTGACCAAAACTTTAGCTTCTAAACACATCCCTGGTGGAGATGGTGTTTGAATTTCTCAGTGAATGTGGGAGACAGGTCCTACCTGTGTATGAGATGAATCCCAAGGAGGAAAAAATTAAGGTTGGGGTATTTTGTCAACTAATTTTTGTTTTTCACAGTTGTCATGGTTTAGTAATGGTATTCATCAATTTAGTGTTCCCACTGAAACCGCTCCAAAACATGTGCCGCTTGGTCACTCCCTCTTCCCACCCCCTCTCCCCAGATGTCGCCTGGAGAGGAGAATTGGAGACTGTACTAGTTTGAAAGCAAACCTGCAGGAGATTCCAAGTCAGAACTACAATTTAATAGGAAAATTAAAATAAAGCCAATAGTACAGAAACACTGGCTTAACAGAATACAACCTGACATCCTGATGGTCAGGGTGCTGGTAGCAGTCTGATTAAATGGTGGCTACAGTCCTGTTGTAGTAAGGGATGTGGTTTTGTTGAAGTGGTGATCCTGTAGAAAGATCTGGTCTTTCTCTGGAGGTCCAGTGGTGGGTATTGAGCTCTTTTCCTCTGGGAATCCAGTGGGTAGTGCTCCAGTTGTGTTCTAAACCTCAGATTATATACAGGTTGGAATGCTTGGTTCCTCCCCCTGGGCGGGCATGTCACAATGGGATGATGTAATATGATGAGTCATGCTGAGAGACTTTGATGGCCCATTAATGGAGATAGCCCCTGGAGGGAGTTAGCAGGGCTGTCATGGAGAAGATAAAAAACACTGCCCCACATATCTTAACAGCTTACATAGATGGTACTAGAATACATCCTTTTGGTTACAATTTACATTGTAACCTAAGACAGAGGCATAAAAGGTAAAGATCATGGGTTGAGATGAAAAATATTTACTGGAAACAGCAATGAAATAAGAAAATTAACAGTAACAGCAACAATATTCATAACAGAAGCAGAT
>VXBI01003846.1:956138-982041 GCA_013397375.1 Toxostoma redivivum | reverse complement strand
TTTTTTTTTTTTTTTTGCAATTGCTGAAGAGTGGGACAAAAATCCTTTTGTTTTCAGAAAGGAGAAGAGTCCGGATCTGAATTATAACTTCTGTCTATCCCAGTCTTACTTCTTTGAGACATTTGTGTTTGTTACTCTCCCCAGGAAATCCATAAGGAAACTGCTTGGGCTAATAGAGAACATTTTTCCTCCTATTCCTTTAATCCTGATTCGATTAGAGGACTCAGTAACTGATTTACATACTGTTAGTTCCTCTGTTTAGTTCAGCCCAAATCCTATAGTCCTTGCAGAAGCAAACCAGCCTTAGGCAAAAGTCAGTGGAAATTTTGCCTGAGTAAAGTCCAAGGTTTGTATGATTTGGCAGTTACATGGCAGAACAAGAGAAAACAAACCAAAAAACATGTTTTGCTCCAGAAATGGATTGTGATCCACAATTATTTTATAATGCAAAAATTATCTTCTAAATACAGATTTAAAACATACTGGGTTTTATTAATTGTGAAATGAGAAGTTGCATATTTCCTAGAAACTGATTCAGGTCACTCAGAAATTCTTTCCCAGTGTTTGGGGGTAAAGGTAGGAAATTCAACAGGTCTGTGGACAAGATTTAAACAAAAAACCCCTTTTATTAGCCTATATAGCAATGGCAGAGTTATTTGCCATTGGAAAAATAGAGTGGAACATTTCAGGCTCAGCCAATATTCCAGTATATTAAATAAGTGCCTCATTCCCTTTCCCACTGTACACACTTTTGAAACCCCTTAACTGCTCATGAGACCATACCCTGCTTATCCTAGTCTTGCAAGTAGTTTTTTTTAATTTCTGCTAATGGGTGGCAATTTAATCTTGCTGGTAACTCTGTAATGTAATAATTTTGTATGACACAGGGAGCCTGCTCCTGCCAGTTTGGTGCATAAAAGCTTTCCCCCTCTCTCTGAAAAAGAAGGAAAAACTTGGGTGCATAAGCTTTGCTGGATGGGGCCCTGGCCAGATGGCTGGGAGATGCGGAGGGAATGAGAAGGTGGGATAAAAAGAGAGGAACTATTTCAGAATGTGACTTGGGGTTCGAACGCTTGCAAAATGGCTCTTTGCTGATATCCTTGCAGTGCTGGCAGCAGTGGGAAGGAGCTGTCAAGAAAGCTATGCCAGGTCAGCCTTTCCATTTTGTTTCAGGCAGGCTTGGTTGCAAAATATATTGAAATCATTCTGGGAGAGCGGAAAAGCTGAAACATAAAAGAAAGATCTAATCAGGCTTGGCTCCTTTGAGGGGGGTAGGGGGAGGCTGGGCCTCTGGTGATGCATCCTTCAGAGTCACAAACACTCAAAACAATCTCTTTCTCTTTTCCCCTCGTCCCTTTCCTCCCTCTTTCTCCTTGTCCATGCAAAGCAGAGGCTGACCATGTGGAACCGGCACTGGCCGATGAGGACGAGAGCCTGGCAATAGCAGACCCAGGTGGCATCAGCATCGCTGCAGGCGGGACAGACCCCGACTTGTTAACCTGTGGACAGTGTCAGATGAACTTCCCACTGGGAGACATCTTGGTTTTTATAGAGCACAAGAGAAAACAGTGCAATGGCACTGGTGGTGTCTGCTATGAAAAGAGCATGGATAAGAGCAGCCCTCCCCCCTCCTCACGCGCCGAGCTCAGGAAAGTGTCAGAGCCAGTGGAAATCGGGATCCAAGTCACACCCGATGAAGAAGACCGTCTTCTCACGCCTACAAAAGGAATTTGCCCCAAGCAGGAGAACATTGCAGGTACAGCACGTTTTACACTCAGTCAACTTGCCTAGGTAATCTTTTAACTAGAGTCCTCTAGAAAGTGCCATGAAACAGGCTTCAGCAACACATCTTTATATGAGCCGTCCATCTGGAGGATCCTCATGACTCTGCAGGGCTGTTCATCCCTGTTTAATTCATTGTAGCTGTCTGTGCATGGCCAGCTGCTGGAGAAAGGGGTCTCTCAGGCAGCCTGGAGAGCTAAGGGGCAGCCTGTACATCTGGGAAAAAGCACAAAGTCGGGGTCAGAAAACATTTCAGGAGCATCCTTAAGCAAGTAGCAGTGACAGAGGGATAGGGGTCTTTGTAAGGTGTTCAGTTCAGTCCTATTCCAGATACCTTTTCTCACATGCAGACTCACTGGGAAGGACTGCATCCTGACACTAGGGATGTCAGTGGAAAAATCCTCTTCCCACTGACTGGCAGTGGGAAGAAGATTTTTTTGTGAGGGCTAAAGCAGGGCTTCATTAAGTCCTCTCTTTTTCCTTCCCTGGGGTAGATGTCAGCTTCCTGGCCTGCACTGCTGCCTGTGCTGCCTGTTCTGGGTTTCCTTAGATGGCTTGGGGTGGGTGTGCTACACCTCCACTCTCATGCACACCCCAAATAGATCTTCTGAATGAGGATACAAGAGCACAGGCTGGCCTGGGTGAGCAAATTGCAGGCATTTCTTTTTCTAAAACTCTCATATGTGGTGAAGTTAATGTTCATTCAGTGGACCTCCTCTGCTCAGATGTGGGCAGGCAGGTGATGATTATCCACCTAGGTGAGGTGGTATGCAGTGGTTCCTGCAGAGTGCCTGGCATGGGGTTGCTTCCATCAAGCAGGGTGTTTTTCCCCTCTGCAGTGGTGAAAGGATGACTCTCCTCCCTGCTAGTGAGTGGGGGTTTTATGTTACACAGCAGGATCTCCCCTCAAACGGGTCTTTTTTGTTCAAACTGACTGCATCCCATACAGAAGACCAGTGACAATTTGTCTTTGCTGCCACTATCCCGATGTCTCTAGGAATTGTCCTATGGGATTAGATCTGACAGTCCAGGATCCCGCCTGTGGTAGAGATTTTCCCATGAGGGGATCCCCAGAAGACTAGTGAGAGGCTCCTATTGTTACAATTGAAGCTTTAGAGTTTACCACTTTTAGTGCTGGAGGTCTCTGATCCAGTCCCCAGCATCTCTGACAGGCTTGGGCATCACTTCAGTGAGGGTGTGGGCTTTAAAATGCTGTGGTCTGCAGGCCTCCTTTCTTTTAGGACAGGGCATACAATACCCATTGACTACACTGTTTTCTTCCAGGGATCTTTTTTTGGGTGCAGCCACCACCTTGACATGGGGCAGCTGGTAGCTTTGGGAGCATTAGCTGTGGCAGACCTGTGCTGTAGCATTGTAAAGAAACCTACTGTAAGATCTGACTCTGTCTTTTCCTCATCCTATTTCAGCTTTCCTCATCCTTTTACAGTTGTGAATACATTTCTTGGTAGCAATGACTACATCATGGTGTAGCAGATTTGAGCGCTAGATTTCCTTTCCATTTGTTAGGAGCAGAAGAGAAATATTCAGGTTGTTCCCATGTCTGCTGAAGGCTGCCTGAGTGGTGCTGGGCACTCCAAATAGCTGCTGATCCCTGTGCAAGCTGATGGCCCTCAGCCCCTTGCAGAGGGTGTGCAGCACTTATTGAGGTTGGTTTAGGAGAGCTCTGCTGCAGTTGTAGTCCACAGCTCATCTCGTACTAATCTTTGACCAAGTTCAGTCCATAGTATCTCAATGGCTACTCCCAGAGCTGTCAGAGTGTGCTGTCCCGTCCCAGCTTCTGGAGGTCAGTAACAACATAACCAAAGCTTTTGCCATGCAGAAAATCTGCTGGGGTAGGAGGTCGTGAAGGAGATGTTCACGTGTGGAAAAGGCATAAAAAAAATTAAAAGCCAGTCTGGAGCACCTAATCTCTTTCAGACTAAACTGAATATCAAATGAAAAATATGTAGGAAAGATTTTGAATTGAGAAAAATAAAAGGGTTTATCATTTGATTGGCATTTTCTCAGCAGTGCATGGAGATAGGGACATCCACAAAACAGTGTCGTAATAATACTTTCTCAATTAGAAGCCCAGCTCTGAGATAAAAAGGTGCACTGTCCTTCCATATTTTTTTAATAGCAGCGGATAGTTTTCAATAGTAGGATAAAAGCCTCACATTACAGCCATGGAGGGTAGCCATGAAAAACCCACAGAAGTCATTCACTGGAAAGGCTTTAGTGGGATATACCAAACCCCTTATTTATATTTCAATAGAAAGGCTTTCTGCATTAGCCAAGAAAATCAGAATCTGCATTTAACATTAAAGGTATTTCCCAGTGAGCGGCTGTAGAGCATTGTTGTTAGATTTGTTAAAAAAAGAGACTAAATACGATTTCATAAAAGGGAAACTTAATCTCTAAGGCAGCTTTCTCCTACCCTGCCACCCCCTCCCTTTATTTTTTTTTTGGTAATAATGCAACAGCCTACAGTATTTTTACTTTATATGTGACGAAAGATATTCTTAGCCTTTCTGTACTGCGACAGGAAGAATGAATTTCTTTATTCCACCAAGAAATATGTAAAATAATCCCTTAGAAGTATGGGGAGATATGTTTGTTCAAAGCATTTAAAATGTTATTTTAATCAAAGGCACAAAACACTCTACATGCTGTGTCAGCTAAAGGAGACCATTACATTTTAACAGCAAATCGTGTTCTTTTTCCCCCTCCTAGCCAGCCCCCCCCCTTTGAAACTAACTTTTTTTTTATTAAATAAAAAGGCGAAAAAGATTAAAGAATAATAAAAAAAAAACTTCAGTGGCTCAAATGTATAAAGTAATTTAATATGGTGGAAGCATTAATTATTTTAGCTTAATTGAATTCTGAGGACTGCAGTAGTTGCATTTTTGTAGACAAGCTCTGTTTATTATTTCTTTGTGTAGATTAACAGTAAAGGAAACATAGATAACTTTCAGTTATTTATTGTAAAATAAATGTGTCAATTCATGTGTAAAGCAAGCTGTTCAAAGATAATTGAGTCTTTATATTTGAAGAGGGAAACCAGAAATCACCCACTCGCCACTCCGGCTCCCTGAAATATGCTGCCACCACTGCTGTCCTCAAAGAGGTTTCAGCTCCTCTCCTTGATCTCGTGTTATTTTTGTAGACCTTCTTATTTGGTCAGAATGAATTGTACAGCCTTCTGTGGTGTGACTAAGCCACCAAACCTTACAGCTTTCCATGGCTGAATGCTCTGAGGGCTTGTCAAGTGCTGAGCTTTGCTCTGCCATTGTACATCTCGTAGCTCTGGATCTGAGGATATTGGGATGCAGAAACCGCTCTGAGTATTCATCCTGGCACAGGGTCCTCCTGATCTTTCCTTTTCTCTTTCTTTTTGTCTTTTTTTTACTTCCTTGGTAGCTCTTCTTGCCCAAGTCACTGAATGACTCTTGACCACACAACAGACCTTATGCTGCTTTGAGGGACACGTTGAGGCAGAACTCAGGAGTCCAGGAGAATTTTTATGTGTGCAACCCAAGCCTCTGACACACATTTCTATATTCCAGCAGAGACAAAGGCAACTTTGTCTCTGTAATCAGCTTTTAAAGATCTTCTGATAATGAAATCTGTCATCTTTCTCTGACTGGTAACTTGCAAATCCAGGTTCTGAAGGTGTTTCCATTTAGTTACCACTGTCCGTAAGATGTGTGGTAGCATGTTAGCTGGCACTGGGAGGAGGTGACTTGCTTAGGAGCAGTCTGCCCTACAGGTTTTATTTTTCTTTTTTTCAAATTGGCTGACCTGTTTGAAAATCAGTTCTGCCTCTTGTACAGAGGGTGTGATAGTATCGAAGAGATGTACCAGATTGTTGCACAGCAAAACATAACCAGGCCAATGAGTTGGCGAGCAGTTATCAGTCACTGCTTCTTTTATTTCACTGCTGGCAGGTATTTTGGAAAAAAATAGACCACTGTTGTATTTTATACCTCTTTTTATCTTTCATATTTATCAGATCTTGGACATAACCAGGTGACCTGTCCTGGCTGAAGAATAACCTGGGAAGGTGCTCCCACTGTCATTTGACTGATGGTATCTCATCTCCTCCCTATGGCTCTGTGGTCTGTTTTTAGCAGGATTCTCTGAAATGACCCAGATTAAAAAAAAGTACCAGTCAGCTTAATTTTAATGATGAGTGGTTTCCTAGAACCCCAGCAAAGAGGCAGGAGCCTCTGTGGGACAGGCACCACTTGGACAAGACCTCCTCCAGATTCACTGGCAGGTCTGCACCTTCAGGCCAGCAGACCCTCACAAATATATAAGTACAGCAGCAGCAGAGGTTCATTAAGACTGTGAGCTAATTTTTGCAAAGATAGTGCTAGAAAAGGGGAGGGGATTGATTGGAATTCCTCATTCATCCTGTCCCAGCTACCAGTGCTGGGGTCCATACATTGTACCAGATGTACATCATGAAAAAAGGCTCTCTGTCAGAGGCAGGATTTAACTGCAACCCCTGCTCCATGAATGTTCATTTCAGGCTTTTGAATGGTAAAACTGCCAGTGAGAGAAACTAAATAACTTGTATGTGCTGGAAGCCAGAGATAAACTCCGCTGCAGGTTGCCATGAAATGGGCTATTTGATATATTTAGAATTGTTATTTTTCTCCAAATTAAGATTAGTTAAATCCATGTGTGTTGTGTGAGTGACTGTTAACTCAATGGCATGGATTATCCTTTTTTCAAATCATGACAGCTAATTATTATTGCTGCCTACCCTGAGACATTCACTTACAATGTACCATTATGGACCTGTGCACCCATATTAACTGCAGGACTCAGACAGCCATCGTGATGCCTTCACACGTGAGGGGAGGGAAACACGAGCTGAAACATCCCAAGGACTGCGACAGCAACATCAGGCAGGTTGGGAAGAGGTATTCTGAAGCTGAGCTGGCACAGGGCTTGGTGGCTGTCCCTTCCCAAGGCGTCATGGCACCAGGTGCTGCTACCAGAATCTCCCTGGTGTAATGGGTCTTGCAGGAGTGACTTGTAAAAGCGAGGCCAGGAGAAAACAGTATGTGAAGAAAAAGAGGCTTTTAGAAGTATGTGGTGACAGTGCCTGAGAAATTCAGCTGCAATCCTTTTCATGAGGCTTTTCCAGGCTTGTTTCTTCCCTTGAATCTGCTAGGATTTTCCTGAGTGCAGAGGAGTTACCTGGTCATCTCCTCCTACTCCTTTGCTGCTTCAGCAGGTATTTCGCAACACGTTTTGCTAATTGGTGTTGCTGAACAGTAAGGGGAGGACACATGACACAAGGAAGGTGTCAACTGACAGTGCCCTGAGAGTGGGTTAACGAGCAAGCTTCCTGCCCCTGGGACCTTGTGGAGGTCCTTCTGGGGTATGGAGAGAAAAACAAGCAGGGTGATCTCACCCAGAGCCCTGCTTGCACCCAGGGGTGTGGTGGAGGGCATGCCTGGGGAGCTTGGCTCTCCTCTGGGGACAGGACACCCCCAGCCCACAGGAGCAGCCTGCAGCAGCAGCCACTCTCCCCTGGTTTGCTGAGGCTTCAAGCTTGAACAAGGGCTGCCGAAATGTTGATGTCTTAAGACTGCTGGTGGAGGCCAGCACAGGGCTCTCCAAGCAACATGATTGTGCCCCTGTGGGAGATCCTAAGGGAGGTCAGTGTGGAGGGTGCCTGTCAGCATGCCACCCCCAGGGCTGCAGCCACAGGGCAACAGTTCCAGTGTCTCTCACCAAGGCAGCAGCACAGACCCTGAAAACCCTGGCAAGAGTTAAAGGTGAGAAACCTGACAGTTACAAAACTCTTCCTTCCTTCTCTTGAACTCCACCACACCCTGGGGCCCCACTCCAACACCCTCTGCTCAGACCCAGCCTGAGGCCACCTCAGCTTGTTCCAGTGGTGTCTTGCCCAGGGTCCAGCCCTGCCAGGCACCAAGACTTTCCCAGCATCTGCCAGTAAAGAGTGAAATTAATCACACTGAGTTTTAAAAGCAGATTAAAAAAAATGCTGAGCATATTATGCCCTTGATTCTCCCTGCTGGTCTTAGCTTTTTGTTTTGTTCTTCTCACCATCCTGTTTTTCAAAGTTGTCTTCCGTGCCCTGTATGTGGCTAGCAGGATTCCCACAAGGCTGCAGGAGTGGTGGGGTCCAATTTACCCTGCTGTGCTGCTGTTTCATGTGAGGTAATTCCCCTGAAACCATGCCAGACTGACCAGGTGGCACAAGTGGGGAGCTGCCCCTGAGTGCCGTACTGAGAAACTGGAGCTTGCTGCTGTTATTTTATCCCTCTCTAATCTCTCCTAGTTATAGTCATCTTCAGTTTTATGAGTGACAATGCTTGGTAAAACCTTTTCGACAGAAATGCCATTTTGCAGGCTGATGAGAGGGGATTTAAGAAGGTCATTCAGTACACATGGCCAGTCTTCTTGCTCTGGGGTGAATGTGTGTGAGGAGTCACTCCTTAAGAGCAAAACTTGCTTGTTTGTACCCTGTTGGTGCTGCTGCTAGCCTCTTTAATTCAATGAAAGAACCCTAGATTTACTCAGAGTTAGAACCCACTAAAAATGTCACCCAACAAAGTGGCTTTTTGCCTTTATTTAATTCCTTTTGTAAAATTACTTGGGCCGTGTGTCCAGAAACTGTATGCATATCTGGTTGTTATTATTAACCATGGAAAGATTGGTAGATTTTTATAGGCAACAGTAATGGTGAATGGCGAAAAGGCACTGTTAAGCCAGCCATTACTCATTTTTCTTGACAACTTCATGAGCAACTTTTAAGAGCAAAGTAAAAGTAATGCCCAACCAGCTTGTAGACTGCTTTCGCATTCGTGTGGATGCGGCAAAGAGCAATACGCTTGTGCTTGGTGGAGTGTTGACTGCAAGAAAGAATTTGTATGTGTTTGCAGGGGAATTTTGGGTTGGATTGTAGCTAAAGAAAAGCTGGGTGTGTGGAAGTACTATAAAAGAGAAAAGCTCTCTCCAATGAAATTCTTCTCCAACAGTGGATAAATACATAAAGGCACAGAAATGGTTCCTTTGCTCGAGCAGGACAGAAGTGTTGCTACAGCATGAGGTTGCCTCTCTTCATGTGTTTTCCATAGATTGTTTTTCTTTCTCAGCCAGTGTTTGAACTATGCTGCCTATACACACAGTGACCAAATCAGCTGTGACATAAAGGTTGAACCTTTCTAGGTTTTTTCTGAGATTGGAACATTTTTCTATCATAACTGGAGAAAAAAAAAAAGCCCTGTGAAGTAATCATACTTTTTGTACAAGAAAGGCTTGGATTTCTATGTCATAGCACATAACTTCAAAGGGCAAATATTTGGGGCTGACTTTCAGCACTGGCTTCGGTGGCCGAGTGGGAAGATGGGAGCCCAGAGGGTAAGAAATAGAAGAGAGAGGCCAGGTATAGAATTAAAACTGTGTTTCTCAGCAGAAAATCCTAGAAGCCAGGAGAAACTGGGTAACTCTTGTCTTGGGAGAGGCATGTGCTCTCTCCAATGAGAACATCCTTTTCTGCATGGTTTCTTTTCCCCATTCCCTCCCACCCTCCAAATGGTAATTGGTGGGCCGTGNCTCAGGAGTTAAGCCGGAAATCCCAGAGATGTAATGAAAACAAAACGGACTTTTCACTCGCGCTGTGGCATTCTGGCAGTGAGAACGCTTTCGTGAGCCAATGTTTTCATTGTAGGTTTTCTCGAGAGAAGTAGTGGAAATGAATCGTTAACCCCTTAACAGGAATGAATGTGGTTGCTGCAGTGAGGAGAGGAGAGCCGTCTTGGCTCCTAGTTGCTGTGTTTCAGAGCTCGGGGGTGTGTGTATGTTTGTGTGTAGTGGGGAAGGTGGCTGATAGATACTGTTTGTAAGGAGTTTAATAATGTTAATGGCAGATGTGAAGTGGTTACTTAGTAGTTGTTTTTTTCTCTTTGCATGTACGCCTTTGCAGAAAGATTCGAGTGTGATCAGCACAAACCGTTAAGCCCAAGAGCTCTTAAACTTGCTCCTTCTTCTGGCATTTGGTAGCATATTTCTTGAGTGAGAAAAGGGGGACACTGCTCCTGGTCCCTCAGCAGAGTCATAAAAGCTGCAGATGGAAAAGACCTACCAAGTAGCAGATCCCAGTTTTCTTGGAAAGTGGAAGCACGGGATGTGTGTCTGCAGCAGGCATGCTATGTATGTAGCTTTAAATGTCCAGCAGTCTTGGATGGTGTGCAGCCTCACAGGAGTCAGCCCCTTCTTTAAAATTAAGGGAGTTTGGAGAGGAAGAGAGCTGGGAGTGATTAATCTAATTTACCTTAACAGCCACTTTTGGTGACAAGATTTTGTATCCTTGTCCTCCATGCTGTGATTAGGTTGCATCTTATTTCACTATTTTATTTCACCTTTTGATCACTGCTGGCACTTACCCTATTTCTCGCTCCATTCTCTCATTAAGGTATTTTATCCACATGTATTCTTGCAAGCGGTACCGAGCATCAGCCCCTCTGCTCTAGCTAAAGAGCATCTCATCTACCCTTTAGCATCTCGGAAGTGCAATTAAAATCATTATAGACCTTCTTCCAGCTGCCCTAGATCCTCCAGTCCAGCCCTTGCATGCAGGTTGTGGGACTCTCAGTGCTGTGCAGACTTTGGATGTAATTGCATAGCTGCTGCAAAGGGCTGTGTCTCTGCAGCTGACCTTGCTCAGCGCATCTGGCCTCTGAATAGATGTTTGCCTTCTTTCTTCCCACTTTGACAGCTCCCCCCTCTGCACTCCAGCCCCTCACTCTGCTCCAGCCCGCTCCTTGTCTGCACATGCTGGGAAAGCACGGCGGCAGCAAGGTATTTGTGACTGAAAGTGCCTTGGCAGCGAGGAGAGCTTGAGGAAAGCATCGGTTCTCCCACACACCCCTGTTAGAAGAGGGGTAAAATAAGAAAGAGATGCTGTTGAATAAATGATGGTTCTACATGTTTTTTATACCACACTTCTTTTGTAATGGTCATTTAAACAAGGTGGAGTGGTGGGGGAGGAGAGAACAAGATGAGACTGCAGACAAGGATTAAACAGCCCTCTTCCTCTTTTAAGACATTTATTATTTTCAGAGTCAAACCTGTAGTCAGCTAATGTAACTGTAAAATTCTGCTTTGAATTATTGCCGAGGTGCTCTGAAGTCTTCTATTAGAGCTGATGTACTTGTGTGCAGGCAAAATACAGATTTGAATTTAACACCTACTTGTTTTATTTTCCTTATTAAACCAACTTCTGGTTAATTTTTTTCTTTTCAAGACCCACTTTTTGTTCCCCGTGTTCTAGACTGCCCTATTACTAGCTCATAAAAAGAGTTAGAAACTGAAGGGAAGTTTCCTGAGTAAGATGGAATTTTTTTCTTTGTTTTTTTTTTTTTTTCCTTCCCCCTATGTCTTGGCCTGGAGCCAACCCGTCTTTCAACAAGTAGAGAGCCATTCCAAGTTGAAATTTATAGAGCAGAGTCCAGGTTCAAGGGCTGAAGCCCGCCAACAGCTCCAGTCTCTTTGTTACTGATTAATTCTGCAAGCGGTTCAGCTGGTTTGCTCACTTCTGCCCGCTCTTCACAGCGCCGCAGCGCTTCCGAGCCGGCTGCCGCTGCTTTGCCCTCCCCTGCTTTTCAGCAGGGCTTTATCCCCTCATTGTATAGCATCTCCCCAATGTGTTTTAACCCCATGCAGTTCAAACTGCATTGAGTTGACTTTATGACAAAAATTACAAAACATCCTTTCCCTCTTTCCTCCACTTCTTTCCGGTTCTTTTTAAACCCTTTTTAACCTTTTTTGCTGCCTTTTTTTTTTATTTATTTTTTTATTTTTATTTTTTTTCCCCTACAGCTGATTTTAAACGTCTGGAGCTTCCCATTTCACTTCAGCTCATATTAATGATTGCTTCTTGGCATTGGTTGGAACCCAAGTTCCCAGGTTTTAATTAGTTTACTCAAATGCACACAGTGGAGGAAAATAGTTTCTCTCAGCTTTACCTGCAAAGGATGTTTCCTGTCTCAGCGAGGGGGTTTTCCTCGTGGAGGGATTTGAAAGGCAGAAGTTTTCAAGTGGTCTCAATATGGGGCCCCACAAGAATGAGTGTGGGAGGTGAGGGGGAGAAAGAGCAGAAAGAGAGAAGAAGAGAGAGAAAGAAGAAAAAAAACCAAACAAAAAAACTAAACCAAAATAGATTTTGGGAAAGTACCTTGAAATGAGGATGGTCCCAATCCTGCAACAAATTGGATGTCAAAGCACAACCTTATTGACGTCAATGGGGGTTTTGCCATTGGCTTGGGCGCAGGCTGGATTCCATCCCCAGCCTGCACCGAGCTGTAGGTACGCCAACGGCCCCTGCAGTCAGCGGGATTACTGATGTGCACAAAGTTAAGCATGTCTGTAAGCGTTGGCAGGATTAAGATCTGTGCTGGTATTTTCAGACCAAGTGAAATGCATGTGGGAGGAGTTTTTTAAAGAAGAAAGTGCATGGGAGTTTTAAAAAAGGGAGAATATAGCTGAGCCTGCCATTTTTAAGTGCCTTGGGGAAAAACCTGGGTTGCTATTAAAAATATCGGAGGACTAATGTGTTACTAATTGTGACACAATTAACTTCTTAAAAATATTTGATTGTGAGTCCCAAGAAAATAAAAAGATAGAGATGGACAGCTAGAAATTCAGGCCTGTGTTTCAGTTAAAACATTTCGATTAACTAGAAATAAAAGCAAGCCTACAGGTTCACTTTACCATGCATCTTCATTACTTTGTTCCTAGAAGTCTACTTTTTAGTGGGTTATTTAAAGAATTGAAAAAACAACAATAAGGAAAAGAAGCTCAAACCCAGTAGCTGTCTGAGACCCCTGTATGTATGTATGTGGCTTTACCACACAGCTCTTAAATTCTTGTTTAAACATTTCTCAAGAGCTGTTTCTCGGGAAGTAAAAGTGTGTGCTGTTTGTCTCTAGCAGATTAAAAGTTTACCTTTAGTGTGACAGCTTCTCAAAGCTAGTGTCGGAAGCATGTCTCTATTTTATGGTATTATGAAACAGGTCTGGAGCAGAAACAACATATTTAAGTAAGGGAGAATGAGAGAGAATTTGTGGGTTTCTTTCTTAATGGTTTATAACCAGAAACCTTTCCTCGATCTGTCTCTGAAACTTTTGTTCATACAAGTGGCCAGCACATGTAAACCACACTTTGAAATTTAACAGTTAACCTTAAAAAAATATTAAGTTCAGCAAAATGTCTTTTTTTTTTTTTTTTTTTTTGTAATCTACAGACAGCTCTTTGTAATGATCTGGCAGAGGAATCTAAAGTTGGTTGGGTTTTTTTTTCTCCATAATATATGTAATTTCAGCAGTAGAAAACTGAAGCACACCCGAGCTCCAAGAAGGCTCTTTCACATCTGCCTCCGCCTGTGTGCCGATTCCCTGGGGTCCCATTTATAACAATCTAACAAGATAGAATCTGCCTTTGAGTATCAGTAAATATGGTTAAAGATCACAAAACTGTACTCATAATTGTTCAAGACTAAAAGGCAGAAGATAGTGTTTGATTAATGTTTATGGTACAGGGCCTTTTTGCAAGAAGGAAGTTAAAACAGTAAGCCCCAAAACTCCCTAAAAAACCCCTGAACCCCCACTCCAGCTTCCAGACTCTGCTGAAGGATGTTATCCTCATTGTGCCAAGTTCATCATTTAAGATGATGCAAGTTATTTTTGATTTTGAAGCTGAATGAGGATTCCTGATTGGAGCTGATTCTCCAAAGGGATGCACAAGATGGTTTTCTGTTAGCAGTGCTAATACGCAGGAGCAAAAGACATCTTTACTGGCCACCAGAAGCACCCATCCCTTCAGGGGGCTTTTGACAATGCATTGTCTTAGACTGTCCTCAGCCTTACCATGTCTGCTCTGTGGGTAAGGGAAAGCACCCTCACTCCTCAATGCTCTCTATCTGACAATTAACACTTATTAGAAATAATTCAGCAAGGGGAAGTCATGGATTCAGTGTGGTTGGAGACACCTAGCAAAGGCACCTGCTTGTTTTGGAATGACTGATGAGCTGAATTGGTGAGCTCTGTGGGCTGGGGCCTTGAGGCTGCTTGTGCTGGGCTTTTTCCGGGCAGCCAGCAGCTTGCAGCAGGCATTATCTGGGTGGGGCAATTCACTGGTTGTCCTCACTCCCTCTGCGGGAAGCTTGGGAACTGCTGTTGTCTTCACTTTTGGGAGACTTCCTTGCTATCTGGAAAGGTTTACTTCTTTGAGAGGTAGTGTAGAATACAATACAGATGGATCTGTTTCTCTCTCATTAGCTTTTTTAAGATGCTTGTTTAAATGTGTTTTCTTTACTTTTAAAATGGTAAATGTCAGTGTTTCAAGCATCAATGCTAACAAAAAAAACCCCAAAAAACCCCAAAAAAATAGAACTTTGAAAATGCCTGGCCAGGACTTTGTTAAAATTCTGGTCTAGAAATGGCAGACACCAACCTGGAAATGCACAAAGAGATGATGTGGGAAAGAGTCAGTGCTAGCCTGCATTCAGGGCTGGTCCCTCTGAGAGGCCCTTGCCAGAGCAGGTCCTGGAAGGAGCCAGTGGTGGGGCTGGGTGCTGGCCAGGGTGCCTGGGGATTGCACTGAGAGAGTGGTTGTGACTTTTGCAGTGAAAACCCCATGATTTGGGGAATGGGGTAAGGGTACAGAGAAAAAACCTGGAAGGGCAGATGTGTGTATGCTCCAGTGGAGCTTTTTCTTTCTGAGGAAGCTGTGACCTTGAGGGTGAGACAGTAACTGGGGTGTGCAGAGAACTGTGCCGTGACAGGAGAACCCTGGCACTTCCAGAACCACTCTTAAATACTTGTGTTTCCCACCCTCCTGTCCCTATGCTTCTCCCAGCCCTGGCTGTGTGATGACAGTGCAGAACAGAGCCTAAAACCTGTCCCCTGTAACCCTTCTGTAGGACAGGTTGGCATGGTTTGACGGGTGAAGCACAAGGGACCATCAGCCCTTTCTCCCACCCTGCAGCCCCAGCTTTGTTCCTGAGAGGGGAACAAGTCCAGGAAGTTTTAGTGCTAGTTGCTGTTGCTGTTAACTCTCCCATCTCTTTGCCAGCACCAGCTTTAAGACACCCACAGGAGGGATGCACTCTCATTTCTCAGATGAGGCAGAAAAGATGGTGAGTGGGTTCATTTTCCAAGGGCCCAGCTGCATCCAGCTGGGACTTGGGGCAGCCTGCTGTGCACACATCAGAACCCTCCTAGATGAGGCCACAAGTGCTACTGTCCAAAATTCCAGCGGGGAGCAGGGAAGGTCAGCAGGGCTGTGCATGGGAGAGCTGCCCAGTGGTTTACTGCTCACAGCCCTACCCTTTTGTGTGTGCATAGGTATTTTTGAAAAAAGCCTCATCCCTTTGAGCCTCTGTGCTGTTAGCATGCTCCCCCCATCCCCAAACTCCTTGGCAAATTTTGGATTAAACGAAATGCAATCATGGGCCAGGCACTGGGGAAGGCATTGGTGTCTCCCATCCCCTCTCACAGCCTGCACTGGTTGGTGAGGATGGATGGAGGATGGGAGGCTTCATACCACTTCCTGGAGCCTCAGCAGCATTGCTACTGTGGGCACGGTGCCAGGAGATGGCCTCTCCCTCATAAATGAGGGATCTAAGAAAATTTCCCTTGTGAACATGTGATAGGGCCCTTCCCCGTGTGGGTAGGCATGAACCTCAGAGCTGGGTGGCTCAGGTGAGACCTTCTGAGTTTGGCTGGCTTGGAACACGGCTTGTGCCCTCACCTCCACTCTGGGTGTTGGTTCCACAGAAGCTGGGACTCCTCTCTGCTGTATCCCTGCAAAGGGGTGCTGAGGAAGAGGAGGAGGCAGGGGGGAAAGCGGTGGGGGGAGGGGAAAAGAGAAAAGATCTGTGACAAAATCATGCAACACCCACGTAAATATTGTTTGTATGAATTGGGTCCTTCATCTTTTGTTAGCAGAAGCTTGTTAATTAACAGCAGATTAGTGCTGCTTTCTTCTGACACATGAATATATTTTGGGCTAGAAAATACTTGTACTCCATAAAACTGTGTGAGTGAACAATTCAGAAAGTACCAGCGGAGTGCCATAATGGATTCCCTTTTCATCCCCTCCCCCCTTCCTCCTCCTCCTCCTGCTCTAAATGCAAGCAGATTTCTGCAGTCTAGTGCAGAAGAGACATGTTAAACACAGCTAAATAAATCATGTTTACTCTTGGCGTTCTTGGTAGTGAAAAATCTGTTGGCTGTTTTTACTTCCTCATTTCTCAGCATTTGCTTCCTACCTGTTTTTGAGCCTGTGCCCAGAAATAGTAGTTTTGTCAAACGAGTGGATTATGCCAACCAGCAGTTCCCGCTGCCAAGGAAGCTGCTGGATCGCAAAACCCGGTGACTTCTTTCTTAGAGTGGCACTGAGATTCCCACTCTCACTCCCCCCACTCCCCATTGGAATATATAATAAAAGCATTAAAATATGGAGAAGGAGAAAATCTAACTAGATCTTGACAGTTAAGAGCCCAGATTAAGGAAAGTTGAACTTCTGTTCCAGAAGCCCTTCTTTAAGCTGTTTGTGGAGGTGAAAATGCTGGAGATAGAAATAATAGGAACCAGACATTTTCCCTTTCCCATTATCATTCCATGTCTCATTCCCCCCACAAATGGGGGTGGGTTTTCTTTCAAAGTTTTTTTTTTTTTTTTTCCCTCAACAGAGAGCTTTACAGCTGGGAAGGAGAGGTAACTAAGCCTTTATTTAATCAAATTGGCTCTGCTGTTACAGGCAGAGGCTAAACTATAGTTTTTAGTCTGAATTCTGCTCCTGGCCCTGCATACTTGGATAGCCCTATAAACCTGCTTGAGTGAGAGGTTGAGCTTCCTTTGCAAGATGGGGTAAATGCAAATGTGACAAAGCAATGCACAGTGCATGTATATATCTATATGTATCTACCTATATAAAACAAATATATATAGTGTGGCAGATTTGCTGTCATCAGCAGAGTTTTGTTGAGTGGGGAGAGTGTAGCCCAAAAGATAAATAACTCAATTTTCACAGAATCCTGGGTATTAAATGTTCCTCTTTGACCCCAGGTGGCAACTTTTTAGCCTGGACCCATCTTCCTCACTGCTGTTATCCCAGATGTCAGTGATCCCAGATGTGACTGTAACATGGATTATGAGCCTGGTGGACTCTCCCTGTTTAGTTTTAAAATTAGAAAAAAGATCCTTTTTCCCATCAGAGCTTTGCATGTATTTACTCTTTGATCACATTGGAAGGGCCTTATCCTGTCTCCAGAGAAGCTTTAGTTCTGCTTTCAGTGGTAACAGGGATCTGGCCCATGCTGAATATTAGCATTTTAATGGCTTACTTAAAACCCCGTTGCTGGTACACTCATAGGGCTCCCGGCAGGAGAAGAGTCCAGCTCTGGGGTTTTGCAAAGCAGTGTTGCAGGCTGCAATGTCTGCTGAAAGAGAGAAGTGGGGATGGCGCATTTGTCATAGATTATTAGTATTGTCAATAATAACATGTCTACAGGAGCCAAATTAATTCCTTCTTTCACTTAGTACTAAGTCCAAGAAATGCCAGATCAGTTTCAGAACAGGGGAAAAAATAAACAGAATCAAAGTTTGTATGTTATGATCCCTCTGAATTTCTGGTGGGAATACTCTGTGATAAAAATGATATTTCCATAGAGGCACTGGCTGCCAGTTTGCTTAATTACATTAAATAGTGGTATAAACCTCTGCAGAGCATAAACCTCTGTTACAGCCCATCATTAGAATATTGAATCATAAGAAATAATGATACCAGTGCTAACGGGTTAGAACGATCTTTATTATATTAGCGATTGAAGTGTTATTTAAAAAATAAGGTTTGTTGTAGCGATTTAGGCGTGCATGCATATTTTCTCTGATCACCTATTAAGAGACTGAAGACTGGATTTGAATTTATTACAGGCAAATAAAGGGCTTGCTTCGAGGAAGAACTACTAGATCGCTGCTTATGATTTTACAATTTGATTCCAGTTGTCCTTAAGGAAGGTTCATAATGCTTACTATGGAAATACCATCAACATCTAGAAAATTATGGTTAAAAGGATGACTTTGTTGAAACTAATTACAGGGTGGTTCAGTTTTTTAGTTGGTGACATTTTAGAGATTTTGCTTGTAATGCAGGAGATTATAGAAAGATTTGGTTAGACTGTGATATAAAGCAATAAGCTGTCATTTGAGTATATTGACATTTTCATCAGAAACAAAACAAGTCTACTCAGCTTTATTTTACTGGGGTGATAGGTATGAATTTAATATTGCTTCCTCATCTAACCGTGGATTTTTGAAGGAATTCTCTTACCTCACCTTGTTTGTACAGGATATCTGTTTTTGTGTCATTTTGGCTTTTTTTCCTAGGTAAGTGTATTCAGCTTCCGTTTCAAGCAGACTTGATAATAAAAAGCCTTTTTGTGTCTTATGGTTTTATGTTATGGAGAAAGATGCTATTCTGTACAAAAAATGGGTAAATTGAGAGTTACGGGGAAATCTGGTCCAGAATATATCTACCTCAGAAAAAAATTCTTTATATAGAATGGTTCTTGGTTTCTTGTACTTTGTTCTTAGTTTTGTGTCAGAGTGAAAGGATTACAGAGTTCTTATTATACTGCATTTGTGTTTTACCTTTCCTGATGTAGGGTTCACTTATCCTGTCTAATTTGTGCTTGTGACTGGCCAAATTCTATTTGGATTCAAGTCTTTGGGTAAAACTTCATTGTTGTATTTTGCAGAAGCTTTGGGCGCAAGTTTCCAGCATGCTTCCTTGTGCAAATGAAACGCTGGTTCATGATTTCCTTTTTTTGGCTTACATTATAGTTTGAACTAAGTTCCTGGTTCCTGGTTTGTTTTTCTGCTTTCTTTCATTATTTAAAAGTTAGTTGATTTCCTAGACTCTTTTCCATTCAGAGAGTATTATTTGCTTAGTTGTGCTGGTGTCCAGTGAATTGAAGACGGAATCTTCAGATCCTCAGTGTTCTTCTCATTTGGTGGATTGTTTTACCATCTCCAGATCATTGCTCTGCTCATTTAATTTGACAGATTCAGTCATCAGACTTGGGTCTACTCTTATACACGTAGCTGGAGAAGGTTTCCCTGAGAGATCCAAAACTCAACAGGAACCCTCATTCTAAAAATCTCTGCTGCTCTCTCCCTCCCCAGTTACTCACTCTGTTTTGCTAGTTCAAGTTTGCTTGGTGTTAGTGAATTGCTCTTCTAAGTGTGAAAGTGCTCCATGCACAAGAAAAAATTTGAAAATCATAAATGTCCCTGTTTATGTCCCTCCCTCCCCCCACTTATTTTAAAGTTACATTACTTTAGGTCTGGTATATGCATTCACACTAGGCAGGTAGACTATTTTTCACATTGAAATTCAGCACTTACAGTGTCTACACTTACATTGCTTTTGGCAAGGTGTGAGCCAAAAAACCAGAAGCTGTGATTCTCCCCCAAAGCTAATTGTTTCTGTATATTAAGTTTGTCCATCTGTGCTGTGCAGGGACATGGCATCACCTGATGGTTCTCCTTTGCATTTCCAGCAGTGAAGCAGTTAACAGTGCTGCTGCTTAATATATTGCTGTTACAGAGTCTTTTTAGTTTCCAGGACATTTAACTAAATAAGGTGGATGTCATTAGCTGATTTTCACAGATGGGGAGACTGAGGCACAGAGGGGCAGAGTGACTTCATCTGCTTCTTTTTCCCCAAGTTCCCTCCCATTCCAGGAATTGATTTTGCTGCCAAACAGTTGAAGAGCTGCTAAAGCCTCATTTTGCCTAATTCCACCAAGTTTTTAAAAAATTATTATTATAATTTTTTATTGTGAGAGATAGGGACGAAATTTAGGGACAAAATTTAAAACTACTAGTAGAAGGCAAACTTCACAGCGAGGCAGAGATACTTACCCAAGCCGCAGATCCTGCTGTTCTCTTCTCCAGAGGCCATATTCACCCTGAGGATACATGTTTGCAATGCAGCATCTGCCAGTGAGTGAGTGGGACTCAGTTCCCCATGGCCAAGGCAGAGAAGTCCACTGGTCTTAATGACTCCTGCTTATCTGTGGTTCTTCCCTGGCCACTTAAATTCCTTCATTTTAACCTCTTGACCATCCTCTTGTGGTTAAGCCCTCTGATTATTTGTAGTGGCATTTCTTGCTCTAGCTGCATATCTATATTATTTTGCCCTCTGGGAGCAGCTCTTTCCATCCACTGAGTTCCTTTATTAATTTCAGGGCCAGTTAAATTGCTACAGTTGTCTGTTGGGGTAGCTGTATGTTTCAATTACATCAGAAATATTTTCTGGTAGATAGAAATATTCATGATATAATCAGGTCTAAAATTTTTAGTACCCACAAGGATTTTTACAACCATTGAAAGCTCCTCAGGACTTAATTACAAGAGTTGGGGGAAAAAAAAATTGGGAAAATTGATGAACTGTTTATTGTCTACCCTTTATGCCTTTTGGGGAAAAAAAACCCAAACACAAAAAAACCTTCCACAAATCAGGGTGATTATTATTATTTGTTAGTTTATTGTGGTAGCTTCTGGACATTGCAGCTCAGAGCAAGCCACCCTTATGTCACACACTCAACATTCCCAGAGTGAGAGCTGGGCTCTGCTTGAGAGTGTGTTAGGGCTGAACAGAGCAGACAGGTGGTCAGTGGGAAGGGGAAAGCTGAGCTCCAGGAGAGAATGTGCCATAGCCTGTGTGGCTCATGCCCTGTGTACACCCCAAGCTTTTTCTCAACCCGGTGGTCAGCAAGACCACCCTCCTGAGATGAGGAAACTCCCCGGTTTCCTGTGTTACATTTTTAGCACATCTATTGATATGTCATATTTACTCATGCCTTATGATGTTTTTAGGCTAAATCCTGCCCTGTTTTCCCTTGATCTTGCACCCAGTTGCTCTCATCACAAGCGGATATGGTACTTCTGGGGCAAAGGCTTATGTTGGTGGAGTGGGCACAGGGCACAGCAGGAGAGGTGATGAATGCAGCCTGGGGGTAGGCGAGTTCTTTTTCTTGTGCGTTTATTTGGGGTGAGCCAAGATGTTTCAGTTTTTCTCTTTTCATGTTCATAGCACAGGCAAGGGGTGAGGAACAAGTTTAGATGAGCACCAGGTGGGAGGAGGGCACAGGTAGTCCTGCAGGAGCCCCTGTGGAGACTTGGCTCAGAGGGACGCTGCCACGTGGCACCTGGATACCCCTGGGGACCACTCATCCTGGCCCCTGTGCGGGGCCAGTGACAATCCCCACCTCTTTTCTAAAAGTGGGGTTTGACAAAACAGTCCTGCAGGCATAGTGTGGGCTACTTCTGTGAATTCACATGGTCTCAAGGTAAGTAAAATTCTCTCCAATGTGCCCTTGGTATCCAAGCCTCCAAAACGTCATATGCAAATATGTGGATGACAAAACGTGGACTTTTACACAGTGAGAGGAATTGCATGTGCTTTAGATACATTGGGATATTTATTAACCACACGGAGTGTTCCAAACTCAGTTTGTTTATCTTTGTAAAGTGCTTCCAGATCTTTGCGTGGAAGGCACTAGAGAAATTAAAAGATTATTATTATTATTATTATTATTGTTATTATTGTTGTTGTTATTATTATTACAGCATCTAACTACTGACAGGCAACCACAGCTGCATGCTCAATTCAAACCACTTAAATTTAGGGGCTGATTTTTACAATATGGACTCTTAATGCTTTTTCCCATTGACTTCATGTGCAGAAATGTGTGTTCACCTGCCCTGCAGAAGTATCATTATTCTCCAGAAATATGTAAATGGGGTACTTTTAAAGAAAAAATGAAAATATGGAATAAATATTAAGTATTCACATTTGTATGGTAGAATTTAATGACCATTTAAGAAGGGCTTCAAAGCAACCAACTGTAGGAGCTGGTACTTGCTCCGTCATTAAAAAAGAAAATGCACTGATTAAAACAAAGCCAAGGAATCTTGTAGACAAAGGATAACATTTTCGGTGTTCAGGGGTCTGACAGGAGCTGCAAACAGCCCAGGAAATGGAGATCTGAGTTTCACAGTCGGGTGTTTTAATCAGTACGGTTGTGCACAGCCACTGCCGCGTGTGAGTTATGTAATATCACACTTCACCCGCCCACACGCACCCAGAGACAACAGACATCTTCGAAAGGTCTTGGCATTATTCAGAGCAAAGACTCCCAGCAATACCCTGGCATGGTGTTTAACCTTATCTTTACTTACATTTAGGCATTTCTTTTTTTTTTTTCCTTCCTTTCCTTTTTTTTTTCTCCTGTTCTTTTCTGTGATACATCAATAGGGAATATTTTTGTATTTACAAAAATGGAGCAGATATAGGGGGAAAAATCCAATTAGCTACATAATGTGTTTTCATGACAACTTTGAAGGTTCTGATCATGGTCATTTTTTGCATTTTGTAGCATTGTCCTCATGATGCTACTGGTATTATTTTTATTTTAAGTAAAGTTTGAATTTTACATTCTGAAGACATCAGTTAATTATTAAATGGTACTTAGCCTATGCTTTCTTTAGATTTTTAAATAAGAAATAATTAACCAGAGTTTTTAAAGGTGTGCAGAAAAGGCAAACAGTCCTGTGAAACCCCAGGATCTAATAACAAAAAGGTGAGTTGGTTTTCCAGTGCCCTAAGAGTTTGAAGATATCCTTACTCTGGCTTTTGAGTAACAGAAAGAGCTCAACCACGTTTCATTCTGGTATAATGTAGCCCTGAAGTTAACGGTTTTTCAAAGAAAGACAAAAAAAAATTAGCTGGCTGCTAATTAGATGTATTTTAACTGCAAAGTCATTTTAGCAGCTAATATTGTTACTATGTGCTTCAGTGTGAATCCTTAGTGAAGCTATTAAACTGTGAGAGCCTGAACTTATCAGACATTTTACAGTGCGACCGAATTTTTGTATCCGTGTTCAGAAATCTGTGGGGAGTGGAGGACCTTTCTGTTTCAGACATGGAAAACACATTTTTTACCAACTGATTACCAGGATGGGCGGCTGAGACCTCCTTGCATCCTCCTTTTCAGTTTTTTTTTCTTGCTTTCTTTTCCCGGGCAATAATATTTCTTCTTTCTGTTGCACTGCCTCCTCTCCAAGACAGCAGTCAAGCCCTGCAGTGTTCCCTTTATCCAAGGAAAGGGATTTAACAGCAGGGACTGGTCTTGGTGATTTCAGGATACTTTTGACTCCTGCCTGTTGTGTACAACAAGTTGGCGATTCTGAGTAGCCAGGAGGCTCTCAGCATCAGGCAGGGTCTTGCTTTGAAAAGCAATAGCCCACAGCAGACGGTGGACTTAGCCATCATTTTCCTATTGGTTTCTCACCCAGGATTCTTACTTTGTAATTGCTGGGTTGTGTTTCTCAGGGTTTGGATATTTCCCCCCCCCCGTCTTATTGCATCGGTTGATTTTATTCTCCTTTGCACTCTAAAACAAAGTGACTGATACAATATCCAAACTGATGAAAAAGAAGGTGATTTTTCCCCCCTTTATTTGGTCAGATTTGAATTAGGTTATCTGCCTATCTTGTTTATGAAATTTTGTGCTGTCTTTTCTGCACAGACTGTGACTCCCAAATCTTCCACAGCTCCATTTCCATATTCCTGCGTGCTTGTTCTTTGTTAATCACTTGGCAAGCGCTTATTTGAATATTAAAAATTTCTTTAATCATCAAAGGCAGGAGCACAGCTTCATGAATATTCATATTTTCTCCCTCCTCAGACTGGATTCTAGTTCATTACCCTGCAGTAAAGCCAAACAGTCATCAATCGCGCTCATTACAGCCGCTGGCGTTTTGATTGGCTGCCTGCTGCTGGTAGCCCGCGTCCCCCATCCTCCCGCTCTCCTCCATGAGCTGTCGTGTACCTGCCAACAACAACAACAACAACAAAAATATATCAACAATGCAAGAATAAAATTTCTCCGGTTGAAAAACAACTTTGCGAACTTGTCAAGCAGTCCTCATCACTTTTTTAAATTTTTTTTTATTTTTTGTTTTACACCAAAAATTTAAAAAAAAATTAGAAGGGAGAAACTTGAGCTTTAGAAATGAATATTTGTCAAGAGAGTTGACGTAAGTTTCATTTGCATAATGACTTTGTACTTCTGCATTAATAAAATTTGCATATGAAGCCATGTTAATTACTCCTGATCATGCTTTTTGCATTCATGCATAGTAATTTTCTCCGACTTGTGAGAATTAATGTCTTGGCATGGGGGGAGGAAGGGGGGGAGTTGGGGTACTGTCAAATTTCTGTGCCAGTGCCCCTCACTCACACTCTTTCTCCTCCTTGCTCACCACGTCGCCGTTCTTGATCTATGACTCATTTATGCAATATCATTCGAAATTCTTGGGAGAAAGAAATGTATCGATTCAAAGGGAATCCTTGTCTGCCAAAAGGAAAAAATCCCTGAGCAAAATACAGCAAGAAATCTCTTCCCTGCTCTCCTTCTTCTCTACCTGGTGTAACTTTTGTATTCCCAGCTTGAGCAAAGTTTTAGTCTAAGCATCACAATCAGTGTGGGGAAACTGCTCCCAAGCCTCCGTGCATGTGCTGGGGGGAAAGGTGAAGGCTGGTGTGCAGGTGTGTCTGGCTGAGTGCTGGACTCTGGGTGTGAGTGTGTGCAGTTGTGTGTCTGCCCGCACCAGGGAGTCATTCTGCCTTGTCTGGAGGATGCTGTGTGTATCTCCCCTGTGTGTGCATTGTGTGTGAGCATTGCTCTGCTGGTTGCTGTTGGAAGTGTTTGTGCTTGTGTGTATTTGGAAGTGTGTCTCGGTGTGTGTACATGTGTGTGCTTGTGTGTATTTGCTTCCCAACCCTGTTGGTCTTTTCAAAAAGAGTCATGGCAGAGAGACAATACTATCAGGTGGGAACAGTCCACAGGAGAGGGTGTGATACACATAAGACAACTTGTTTTTGAGAAAAGCTCAGAAAAAAATCTGTTGGAGAGATTATTGGATAGATTTGTCTAACATTTTTGGAAACCTGCTGCAATGGTTCATGTAAAACCCCCCTTAAAACGTCTGCAGTATTTTCCCTGAACATGATGGGCACAGGGCAGAGATGATGCTTCAGCCCGCACTTCAAATTTGTAGCCCTACACTGTTTGAACAGATGTTTTTCTTTTTATTGAAAGAGAATTTTTTAATACTGGAGCTGAGCTTTATTCTCTAACCAGCTATTGATTGGATTTTATGTCACCAGACAGGCACAGAGAAAAACTTGGTTCGTGCCCTCTTCAGCAGCTCACACGTCTGCCTGTGCACCTGCCTGTCTGCCTGTACACAGATACACACCCAGGCACCCACCCAGCCAAGCGCACAACCCCCCTGGCCTTAGCCATAATGAGGTGGGACATTTTGAATGCTGCTTTGGCTCCTTCTTTGTATTTTGCTCAGGGACTTTTCTGCAGATGTGCCAGAGGAGCATGGTGTTTTACATACACCATATCATATGGCCAGTTATGCCTAAGCTCTGGGAGACGGCAACAAAAGGATGCAATTTATGACTTGATTGTGGCTTTTGTCAGGTTCATCTAGGCTTTTCCATTTTCCATCTGGGGCCATGTCCAATTTACCTTATTTTCTTCTTTGCAAGTTTAAAAATAGCAGAGAGAAAAAAAATTACTCTTGGTGCATTGGAGTCAACATCACTTGTGAGCTACTGCCATGTACCGGTTATGTGGATATGCTGAGCCTGTTTAATGCACATGAACAAAATCTTCCTTTACCATCAGCAATGCAGAGGTTTTATTTACATGGTGACAGTCCCTGTGCGTGTTTCACACTCATGCTATGTGCAAAACTCTCCTTTGCATCCATGCAGAATGAATGCAGAATATATAATTGAGATCTGCAGTGCAGGTGAGTGATTTCCCAGTGCTGACCCAAGAGGAAAATCAAGCCTCACACATCGTGTCAGGGATGTCCGAGTGACACAATGCTGCATGTGTGAGCCCGCTCTCCCCATCCAGATGGGATATTTGCCTCCGAGATTGCACTGCAGTTCCTGCGGTTTGCTTTCCCCTTTTTTTTTTTTT
>VXBI01003846.1:904804-956130 GCA_013397375.1 Toxostoma redivivum | reverse complement strand
TTCCCTCCGATATTGCCCTCCAGTCCCTGCGTTTTTTTTTCCCCTTTTTTTTTTTTTTTTTTTTTTCTGATTGTGACTATGCCCTTTGTGGCAGTCAGGGGCTTGCAGGTGTGTTTTCTCTTTGAAATCTCTATGCAATGTGATGTAATCAATTGGATGTAGAATTCCAGATATCAGCTCCACTCCCTTGCATGTTGTTGTGTGGGCTGAGTAAAAAACTATCAGCACCACCTTAAGATTCTATCTATCTATCTATCTATCTATCTATCTATCTATCTATCTATCTATCTATCTAATCCATCTGTCTCTCTATATCTCTTTTTATTTTCTTCATTTTATGTTTGTCTGTCAGCTGTAACAGTTAAGTTGAAGAGCCCCCATCTTCATTTTCAGCTTTAAATAGACTGTTTAGGGGATAAAAATCACACATAGGATCCCACAGAGAGGAGCTGAAGAGATGAAATGGGAATATGTTCCTAGCGAATACGAGCTGAGTATTTTTGAACACAAGTGTTATTTTTTCTATAGCTATGAAGAGGCATCATGTACCTAATGGTGGACCCCTCCTTTTCTCCCTGACTTTTCTTGAGGCCACTGCATATGATTCTCATCTTCATGATTTTCCACTTGATCTGATTCTGCAGGACTGTGCTGATTAGTAACAAAGAAGTAAGCCTTGAAGTGGTAGCAAAGGGGAAGAGGAATCATCTGATTTGACTTTGCTTGTAGGGGCAGACTTAAGTCTCCTGGTCTGGCAACTGCACAGTATTTGTCTCTTAATGCTGGACTTGGGAGTGCTGATGGTAATCCCTGATCATCTGCCAGAGTCTCTCTTGGGCCACTCTTCTTGTCCCTGACAAATACTTTCTTTTGTGATACTAGGTTAGCAATGTTTAGATTTCCTCAAATTTACATCAAATCATAGAATCATAGAATGGGTCGGGTTGGAACAGATGCACAGGGACACCTCAAAGACCCATCCATCCCTGAGCACAGCTCTCTGGGCAACTTGTTCCAATCTCTCACCACCCTCACAGTAAAGAATTTAATTCTAAAGCCTAATCTCTGTCAGCTTAATTCCATTGTCCCTTGTCCTATCATCACATATCCTGTAAAAAGTCCTTTACTGGCTCTCTTGTCAGCCCTCTTCAGGTACTGGAAGGCTGCTATAAGGTTTCCCCAGAAGCTCTCTTCTCCAGAGTGAGCACAAAAAAAAGAACTTCTGAGTGACAGTTTCAGTTCCATCCATTCACTGGCATCTGGTTCATATAGTTCTGGTAAAATTACTATGTACCTTGTTAAAGCAGATTGCTGTTTTGCCCCCAGTAGCATTGCTACTCTTACAGGATCCCTTTGACCAGTTGGTGGGAAGTCTCCTATTTATTCCCTTTCCACACTAGAGATGTGCTGAGTAAGATCTGGGAGGGCCTTCCTTGATAAGAGCTATTTGCATCTTCTTGCACACCTCAGGGCTGTGCAAAATACATTAAATTCATTGTCGATGATCATGTGGAACACACCAGGGCTAGAGAGGAGGCTCTTACTGTCAGGGTAGTGTTGTGTGCCAGAGCCCACGGACCTCCACATTAAAACCCCATGCTGTGTAGTCAGATGATGCATTTGGTGGGCTTCATACAGTTCTCTGTGGGATTATCTCCTTCAAAACCCACAGTAAGACATCATGGTATATAGAGGGCCAAGTGACTCCAAGACCCGTGCCCTTAGTTGTGGTGAGACCACAGACACATCTCAGTGTAACTTGAGAAGTAGCTGCCCTGTGGTTCTACTCTAAATCCCCATTTCAAGAATTTCATGAATTTGCTCGTGAATTTCCAAGCAAGGACAAGCACCCAGCCAGCTCAACACCATCTAGCAATTTTTATTGTATTAGGAATCTAAGATACAATTGTGAAGTCATTGGAGGGAATCTGCATTATTCTTTCTTATTCCATCAAGAAAGCAAACATTATCTGTTACTGTGGCAGTAGAGTTGTGTCTACACACAGAGAATCCATGTCCAATATCCACATACACAGCACACTGTCTCGCCAAAAATGCAATGTAGTTATGATCTGGATAGCAGTTGTCATACCTGCTTGTATAGTACTTCCAGAGAGATCAAAGAGTTACAAAAGTCAAACAACAGAGCTCAAAAAATAACAGAAAAGTCCTTCCTTGTCCCACAAGCCACAGAGATGGCTTCTATTTAAAACCAGTCCTCACAAAACAGCACAAATTCTACCCTCGATTCTTGAAGCTGAAGTATTTACACACAGAGTTTAGACTCTTCACTTGTGGTTTTGGCAAAAGCTTCACACAAATGTTTTGCACTGGTGGTCTCTTAGCCGTTTAAGATAAACGCCAAAATCAAATGCAGTCCTTGCAGACTGGAGAGCTGGATGCTGTGCCAAGGATGAAATATCCCCATTTGCCTCACATGTGTGTCAGATCAACATGCAGGCCTGGTTTCTGAATATGGACTCTCAAGGTGGAGAGACTCCCTTGGAAGATGTTGCATGTCTAGGGTCAGAAGGAGCATGGATAAATATTATTCCTTGCTGCCACAGTGTAAGTTCCTTTAGGAAATGTTTTTTCTAAGGTTGGAGGGAGCGCAGATAAATATTTCTACTTGCTGCCATGGTGTTTGCATCTATCTGCAAGGTGCACACTCATGAACTGCCAGAGATGCCACCATTTAGAAAGAAAGCATTTGCCAGAAGGTACCCCACAATTAGCACACATATTTCCTGATCTAAATACAGGGGGAAACTGTGGTTTCTGATCTACCACTGTGCGGTAACTGTTGGCAAATGCCAACTTTTTAATGGCGACTACTCCACCACATATCTTCATTTAGAAACTGGCCTTGATTAGTAGCTACCCTTTAGTTAATAACTAAGTGGCAGGAATAGTTTGAAATGGAGGGGTTGGGATTCCCAAGAGATGGAAAGTGGTGCTGTTCACTCAGCTTCCCTTTAAACTCTGCTAATTTGTGCCAGTCAAAAACTTGACTCCTGCATGATTCTGTGTGTGTGTGTGTCTGTATTTGTGCAGGTGTATGTCGATATTTAAGACTTGTATCTTAGTTTTTCAAAGCCACAGAGTTCAGTTTGGACTAGTGCCAGGAGGAGCAAGCATTTCCAGTGGAACAGGAGAAAACTCTTAAATACAGCTTTTAAATGGCAGGTGAGGGGTTCCTAGAGGGGTTAAAAATAAATAATAAGGTTGGAGGTTACAATATCATCTTTTAGCTACCAGGAAAAAGGTTGTTCCCTTCCTCGCAGGCTCAGTAGGGAATCAGCCTGCATAATCAGGGCATGCAAAATGCACAACTGGCCGCAGCTCAAGCGGGAAGGCAGCACATGGCCGCCAAGGCTTCCTTCTGGGAGCTCGGCTCCTGGCACCTCACTGAAGCCATTTGAGCTCTAAGTCAGCGCACTTTGTCCGGGCTGGTGTGTGGAGCCCACTTCAGCAGTGGCTCGGCAGAAAGCCTGTGCAGTTTTGTGTCAGCTCAGTGCATTAACACAGCCATAAAACAATTATCCCCCTTTTGATTTGGTCCCTGAGCAAGTGCTGGTGGCAAAGCCCGCCGCCGCCGCTGGCTCTGCTCCGTGCCAGGGCTGGCCATCCCCCACCTTCACCCTGCTCCATGCCCTCACAGGCCCTCAGCCTGGATTTGCAGGTCCTCCAGGTCTCATCTTATTCTTCCCCCACCCAGTGTGAGCCTGCCAGCCTCAGCCGGACCCAGAGAGGGGTTCAGACCAAGCGTGTTGTGCATTAGGCAGCCAGCCCCCACTTCGCTTGTTTGATGCCTCCTCTGTCCCTTCCAACTTAGATCCGACTGACAGTTTTTTCTATTGTTTTTTCTCCAGGGCCGTCCAGGCCTGCAAACCTGCCGGGGGCTCCCATAGCTGCCTCCTCCCACCCTCACACATCCGTGATCACGTCACCTCTCCGCGCACTGGCCTCCCTCCCGCCCTGCCTTAGCCTGCCCTGCTGTGGTGCACGTGCAGTCTCAGTTGGCGGGACTCAGACTGAGATTCAGACTGAGACGTCAGGCACATTTGGATGTCATTGTCAGTTGTCAGGTAATAGAAATATTTTTTTTTGTTGCTATCTGAAGGTCAGTAGTGCTGCCAAGTGATGTCGTCTTTGCTGTGAGAGAGCTGCCTTTGCTGGGTCGCATGGGGAAGGCAGAGAAAATGCCCTAACCCCCACACCCCACTTCCCTTCCTCCTTCCCTCTCCACCCTGGAAGAGGATGGGGAGTGGGAAAGGGCATGTGACTCCCTCCATTTCCTCATCCCTCCCCTCCTGCCTGCCCACCCTCAGTTGTCACCTGCGGCCACTGCTGGGCCGTTTGTGCCATGTTGTGAACAAATGTCTGAGACTCCTTGCAGAATGTGATACCCCAGTATCAAGATTTCATCTCTCTAGGCTGTTTATTTTAAGCTTAATTGGATAACATTTAACATCTGAGGTATTTTTATTTCCTTCTTTTTTGCCCTTCCTCCTCAATCATTCATATTAAAGGCTCTCCTCTGCATCCATGTGCACGCAGGATGTATGTGCTCCATGCTGTTTTCTCCCTTGCTTTGAGAAAATGCTCCTTGGTAACTCACCATGCATCCCTGGCCTCTTACCCCATCAGATTTTCTTTTCCTTTATTCCTTTTGGATGCCTGACTTTTATCACCACAAGGAGGGGAAAGTGATGTGAAAATGAAGGCACACCAAGCTAGCCAAAGAGAACATGGACATATTGTCACCAGACCCCATCATTTCAGACCCAGTGATCTCTTTGAAATCAGTGGGTGTTTCTGAGCATGGCTCAGTTGCAAGTCTCGGTCTATGCTGAACTGTGGGTTGGTGAGGTGAAAATGGGGAGGGTGTAAAAGAAAATACAGATGTGGCAAAATCCACAAATGTTTATGGACTCTCACTGTGGTGGGCCAAACCCCACAGCTCTCATTCATGATAATGTGCATGTAGTTTTAATCAAGAGTTCCCTAGATGATGCTGGATAAGTAAAGCGTGAGGACCAAAGGACTCAGAGAGGTAGCAATGTCTGTCAGGAATAAAACCTTTGGGAAATGGCTCCTCATTTCTCACCTGAAGCAGGCAAAACTTTGTTGTGTTAGCTTTTTCCTTCCACAAACACTGGTACCACTAGGCTACATTATGCTGTATCTCATAAGAATGTTCCTGTACATCTCTCATTGATGTAATAAAGTGAGATATAAGGTTTTGCAACAAATTTAAATTTGTATCTTGGAAACCCTGGGTCTTGGAAGATAAAATATTCTCAGGAGGAGGCTAAGAGCACTCTGCAGGGAGCTGTGTAGATCCTGGGTGAAGCTCAGGGCACACAGAGAAGGCTGCCGTGCTGCTTGGGAGGTGCTCAGCCTGCACTCATCCGCTTGCACTGGTGCACAGGCACTGGGCTTGTAGCAATGCGCTGTGTGGTGAGGTGCCATCAGTAAATCCAGAGTCTGGTTAAATTTGCTATTCAAGCTGCTGCAGTGTAGCAGGGGACGCTGTTTTAGTCAAATTCTGCTTCATCAGCCTCGGCAGACTTGACCAACTGGCCTGAGAAGGATGTCGAGACAGGCTCTTGCAAATGGTGAGCGTTGATTCAGAAGGTCAGAAACCTTCCCTGCCTTCTCTCCTCCCAGGAACCAGTAAACCAAACTGGAACTTGTCTCATGTTTTGCTGTCCTCTGTCTTCACTGGTGTAGTATGCATGTACATGCCTCCAGGAGGCATGTAGCTGTAACACTGAACTGGATACCCTGGTTCCCTCTTGCTTCTGATGCCAGCAGCTAGTGGGAATGGAAGCAAGTGCACCTAAAAATAGAAAAGGAAGTAAGGAATAACTTGTTAAAGAATCTGGGGAAGGTGAGGGTTTTGTGCTTTGCATACTTGTAGTTCTCACTTTGGAGTTCTGTGCTGTGAGTTTTTGGAATTGCTTTTTTGCTGGGAGAGTGAGGCCAGCTCTGTGGAGAGGAGACCAGTTATCATGGCTTCCCGTAATTACTGCTGCAGTCTGCAACACTTAGAGAATAGATCTTATCAAAGTGCATGCTACATGTTTATGATGGTAGTTGGTCAAGGTCTGCCTGAAAGAAACATTTTCTTCCCTTGAAAAAGGAGATTATGTCTACTTAACCCTTTCTTAGCTCCCATAGTATTCACTGTATGTGAGCCTAGGCATGGCTTAAACCCCACGGCAAGGGTTATGGGATCTTTCTGTCCCCCAAAATGTTTTGTGGAAATGATAGAAAAGTGAGTTCTTTGTGTTGATTAATAATCAAGTGACAATCCCTGCATTGTGCCCTCTTTTTTAATATAGACATTTACAACAGTCACTTGCTCCAGCTTTAGAGATCAGCTTGTCTCTCTGACTTGATTAGCCTTTTATTCTGTCAGCCCTGTTCTTGCTTCTGAGGAATTGGTTGCTTCTTTGAACAAAAGACATCAGCAGTTCCCGCCTCCCCTCATCCTTCATCATTTCATACCTTTCCTGTTTTTCAGCGTTTATTTAATTCAAGACCTGGAGGTTTTCCATGCAGTTCTCAGGCAGACTGCGACTCTGATGGCTTGAAGTTGCAGATACTCCAATATCTTTGCTGGGCACTCACAAACCAAGCCCTCAAGAGTCCCTCACAGCAGTTTGTGCTGGAGAATCCAAATGTCAGGCTGCTGGTGGGATTTGGGATACACACATGTGAAAACTGCATTTTCAGATTTTAGAAATCTCCAACCTAGATAAGAGTGATTGTCTGGGATGCTGAGTAGTGTTCAGTCATGCACAGAGGAAGTCGTGCTGCCTCATCCAGAGCTGTTAGTGATCCTTAGAAAACGTGCTGCTGATAGTTTCAATGACAGCAAATGGTGCTGGGAAGTCTGCTTGGATGTCCACTGTGCTGCTCAGCCAGTGCTGATCGTCCTCTCAGTCTTTGTTCAATTCTTTGTATTCAAGGCACCCCAGGATGAGGAATTTGCAAGTAAAGGTCTGTGTTTTTTTCATGTGATTTAAAAAAAACCTCTACCAATGGTTCAATCTCTCTCAGTCTATTTATTTATTTATATATTTTGCCCCAGAAGCTTTTGTCAGTTGAATTGGGTTCTCCCGTTCAAATGTTTTTAGTGCCTATTTAATTAGAAGTTGGAATAGAGTAATGAAATTCACAGGGTTGTGTAGGTTGGATCTAAAATATAAATGGACAAAGTATTCATTTTGCTTTACCCCTTGCCAGATTAGGGTGCTTTTTGTGAGTCTGCTTTTTATTTCATTTCAATGAATTGCAACTGCTCAGAGAAACTGTAAAACACACGCAGTTTTTTTTGCATAACAGAGACATGCAAATGATTGTTGAGAGACATAATTATGTAAAGAAAAGTATATGCCTGTGTGCATGTACACATACACTGCAATGCTTTTTGTGGGGCTATTTTTTCACTATACATCTTTATAAGGCTCTTTTTATGATGCTGATTTATTAATATTGTACATTAAGGCTTAAATTGTCAAAGCTGCCTAAGAGATTTGGATGCCCATTTCCCATTAAAGTTAACGAGAAATGAGCATTGAAAATCTCAATGCAGAAGTGCACAGCACTTTACAGTGTGCTCTCCAAAGAAAAAAGTCCCTGCCTTGAAGATACGATGGTGCAAAAGCCCCAGGAAGAGGATCGTAATCAGCATAAGACAAAGGGGATTGTAATGGCACAGAGAGTAATTTATCCCATGTGCCTGCATTCAGATATATACCTGGTCCAAATTCTTTGGACCTGGGCCTATGAGTGAGGGTTTTATATACCCCTGTAAAGATAATTAAATCTGTCCAATACACATATATTCATCTAACCAGTGTAACTGCTTCCTTCCCACATGTAGGCTGATGGAAGGAGGTGGAAAGCAATTATGATACTTAGTTGCATGTATAAAAACAGCAAGTGGGCATGGACAGCAGTGATTAAGGGACAGGGCTGTGAAATTTAAGATCTAAAATAGAGGAAAGCATGGGGCCATATCTTGGAAGAGAGGAACAAGCTCCTGCTAATTCAAGGAATCAGCTGTGTTAGTCATTAGGACATTCTGAAAATCACAGTCATCTTGTAAAGTTAATATCAATTTACTTGGCTACTGAAATTCTACTTACTGCTTCATTTAACTAGTCTGGTGTTTTCTTGGCAGAGGTTAAGGTGACAATGAAGATAAAAGCAGTCGCTGTAACTAAACCATAGGTTTAAAAAGAATACTTTTTCCTCCATCTATTATATCACTGTATTAATTTTATGTTGGTTTTATAACTGGAGTCAGCCAATGAGAAAAGCTACATTAGACCACCCTGCTGTAAAAAGCTTGATGCAATTAATACAGTCTGTCTAGAAAGAAGTATTATTTCAAAAACTTTCATGTTAATGATATGGTATGCACTCGGCACATTTCTTACTTTAACAAGAAGCAAGCTTTTGTTCACTCCAGACTGGATTTTATTAACACAGGAGGATCAATGGAAAACAAAACAGTAATCAGAGCAGAGAATGCAAACTCATCCAGCAAAAACCTTCTAACTCATCATGTCCCAGGACAATGGCTGATACTCTACTCTTCATTTTTTGCTAAGTGGAAAGTCAAAATAAATAAAAAAATAAAACTAAATTTAAAAAAAAAGGAGCGAAAAAGTAATTGATTTCTCTTTAGCATTGGGTGCTTTTTTTGAGAGGAGAAAGAGGAATTTGGTATAAGTGTCAGATGACAGACAAAGGTCTATAGTTTCTCTGAGAGCCACTGTAAATGTATCTTTTCATTTTGCTGCATAAAGAAGAGCTTTGCCTAAAATACTGGCTAACATTCAGGAAAGATGTCCCTATGAGTCATGGTTACATGTATTTATTTATTTTAGTGAAATATTTAATGCATGCTATAGTAGAATTGACTCTGTGGACAGTACTTACAGAGTGCAGGGATGTGTGAGAGATGTATACACTAAAAAGAGTAATGCATCAGTCTGAGTGCATGCATCCATCTTTACACCTATCTATCAATCTCTGTGTTCATTCATCTATCCAAGTATTAAAATCATATGTGACCTGCTGTCTATGCAGCTCCCTGTCTCACTAGATATTAAAATCAGATCCAAACTCAAAATAGGTGGATCTAACACAGATTTTTTTTGACTGAATGGTGTGTTTGTCAAGAGGCAACCAAGAGACCTTAAAATTGCAAAGAGGTGACTAAAATGAGGGTGCAGCATGGGGCAGGGTCGCTGGCAATGTGAGCATGGCTGTGATTTTGTTCTAGACAGATGGCTGATCACTATAACTTTGTAAGTCCTAATTATGTCAAGGTAAGAACCAGCAGGAGCAATAGTGATATTTAAAGGTGCTTTAAAGCGGATGCTTGCCATTTCCAGACATCCCAGGAAAAAAGAAAAGCCCTTAATTGCAATATTAATGGGTGGAACTGAATCTGGTAGTCTTGGGATGAAAAGGTTCAAGGCAACATTGCCTGCAGTAAGGACAGTGGTTCCAACATTGAGAGAGTTAACTCGATTGCATACCACTACACTGAGCCCGAGAGTCTGAACTCTTCAAACGCTCCAAATGGAGAGCTAAATCAAAGAATCCTGTTTCAAATCCATCCAAGATGTTGCTGTTTTTCTCCTCTGACAGGAGAAGCATTTGGAAGTGCAGTTTCTTTCTTTTTTTATAGCTGTCTTAAAAAGGAGTTTGGATGTTTAGCACAGCTGGTGCTCATTACATTATGCACTATCAATAAAATAGCATGTGTAATTAATTTTTAATGCAGTGCTGTATGCAGCGCTTTAAAGCAGTTACTGTATGGGGAGAGCCGACACCGGTCACTGACATCAGAAATATTGAAATAGAGGGCTAGATTTTGCATTTTTAAAGGCTGTATGTGAGAGTGGGGGAAGGGTAATTCCCAGTCAGCAATTCTCTGGCCACAATCAAATTTAAAAATATAGGAACAAGATGGATGAAGGTGATTTTATAATTTGCTTATTGGAATGAATGAATTTTTGTCCTTTTGGAGTTTGCTGAGTAATGGCTGGATTAGGAGAGGTGACTTCAGAGTATAGGTAAGGACCAGGGGAGCACACAGCAACAGATCCATATTTGTTAAAGCACAAACAGGTTTTGGTGGTATCAGGTGAGAGATGAAGTAAAAAGGGAGCTTATGGGAAAACAAGGGAAGGATGTTTCTGTTCTATCTCATTGAACAGTTGTTTTAGTTGTTTTTGTTTTTTTGGGTTTTTTTTTTTTTGTTCATTGCAGGGCTTCTTTCCTGTGCCTTGTTGTGTCTTGTTCCCATTAATAATAATCCCATTTTCTCCCCCTTGATTCATTAAACATTTGGGAGTACTGGTAGCTTGGGAGAGAATAGCTAGGTTATGAGGAAGCATCACTGATGGCGTGGTTTGTGCTGCTCTGACAGAAGACCCAAACAAATTAGGGTCTTCTTTTGGAATGGCACAAATTCCAAAAGACACCAGCATAAGTAAAGACTAATCAGGCACAGTAAGAAAGGTTTGGGCACCATCATGACTCCCAGCAGCCATTATATCCAGAAACACCTTGGTTGACTGAAGGAGGAGCAGACCTCTTTTGGAAGTTGCAGCGTGGTGTGTGTCCATGCTCAGCAAAGGGACAGGAAAGGCTTTCATGTTTCTACAGCAGAGTAACCACCAGGGATGGTTTGCAGGACGGGACCAGCCTCTTCCCTGCTGCCACTGTTTTTCCATCCATTTTCAGAGAGTTGAATGCCTCTTGGTGAACACTTCCTAAAAAGAGAAGAAATCAACTGCAGGAAGAGAAGGAAGGAAGCAATCACCTAAAAAGCGACGAAATTAGGGGTAGTGCCTGTCAGGTGCCTTGCCTTTGGGTTGGGCAATGCACCAGCTTCCTAAAAGCTGATTTTTTTTTTAAATACATGTGCAGAAGGCATAAATGTTTGCAATTATTCTTTCTTTCTCTCAGCAAATTGCCATTCATTTGTACATAACATATGCTAAACAGTTCACTTGTGCAGCCTCACCTGGCACATTCAGGATGGAGTTTCCTCCTGCCCCTTAAGCAGTAGCTTTTTGTCATCACTTTTCTTCTCATTTTCTGTCAGATTCATGCGGATGTGTTTGTGTGTCTGAGCCAGGAAGTGAATTGGCCTGTTCAGTTTGTGAGAACAGATATGAATCTCTTGTGCGCAAATATAATGTTCAGTGTCAAAGGAAGTAGGGCAAGCTATGGTGTATGGTGTAGGTAGTTGAGATGAGAACTGCTCTTTAGTTCACCAGCCAGAGTGGGAAAGGTGGAGGGAGCAATGAGGTGTTGTACATTTTGTAGTGAAATTACTTAATTTTATTTTATTTGTTTTAAAAGAATTGGATCACTTATTTCTGGGGTGGGCTCAAGTTTAGGTCAGAGAACTGCAAAAAAAATTACCATGTGTCCTGCCAGAGCTAATTCAGAGGACGTCTGCTCTTTTTGTTTTCTGAGCTTCATAAAAATAGATGAAAGGAAGGGTTCTATGCTCAGATGGGATGCTTTATGTTCAGAATGGGATTTGAGTCAAAGAAGCCATGCTGATGCATCTCATGTGTGCCCAACTGGGTTCCTGTGTTCTGCATGTTGGTCCTTCTTTCCATTGAGCAGTAAACAGCTGATCAACTGTTAGCAACATACCTTTTTATGCTGTTTGCCTTCTTTTGGACAGGTTTTTTCCAAGCATTTTTGCAGTACATACAGAAATCTGGTAGGCTAGTGTATGGTACTTGCCTTTTGTATCTTTATCGTCCTCTTGGTTTTGTCTTTAATCAAGCCATTTCTCTGGGCCTTTATTCCAGCTAATGTAACTTGCCATAGCACAGGTTGGGTAAGCCAGGTTCAATGAGACACTAAAACATGCACTTGGAAGGAAGCAGGCAAAAATTCCACACAGCGAAGGCTTGCATTTTTTATGAATTCTGCAGTATGAGTCAGAGGTCCTGGGACTTCAGGAATGAGGTTAATGCAGGCACTAAGCAAGGAGATGGGGAGATAGTCACTGGAATAGAGCTATGAAACGGTGTTTTCTAAATTACTGTCTTTGCTATTAAAATAAAGGGCCTCTGGTTAGAGAAGAGCTAGTTTGCACAACATACCTGCAGCTTTACTTCTTGTTTAAAAGTCACCTGGCTATTTGAAGCCAACTGCAAATGTATTATTTTCAGTATATCCCCTTGGCAATGGGAGAGGAGCATCCCATCCTTCCTGTGTGTCAGGCTGTCTCCTTACATGTCCTGTATTGACCTAGATTACCTCACGTGAGACAAGGATCTAAACCTGATCCTTATATCTCTTCCACGGCTGTGTGACAAACGTGGAGCTCCCAGGATGAGCTGTACCATGCCAACAGTCCACTGAGAGATGGGTTAGGGGCTGCATAGGGATGCTTGGCTGAGCATCTTCTGAGGTGTTTTCTGACTTCAGTGGTGTCATACTGTTCTGCCAGTGGTGAACACAGTCTGTGAAATTCCAGGATTCACAGAGATTTAAGTAAGAGTCAGAGTCATATAATTTAAAATTGTCCATGGCGATGAGAGTAAAACCCAAAAATTCATGGAATCTCATAAGACCTCAGAATAGCACCAGTGCCTTCTGCCTGCAGGAGACTTATTTTTTTCAGTTTTCATCTTTTAACAGAGTTTTGGGTAATTTTTTCATCCCTTCTGTTTGAATAAGGAGAGAGTAAGCACAGACAGGCTTATAATATAAAGTATGTCCAAAAATTAGATCTGAGTGTTTATGGATTGGTTAATCCAAATCCTTTATAAAACCTGTGTGAACTGTTGATTAAACTGGGAACAGGACCATTGTGGACATACAGTGAGTACAAGACTAGTGAGTAACTTTACCTTCCTGTAAAACCTAATTCAAAAAACATCAATCTTTCTCTATTTTTATAGTTTTCTCTTCAAATAGAACTAATTCCTCCACTGTAAATTTGAGGTAGTATCTTAAAAGCTCCATAGTCTATTGAAGCCAAACACTTCACTATCATTATCAATAGATACACAGAATAGTTGTAAAACGATCCTGTGAGATTGCTGTAAACTCCTTCCTAATTTTCTTTACACTTTCCTTGCCCATTTTCCATGAAGAGTGCTGTGAAAGCTGCATCCGTGCTTCCCCTGCCTCTATCACCACTGTCACCATTCATTAGTGCATCTGAGCACACTCAGAAATGTCTGAGCTCTTCCCATATTTAGAGCTCTCTAGGCAGCAAATATTCCCTTCTGCTCTTCCTTTTTGAGAAAAACCCAGTGGTCAGGGTTTGAGGTGAGCACTTGAGATACAATTTTAATTCAGTGACCTGGTATCATCCAGAGCTCTGAGGGAGAGCAAGAGTGTGGGAGACAGTACCATCACTGCTTAAATAATTTGGTCCCTGCCCTTTCTGTCTGTCAGGCTGTGTCTTGTGATTATAAACTGAGATTTCTTAAATTTGTATTCTCCTTAATAGGTAAAGATGAGCGAAAGGTGTTTTTCACTTTCTCCTCACTCTTTCTTCACAGATGTCTTTGCTCTCTGGGACTGGCTGGCACTGCTGGGGAGGTATTTCCCAGGGGATTTCATTGCCCCAGGGTTAGATTTCTCCATCTACACAGCAGCATGGAGCTGTATTGCATATAGCTCCCTCCCAGCAAGTCTCAGTGAGTCACCATCCTGTTTGCTGGCTGTCTGATGGGAACAGGATGCTCTGTCCCAGGCCGTCCTGTCCATAGAGCTTTTGCTCATCTGCACCTTTCCGTTCTTCTGCTCTGCCCTAGACATTCACATTTCTTTCTTATTTTACATTTCAATTTTTCCATCAGGTAGGTCCTTCATTCATTTCTGTCACTGCCAGTGGTCCCTGAAGTCATAAGCACTTTTTTTCTAAAACACAAGTCCAAAGTGAAATTGTTCTTTTTTTTTTTTTTAACTTCACATTTTTTAAAATGGAAATGACTGCTGAAAATAAACACAGTTTGCAATGTACAGACTTACTGAGTCAGCATGAATTTCCTTAATAAGCTGGGGTATGTGTGTATGAGTGCACGTGTGTGTTTTTCCCCTTCAAACCTTGGAATAAGAGTGCTGTCTCTTTAAATCCTAACTCAAACTTTACTGGCGATTTTACAGAGCCTGGTCTCATTTATAGTGGAGCCAGACTTGCTGTGTGAGAGCCGTCCGCATGCTGGAATTAGTCTTAAGCTTGCTTCTGTGGCGTTGCCAAATTCCATGTTTGTGTTTTATTTAGAATTCTTTTCACGGCCAGTCGAATCTGTTCAGGCACACATAGGCAGTGTTGCGCCCCATGGAGAAAATAAGCAAGTTTGCGTTTTCTTTGGCATAGGCCATGGCCACAAAAGACTGCGGTCTAAAGAAACATTTTTTAAAAGCTATTTTAACCCATAACAGATGTATAAAGAAGGCACACACATGCCAGCTTCCTTAGTTTTAATTAAAAAATAATTATGGCTTTAATGGGATGCTAGTGACAAATTTGGATGAATGGTGGGTGACATTATCTCAAGGCTTGCTTCAACTTATAAATTAGTGCGTTTCTCTTGGCCAGTGGTACAGATGAAATTAAATGAAGGAGCAGATTAATATTTCTTAAAGTTACATTGAACCAAATGAAAAATCCAATCAAATAAAAAACATGGTCCCTTCCTCCCTCTCTTCCTCAGATCAGCATTTGCATGAGATCACAGAACACAGAGGAAAGGTTAATTTCTCTGACAGATAATTGATCCGGCCAATGATAAACTGGACTTAGGTTTTCAAGGTGCCTGTCCCTTTTGAAATTTTGCATTGGTAGCCACATTGCCAAATTACTGTGATTAATGTCAGCAGGTGCTTCCATTTATAACCACATCTAACGAGCTAACATGGTACCTTCGAGCCAGGAAATCTGAAATATAAACCCAACCCTACATATTGCATGTTGCAATGATTCTCTCTCCATACCTTGGCTAACTGGTGGTGATGCTGGCTGTGATTTCTCACATCTTTAGGCTATTTTCAATTTGGGGCTTTTAAGGCTCACCAGAACTGGGCTAGATGCACAGGCTTGCACAGGTAGCAACAGTTTATATTTACGAAGAAATAAACAAAGGAGTAATAAACATGTAATGAGCTCACCCCAGATGTTATCTCTGCTGTTATTAGTCAGGTGTATGTAGAGCTGGAAAAGGGAGATTGAAGGATCAGCATGAGTGGCTCTGGATATTGAAAGAAAGGTTGGATGGGTCACTGGAAAAAGTGTCTTCCTCCTTCCCATGCATCCCACCCATGGATACCCTGAACAGATGCTGAGAACAAAGGCGATAAAGCAGCACAGCTTTTCAAGGCATGCAGCAGAATCACATTTCCTCCAGACCTGCTTGTCCCACTCTAGTGCTCTCCAGCAGCAAAGGCAGCCCAGCGTGGGATGGGGCTTTCTGGATGAGAGCAGATGATCAGCTTTACGATCTATGGCACTAGCAGGTGAGGATCATTTTGGTTTTGGATGGCAAAACCCTGTTTCCTGTTCTCTAACACATTCTTTCATGAAACTTCTCATCTGCTTAACATTTAGCTCCCATTGTAAAAGACAACCCCGGAATGCTGCTGATACATGTAATCTAGATGGTGGGAACTCTTTTTCACTTAGGCTGTGTTAGTTTTCTCTAATGAATATGCTGAAATGTTTCCGTAGCAAAAAATAAAAGAGAGTTTTGAAAAAAAGCGGATTAAGGAAAGAGGGAGAGAGTATCAGGTGCTTGGTGGATGGCTGTGCACCTTCCTCATGATCAGTCCATTCAAATTGGACTCACAAATGTTTTGCTACTAATTTCCGTGCAAACGTGGCTAAATGCCCCACCTTGCTTGCTTAAAGCTGTCTGCCATGTTAAGCTGGGCAAATCCAGCAAGAGGAAGCTGCTCTGCTTGGTTTGAACCAAATATGTAGAATTTGAGCTCTTCAGGGTAATCCATTTGATCCCTCAGGAATGGCAGTGTCCCTTCTGGGTGTGCACGATGTCCATTGCCTGAAGCTGAACCAAGTCACTAAACCATCTCACTAAAGATGCAATTCTTAGGCTGTGTTTAACTGTACCAAAAGAAACATTTTCCTTTGTCAATTGAATGAGAGTTTCTGTGGTAGCATTTCCCTGAGCTTGAATTCTTCATGAGTGAAAATGAAGCTCCAGCATTAAAAACATGAGTCATGCAGTGCACATGAGACTAATTTTTGCATTCTTGGAATTTTTGGAAGGGAAACATTACATTCACGATAATCCTTTCACTTATTGCTAAAATAATCCATGAGACATTCTGCAGTAGAGCCCTTTGCTATTTTGTTACAGTCGAGGCTTTGAAAATAGCACCTGAAAGCTTTTAGACTTCTATGTGTCAGTATCTTAATCTTCTTTTTATGTTGATGCACATAGGATGGTCTGCCATCCTTTTGTTTACTCTCTAGGATTTTTTTTTTGTTTAATAAATAAGGCTAATTTGATTTGTTCTGATCTGTCTCAAGTACCTAATTGCTGCTGTAGAGAAATATTAATGTCCAGTTGAAAGGATTCCATATCTATAAATGAGAACTGAAAGCAGATGTTAGTTTGATGAACGTGTGCTACCCATTCCTTGCACTGGCTCAGACAGCAAGCTGCTGAGAGACTGCTATCTATCAAAAGAGCGATGTTAGATGCCAAACACAGTTCAGAGTCACACACCTATCATGAGCAGAGTGAACAGTTAGCAAATAAAATATCCCAGGTAGGTTTTTGTCTGCTTGTGAAATATCTATACACAAGACAGTGCTATCCTCAAATTGTCAGAAGTACTTGACAAGCTTCAGTTCAGGGGAAGGCGCTGTGAATTGATGACAAGAAGGACTTTGTCTCTGAGTTCTCACTCAGGGAGTAGTGTTGGTATATTGTCCAAGGGCTGGTAAGTTCAGTTTCTAGTGCATTGCATGCACAGTGCTGATTCCGAAGTTAACTCAACCCCTGATAAAAAACACCTGACAAAACCAAAGCAAAGCTGATGCTGGTGTCTTTGCTATTGGTGATCTGTTCCCCTGGAACCTCAGTGGGGCTCTACATACAGCAGCAAGGTGAGAACAGAGAAGGCACTGTTTTTTCAAGCTTTTGTTTTCATTTGGAGTGTAACTATAAAAACAATAATTCCAAATATAATTTCTTTTTTGTTAAAGACAGTACTGATCTGAGTGGTGAGACTTTTCAGTTAAAGTAACTATTTACTGGTGCAAAATCTGGCTATTCAGATTGTTCTGGATGATTTTCCCTGACCTATATATTTACCTGACTATGCTATGATATCAAGATATCACTCACAAAATAACTGGAAATCAGAAAGTGGACCAAAATAAGGTAATAATTTCCTTATTAGGAAATATTTTCAAGTTTCTAAATATTAAAATCTGCTTTTCATCTTCCTTAACTTTTCTTTCTCCACCCTCTTCTTAGCTTTTATTTTCTTATAGGGAGGAAATGGAATTGGTGCAAATATGACTATCCTAAATTAAGCTGATGAGTTACTCATGTAGCTGATACCATTATTGGTCAGCCTATAGTGCACAGCAAACTTAATTTCTGTGGAGAAGTCAGGACTGAAGTCAAGAGATGGGTCACAGCTACCATGCAGTCAGTAACATATCTTGCAATTTCTTTTTATCAGTTCTTCTGTCTGGTTGCTCCTACATCTTTACATGGAGTAGGAGAAGATATCTTTGAGGAAATGTTTAAAGTGAGATATCTTTTATAACGTGGTGACTTTCCTCATTACAATGAACTTGGCCTGCAGAAAGAGCAATGAGTGTGTAATTTTTGCAGGACAGGGCTTGTCTGCAGTACTTTATTGTTTCTGGAAGTGGTCACTTGAGCAAGCACCCATGTGCTATGAGTAAGTATTGGTTTTCTCTGGCTGCTTCTTAGCAGGTTTTCCTCTGAATAAAGGTGTGCCTGGCCCTGGGCAAATTGTGGAACTCCCTCATGTTGGCAATGGGAAGGTGTAATGGGGTTGGGAACTTCACAGGATGCTCATAGCTTAGTGCACACCTCAGGCTTAGCATCAGGAATCTCATGTTTGCTCTGCATGGACAAATACTCTGTTGGCCTTACACAACTGCAGGTGTAGCTGTAAGGTTTAATCATGCATCTAAAATCAAAGGAAAACACCACACAGGGAGTGTTCCTTGGAAAAAGCAGCTTTAGGAGACCAACAACAGGCTCTCTTTACAGGTGGAAGAAAATATAACATTTTTGTCTAGGGATCCCCAGTGATCCCAGTGTAAAGACCCTGTATCTGGTTAAAATAGGAAAATCGAAGTTGAAAAATATTGCGAGAGAATTTGAGAATTACTGAATGCTTTTATTGTTATCCAGTGAAAAGCATCGATAAGAGAAGAAGATTCTTGCATTTCCTGTCCTATTCCTTATGTTTTGGGAAATCTAAATCCAAGCCTCTGTTGAATTTTTCCTGTGATCTTGGAAAAGTTCTTTAATTTCTCCATGAAAAGCCTCCCACTTCAGTAAGGAATTCCAACTCTTCATTCTCGGATGGGAATATTATAAGGATAAAGATGTGGAAGTTTCTGAGGTGCTCAAATACAAAAATAATAAAAAGCTACTGAAGTATATAAAATGAATGCAAATAATTTAGGCTAATTTTTGATGAATTACTTGCCCAGGGTTTTATTGGATGTGATGTAAATCAGTCTGAGGGCCATTGATAGTGATTGATGTTTATCCAACTGTTACTGTGTTTAAAATACTCAGAAATACATAAGAGCTACTGCTGTTACTCCTCTCTGTGAAAGCAGTGGATGAAATTGTGCTCTCAGGTATAGCAGCTCAAGACCATTGCAAATTAAGCCACTGGAAATCAATGGGGTTGCACATTTGTAACTGAGATCAGAATTTGCCTTGGCCTTGTGAGGTGCTCTGTGTGTTAATTCTTGCATCTGAAACTGGAAGAAATGGCTTTTTTATTACAGCAGTGCTTGAAGAGACCCCACGAAAGTGAGACATACATATTAGAGGCTGCCAACAGCTAGTGGCAGTTTCAGCCTAATAAACTGGAAGTAAATAACTTGGTGATTAGCTGGAATTGGCAGGCCGCAAACACAGCACCGATTGGATACATGGTTTTCCCTGTTCACACCTTAATACTATCTAACAGCATGGATGGATGCCTGGAAGATATATGGCCCTCAGAAGAACTTGTTCTGGATGTACCTTGACACTTCTATTTGTGAATAATCTTAATGATAACAACAACAATGACAGCAAGTACTTAGCTAAAACTTTTCATTCCAAGGTGCCCAGAGCACTTCTAATTTGAAGAGTGAGCAAACAATAACAATGAAATCCAAGTCATTACATCAGGGATAGATTTGTAGTTCAAGGGTTGAACTAGGAAGACAGTGGAAACTGGATTTTCTTGCTGCTGCCCCCATCACACCATCTCTCTGTGAATTGTGGCTGCAGTGAGGATGAGTAAGGCTAAATCTCAGGCAAAAAGTTTTGTGGATAAAGCAAGCAGTGCAAGAACCTAAACAGGATTATTGTGAATAGACTTATATGTTCAGAGAAACTGAACCCGTGGAGATCCACTCTAAGAAGAAATATGATCAAAGAGTGAGGGAATAAATGTACTCTTTCAGGGCAGGACATAGATGAAGTCCGTGGAAGTTATCAGGAGAATCAGTTGCTATTGATTCAGTAAGCATTAGGTCAGGTTGCTTGCTCCCTGACTGCCGTTAAGTTGTATTTCAGGAGACAACAGGGTATTTTGGCAAGGGCAGTAAGAGATAGTCTGGCACAGTCCATTTATTTTTGCAATTGCCATGCTCTGGTCTCACTTCTCTTACTTACATCTTACTACTGTAAGTAGCCAGAGAAGATTCTGATGCAGTTGTCATTTGCCACCTCTCTGAGTCCTGCTTTAAGTTCTAATACACAGGCTTGCTTTAACATTTTGTTTCTCCTCTGAATTACTTTACTTTTTCCTTTGTGGTCCTGAGGTTCCTGCTGCAAGAAGGAATTCCCCTCTCCTATGCAATAAAATGACCAGTCTGGGTGCTCCCAAAGAGAAAGGAAAAAAAAATACTTGAGCAGTGCCAGGTTCCCTGACAGAATTAATACTTCACAGTATTGTGTCATTCCTGCAGCCTCTTCTTTTCAGTTACCCATCCCTCTTAGTCATTTCATTAGTCATTATTTTTGGAAAGGGGTGTAACGATCTGGTTTGATTGGAAAGTACCAGAGTAAAGTGTCCAGCTTTGTTATTTATACTGGTCATCATGTTGACATGTAGATTTCTAAGGATTTAGGCTATGTATGGGTCAGAAAGTGTAGTGCCTCTTGATTGCTCTGCTCTCTGAAGTATAGAATTTTAGTGGTTTAGAAATGGAGTGATAATCCTTAAAAATGCTGCAACTTGCCTGAGATTGTGTAGCATAGTTCATCTTTGTGGTTTCTCCTAATCAGCCCTCACAGGTGCGTATGACAATTTTACAGGCAGGAAAAAAACAAAGGGAATGGGCATAAACTTAGTTAATAAGTTCCCAGCCTCTAGAAATCTGGTCTGGTCACGTTGCTACATGAACAAAAGGCACAAAATGAATTTACTGTTGAAAGTGGTTTGCTTTGGTTTGGATTAGGCCCATAATCCAGGTCAGCAGTCATCAAATTATCTTGCAGAAGGTAAGAGTATTTTGGCCCAAGGTAGTCAGAATTGAAATGCATGACAGACATACATCTACAATTCTTGCTTAGGCATGGAGATACTGGAGCATTTTGGATCAAATAATGGGTTTTAACTTTTACTGTAATTGAGAACACGTGAAATATTTTTTTTTTTAAAAGAAGAGGGGACCCGAAAGATTTAAATGCAATTATTTTTATTTTGTTGAGATTAAGTATTTAATACCTGGAACCTGCTAAGAAGGCAAACTAGGGTTGGCTCTGGAGCGTGAGTCTCCAGGTTTTGAAGAAGCCAAGAATCCATAATGGCTGCTTTATATGAGTTTTCTTCATTTCTTCAGCCTCCTGGGTGAAAGTCAGGTCTGTGTGAAGGTAGGTGTGAGCAGTATTTTGCAGGCAGACATGAGCTTGCTCTGCCCATGCTGGAAGCCAACTGGACGGGGGCCAAGCTGCAGCGGAAGCGGTACAGCTGCCTGAGCGAGGATGTGGAGCCCCAGCCCTGCTCCTCTGCAGGGCTGCTGAGCTCGGGCTGCGGTTCTACTAACCACAGCTACAGCTCCTCTGCATTGGTGCTGCCTTGTGCCTGGCCAGGCTGGAGTGCAGGCAGGGTGGGCCTTGTCAGCCTGCCAGGTGCCATGTAGACATACCCTTCCTCACCCTAGGTAGCAGTTTCTCAGGCACTTAATTTTTGTTGAAGTCAGCATGAGCAAACGTTAGTCATCTTTAGCAGTGGCTGCCAAAGGAGGTCCTTTGTGTAACACATGGATTTAGCAATGTAGGCACTGACTTTGCATTACTAATGTTTGGTCTGCTTTCTCCCAGGCCTTTCCACCTTCTCGGTCACTGTCAACCCCCTTCTCTGCTGGCTGCTCCAGCTCGGTAATTGCATCTGACTGCAGTGATACAGTTGTCAGCCCTGAAGAAATCTCTAGATTTTATTGTTACCCTCCCTCAGGCGAAGCAGTTTGCCACCAGCCCTGAGAGGCTGGTTTGGAGTCTCTTGAAGTTGTTGAGATGTCGATAGTGCTTTATGGTGATATTGCCCTCTCTCCTCACCTTGAAGAAGGGAGTGGTGATTTAGCCAGAAGCGAACAAGTGACTTCAGCAAGCTGGTGCTTCTTCCCTAGGGAGTATAATAAAAGTTTCACCCTACAGGATACAAACTATGCTTTGCCGAGTAAAAACAAAGAGTAAAAAAGAAATTGGTGTTAGTCCATGTTTCTAAGTTGTCTGAGCTTTGACTGGTCTCTATAATTCAAGGAATTGTAGATGTATATTTTATGTTTCCTATCTGTTACTAATTCATTAATATTCTTTCCTTGGCTTCTCACTGTGCAAACCTGAACTTCATAGTGATATAAAAGCTTGAAATTGCCCAGAAAAATTAATCTTCTTTCACTTTTTCAGGTACTAGCACTAGTGCTCTGAAAAAACCCCACATGATCTACATATGAAACTGTGGTCTGCTAAACCCACCAGAAATTTCTTGGTGACTTCTGTAGGTTTTTCATAAGGATTTGCATCCTAAGAATTGAAAATAACAAATGTTCACTTTGCAAAATTATAAAGGTCTGAAATTGTGTTTCTTTTTTTACTGGAATGAAACCCAAATGTAGAGATTTCTGAGAAATTAAGCTTTGTTCTCAGTTTGTTAGGCGAACACACAGTATTTTATATCTGATGACTTCTGGGTGAGTACCAATAATATTTCAGCATTTTTTCTCTCACATGGTTTGTAGTCTGACACGAGGAGTTGAACATGAGGCTCAGCACTCTCTTAGTCTCTTAGTCTTTCTGATGAAACTTCACTGAAACTCAACTCTTAACACAGGTCATATTAGCTGTCAAGAATCCTTGGTAAAAATGTTCTGAGCGGCTCTAGTTCCTTGTCGTCTAACTTGTAACTTTAACCATGTCAGATCTGTAAGATAGGACCTGTGGTGCTCTGTGAGAAGAAGTGGGCTTTACGTGTTGAATAAATTGTTTGGCTGGTACAGTTATCATCAAAGAGGTTTTTTAATATGATAGACATAAGAAAAACCTTCAAATTGTTTCTTCCATGTCCTGAGTATCCCAGCTAGATTACAAATAGGATATGAAAGTCCAGACATAGGTCACTGGGGTGTTATGGATGCCCTTTTAGATCTGTGTGGAAAGTGGTGGAAACATACCTCGTAGGATGGATTCACTTCACAGTTGGAGGGAGGTAACCTAGTTTGTCAGCTATCACAAAACACTAATTTCATTTCCATTGCTACAGTTTTGTCTAGAACTGTTGAAGCCCTGCAGGGTCCAGTTCACAAGGTTGTATGTGAACTGAACCCTGCTCTCAGACTGAGGAAGGGTGGGTGGAGAAACAAACCTTTCAAGACTGCTTAGAGGGATGAATCGGAGAAATTCACACCTTCAGAACTCCTCTTGTCTTCCTCTACTCACAGGAGCACTGAGCCCTTTTGTACTCTTTACTCAGGACTTTGAAGTGATCCTGGTAATTCTTTCCCTCTACTTGTGTTTCTGTCTTTGCTGAGTCACTCACACACTGTACTGTGCTTTCCTTCAGGGCCCTGGGTGCTGCCACTAATTAACTCGTGCATTGCTATAATGTGCATTCAGGATTCCATGCTGTAGGTTACCTTGCTGGCAGTTTGATCTTCTCTTGGTAATTCACATGTGGAATCTGTCTCTCTACCCAAATTCATGAGAAGTGTGGGTTATATTTTGTAGAAAATACAGTAGGATACAGTTCTGCTCAAACTACTGAGAATACTCACAATTGTGAGTACTGTGGTTCATTAAGGTTAACTGCAGCAGGATCCAAATGCAAGAAAATCCCAGCCTAAAATCCAGTTGGCAAAATGATATTAATATTGCATACCCTTGATGTGGCACATGCAAGGACTCAGTAGTGTTTTTAATTCACAGCTGTGCCCCTATCAGTGTCCCCTTCTTTAACATTCATAGTAATTTCCAACTTCATTTCAGTGTTTTGGCTGTTTTCTGTTCTTGCTTACATCCAGTTGATTACCGGGAATTAAATTCTTGTAATGGCAAAACATCTCAAAGATGAGATAATAAAATAACAGGATTTTGTGTATGCCTCTAATTACCTTAATGAGTTTATATATTTTCACTTTGGCTGTAGAGGTGTTTTAATGTGGCTCCTCAACTTGGCACAAAGTAATTCCCTTTCTTGCTACTTCGTGTAGGTATCCTAAGAAATAATCCAAGCCTGTAGAGTGTTTTACCTGCATGGTCCAGATCACTTTTCTCACAGTGACAGTATAATATCTCTGTTTAAGTGCAGTACAGAACATGTGGCTTTGAACACGTGGATTTTGGTGAAAGACAAAGAGATCCCCTCTCCCTTGATGCTGGAAATAGCAATAGCACAGAGCAGTCAAAATGTTTCAGTCTCTCGTTCTAACTGTATTTTAGAGTGCCTGTGTTTCATGTCCTGTTATCATTGCAGCAAAGAATCCCCCATTCTTGAGAGCTTTTTTTGGTGCTTTTTGCAAAGATGAGAGTGAAGAAGTAAGGGGGAGCTCTTCCACAACAAATATCACTGCATGCTCTGGGATCTTTTGGAAAGAAACCTTTTTATATTTTTAAAATTTATATTCCAACAGTCCTTATTATTAAGATATTCATTCTTATAAAGGGATGTTAAATAATTAAGCCTGTGGAAGGGGCAACATCAACAAATGCTGGAATATATTTAAATAATGAAGAACATCTTTAATTTGTACATGTAAAATAATTGTGGGCCCATGGCAGGTTAAGCATTCATATTTATTAAAATGTACTTGCCTCTGCTTTAGAGGAAGGAGGTTGTCATTTCATATACTCTCCTTCAGCCTGAGACACTTTAAGACTTCCTTCTCTTCAGTCAAAAAGAATCAATTATGCATTGCGGTTACTTTCCCCCAAAATACTTTGATTGCCTCATTTTGTTATAGCTGAGAGCACTCAAGTCATTCCTTTTTATACAGGAGGGAAGAGGGGTGTGGAAATTACCCAGTCTGTAACCAAATAACCTGGCCTTTAGTAAGGATTCCTAGTGATTCAGAATATTGACAGCAATCAGGAGTCTCAGGCTGTTGAAACTTCCCCTCTAATTGAACTGGGAAAGGTAAACCAGTTTCAGTGCTCCGCATGCTGTAATTGCAATAATTTAATTTAGCTATTTAACCTGTAATTCAGTGGTATTTATTAAAGAGCATAGGAGAAAATGAGGCCATTAGGAGCCAGAGATGAATACATTGAAATGAAAATGAACACTTCTAACTGCTAGTTGACCTTCGTTTTGTAGCAGTTTTTATTAGGCTGGTCACGGTAATTACTGGGACGTGAATCACAAAGAAAAGTGAATAATTCTGTAATGAACATTTTTATTCATTATCTCACATTTTCAGGAATCAGAAAAGTATCATGTAAAAGTATCTCCAATGTTCTCCTTTTGTTTGTTTTTCGACAAATAATGGTTTGTGGACAATAGCCCGGTGCAAAGCATCACTCCAGAGTGAGGATTTGAGTCAGGCTGAATTGATGGGCCTGCAGCATACCGAGTGCAGCGTGCACGACTGCAGAATGTGCTCAGAGAGACTGAGAGCTTTGTAAATCAAACAGAAATCATATTAGTAAACATAGGACTTGCTGGTCACCCCTGTTAACACTTAGGAGGGCACATTTTGGGTCAAAAACAGAGGTATTGAAACTTCCAGTGATTTGCCCTGGGCTCTCTGGGCTTGAGTTTTTTACCCTGGCTCCTGCCAAGGAGTCCTTTTAGGAAGGGATCTTTCTGACTGCCAGTGACCTGTTTTGGGGAGCACAGTCAACATCTGTAGAAGCTTCCAACTAGTTTTTGAAAGACAGGAGTGAGGCACCTCCCAACACCACTGTGTGAGCCACAGAGCATCCTCCATTCCTCTTCTGCTTTAGCCCACTCCAGCAGTTCCAACACCAGACTAGCTCTGGAGCATCAAGCTGCTTTCCCAGGGCTTGCCTCAGAGGAGAAAGGGTAGAGGGAGAGCAGGAGTGGGTGATTCTGCTGCTTGCATGGCTGCTGTAGGGCTGGCATCTCTCTGGGGAGCAGGGGATCAGCACCCTGCCAGGAGGTGGGAGCCCTTGTGCTCCTGGCATGGGTGCTGTGTGCCATGTCACACGACCTGCCAGGCCTCCTGCCACCACAGGCCTGCCCACCCTGTTGTCTCATTAAATCTGCTTCTTTGCTGCAGCAAACTATTTGGACTTAGTGCCTCAGCAAGGAAGAGAATGAGCAGTGCTTTGGCAGCTGTGCTGTGGTTGGTGCTCTGTTCTCTGCTCTTGAACACTCTGTGTAGTGTTCTTTTTACCCCTCTTGTTTTCTTTCTAGTTTTATTAAAGATCATCCTCCATAGGGACCTGGCCTCCTTCACTCCTGTAGTTCACGAGATCTGGAGGGAGTTTTGATTTGGTTTTGTGTTTTTATTTATCTTTTTAAACAATTAAAAACCTCTCTCTACTTTTGTAAATTACTGCCCAATACAATGAGATGAAAGTTCAGAGAGACCAGTGTGGTGAGCAGGGTTACTACCCAAATCCCTGCACCTTATTTACACTATTCACAGCCACAGTAATTCTAACATGGACGAAGAGGGTGAATTTATTGATTGTAATTATTCACCCTGAAGAGGTTGTTAATAGTTGAAGCTCTTCGTGCTGGAGATGATTTCTGCTAAGCATGCTTTTCTCTACTTAAAAGTGGCCAATAAACCCACACTAAGAAGCAGTGATTAAAAACTCCATCTGCACTAACCTCTTAATTTCCCAAAGTGTATGTTTTCTTACTTGAAACTCTGTTTTTCAACCTGACTTTGTAAAGGAAGATAGGTCTCATTTAGCTTTAAAGAGTCTCTGTGATGCACATTCCCAAGACAGTTTTCCAAATTTCTTCGGCTGTCTTTACTTTAAGCAGATATCAGTCCCTCTGGCAAATCTCTCACTGGGTCTGACATTGACTTGAGGTTTGGTATTCAAATGGCTGAGGCTACACTGTGTGGGTTTAAGGTGGTAAAAAACAATGGAGCTGTAAGTGGTAAGATGTGAATACTTTCAACATTCACCTGGGGTCAGAAATTGAACATAACTTAAATCCTGAGGTTGGAACCCAAATGTGCTTGCTTATGGACCAAGGAGCTGAGCTAAAGAAAAGAATGTGATGTTTTCCAGCTGACTGATTTTCCTTCCATATCCCCTTATATGCAAGCTACCTTTTACTACTCAGCCTAGAATCCCAAACTGATAAAGGTGCCACTGTTTGCACCAATTCTCTACCTGATTTAAACTCTATGTCACCAAAGAGTCTAGCCTCTATACTTGCTGAGGATTGGAAAGCACTCACTCCCTTGGAATTTGGCAGTGTGATCTTAGGGTGGCTTGCCAAGTCTTTTGTGGGGGGTTTAGTTACCTATGACTAATTTTCTTTAGAATACTGCCACATTCTTTTGGGTCTCTGTGTCTAAATGGAGATGTACAAATGCATGTCTGACCACCCCCATTCAGTGATCAGCCAGAAAACTTAATCTTGGTTCAATGTAATAGAGTTACATTTTATTACTAATAGTTTTCAACTGTGGTGGCTAGTTGGCAATAATGGATGATACGTGAATGCTAACTCAGTATTATCAGGATAGTCCAGGATTTGAGAAGGCTTAATAAAGCTCAGAGTTTAGAAACAATTAGCAGAATCTGGGCTGCATTTAGTTTACAGATATTTTTGCCTTGTTTACTCAAATGACTAGAGCTAGAATGTCCTTACTAGAGACACTCTTTTTGCAAGGCAAGAGTTAAAAATCCTGATTGTACTTTTCTACATCTACATCAAAGATGCTGTAGTGGTGAGAAGTACAGACATATGTGTACAAATAGCTATGCATTCAACATCTTCCTTTTATATCCAATATATATTTTATACACACACATTTATCTGCATGTATATGTGGGCCAGCAATAAACAATTTTACCAATACATTTTTCTTTGGAAACAAATGCCAGCCAGTGATAATAGTATACTTTTTCTAGCATAGGATCTTTTTAAGCCATAGACTTTGCCACTGGGGATTGTACTATGAGATAATTGACCCACGTGAGTTATGTGTCCTGAGTCTAAAGCAAGGGCACACGTGGTGGCATCAAAATCAATTATCTCACAATACATTCCCCAGTGGAAAGGACTACTGCAGTTAGAATAGACCCATGAAAAAGATTTAGGTATTTTAAAATGTTTTCAGTGACTTAATTCTTATAAATAATGTTCTTGCGTTATGCAAAAAAACCCCAAGCAAACTACAATAACAGTGGTGGATTAAACTGCACTAAGTGTACCTACTGATGTACTCTGTATGAGCACTTGCTCACTGGGGATGAAATCTCATTGGGGTATCACTGATGGAGTATCACAATGGTTGTATTAACTGGGCTGCCTCCATTGCTGCTATGCAGGTGACTGTCAGGTAGATGCATCTTCATTTTCTCTGTGGTCATCATCCTCTTGCGTGTGTCAGGGAGCAGCAGAAGTAATGAACAGAGCTGTCAAGCTTTGAGGACAAAATTCTACCTCCGCCAATCCTTGCAAGCCCTTGCCAGGGTAAAACTATTTGGAGAGAGCAGAAGTATTTAACTCAGGGATGGTGTGTCCAGTCAGAGCCCGATCACCCAAATGATCATAGCTAAATTATCATGTACTGGAACTTTGAAACTCTTCAATTGCCCCGTTGCTTGGTTACAGGATCATTAGCCATCTATTCTGGTAGCAGGGTGAGAGGTGGGGGAACTGGAAGGAAGGGGGGAGAATATTACATGTGCTGTTGAAAATGCAATGAGCACATTCGATCATATCTAATTCCCATTTATATTACTGTGGACATCCCTACTGCCCAGCTGCCCTCTCAAAGACTCAGAGCTATGGGATTTTTTGATGCATGAATGAAGACTGGGAAGAGGGCCAGCATGCTGTTCATAGGCTTCTTCATCATTTATTACCTTCTAGTTTTAATTGTTTTCCTGCTTCTCCCGAGATATTTATCTAGGAGGAATTGTACTATGCAATGCAGACACGCGAGGTGGCAATTGAAGATTGCCAGTTAGCTCAGTGCACCGTACAGTAGATAGATCTTAATAGAATGGAGAAGACTATTTACATGAATAGAAGAGGCCCATTTGTAAACCCTTTATTACTGAAGTACACAAGCTTGACTCCTGTTTGCCCATTATAGAAATGTGGATTATATAATAATCACCCCATATCTGCACTGTATATCCTTCTAGTAATGAAAATCAGATCTTTCCATATACCATGCTGTTGCATCCTATTGTGTCTGCAGGGCTACATTTATCTTTAGTAAAAGACTTGTAAATTTACAATAGGGCAAAAATTTGGTCTGCTTAGTTTCTGACTGGTAGTCAGTGGTTGAAAAATTAAACAGAATCTTCCATAAGAGAGCTTGATAATAGGAGGTAAAACAAAGGGGAAATTGGAAAAGGAGGGATGGATAATTAATAGGAAAGATATGAATGGACTGTGTGTTTCACAGAGTGAGATTTGAAGGGAAGAACACAGATCTCTCATTCCCTGTATCTTCAATGGAGCTCCACAGTGTTTTTCTTTGGAGAGCTTTCTGATGTCACTCTTCCCACTCCTTGCCTTCCCTCATAAGAGCCTGGTGGCTTTGTCACAGGCAGTACCTCCGTGGCAATTACCTTTTGCTGTCCTCATGCTTCTTCCCAACCCTAGCCTGTCCTGCTGGAACTGTGAATGCCACAGCCACAGCCTTTCCTCAGCACACAGCCCAGGTGTACAGAGGAGCTTGGTCTGCTTCCAGCTCCAAAACCTAGCACAAACACATCAGTGTACCCAAAAGAGGGAGATCTGGCAGTGTAGAGCTGTGTGGAATATGGCTCCAGCCTCCACCAGTTGTTGCTTTGTGTCTTCAGAGAACCCCACTCCCTGCGGGGATGTGACAAAGTGCTCCCTGCCTCTGAGGAAGGTCAGAACCATTGGCTGAAGCAGGAATGACCACTTTGATATGGGTCCTCTTTGATTTGAAGAGTAAAAAGTTGCAAGTTCCTTTCCATGCTTTGAGGGCTAGAGAATTAGGGGTGCTTTCATGCCTTTGTTCCATTTTAGTCTTTGGTAAGGCAAGAGTTATGCATTACTCCAATTTCTCTTTTTTTAAAACATAATGGTACAGTTGAGAACAAGTGTGTGTGCATTGGAGCTTGGAAGAATTGAAGGCTACTATTTGAAGGGGATCTTAGGAGGAGAAAGTGGTTTTAGAAACAGGTATCTTTGAACTGACAACCCCAAAATTATTTTATTATTTCTCCCAACACTTCAATTACCTTGAGTGTTTATCTCACCTCTTGGAGGAGTCGATCTATGTCTTCATGAAAGTTCATGTTATTCACTGCAGCAGTCAGGACTTTGTTTGCCTCATACTAGAATTCCCTCTTAGTTAATTGGGAGAGTATTTGTTGACTTAGGTCTGCTGAGCAGAGTCCATGTTGCCACGTTCAGTCGACAAAGCATATATATCAGATTTATCCATTCCTCATCCATCTTGACAAAGGGAAAAATATTAACTCAAATGTTCATTCTTGTTTTCCTCCTATCCCCCTTCCCAGCAAAACCCAAAGTGCATATTTTATGGATAGAGCCAATTGACCAAGCTTAGATAAAAATACTCCACGCTTGTAGTTATGAAATGGCATCAATTAGTCTGAGTAACAGGTCATCTTGCCTGAGACAGCACACATCATTAGGTCTAAAAAGATGATAACATGTAATTTATAAATGTATATCATATGTTTTTCCTAATGAGTTAGGAAAAAACCTTTTACCATCATATATTTTTAATTATGTAATGAATGTTACAGTATGTGAATCAGCTTGATTTAAAAATACAAAAGAGTTGAAGTACCCTAATAATAAATCTGTAGGTGTGTGTTAGAAAGGAGATGCATTTCGCGTGACTGATGAGATATTAACAGTTTTGACCTGATCTCTCAGAGACTGAAATTGATAACACTCATTTCTAGAGCACACTGAGGCTCCCATAAGGCACAGCCTCTGTTGAGGTTGGAGGGGGTGTGTGCAGCTCATGCTGAGTCCAGTGTTTCTAAATGAGGTGCTTGGATCAACCCGATTCATTTTTGTGAATCACAACTACAAATTTAGAAAGCAGAAAATGCCTGTTTCATAATGCTGCCTGACTTTGGCAATGGGGCATTATCGTTGTCTACTCTGAAGTGCTCCTCCTCATCTGAAATGTCACTGTCTTGGAGCTCCTTGCAAGGATTTGCTGGCCTCAGAGTTAGGAAATTTTCCTGATAAACAGCCTATACTGTCAGTAGCCCAATTAAATCTCTTTACTTCTTATACCCCAGTGGGATTTGCAAACAATTCCTTGCTAGCCTCACTATCTGTCCCCTGTCAGACACTCCTGGATGATTATTTGGAGTCTCCATCCAAATTCTGGTTATAAGTCAGCCTGATTGCTGTCTGCTTTGGGCATGTCCAGGGCCCTTCCTCCTGCTTTGCATCCCATATCCTTCAACTGCATTTTTCTGTAAATCTGGTATGCCATGATGTTTTGGTTAGAAAATCACTTCTGTGTAGAATTAAACATCTGTCTGAGTGATAAAGGCAAAACAATCCAGATTGAACGCTGTCATCAACCTCTCTGTCACCCAGCTCTGTCTTCTGGACTCAGGGGTAGAGGAGAGAAGGCTCTTCATCCAGGGTCCTCGACACAGAACTGTGGAAAATCATCTTACTTCTCAGTTAGGTACATGGGCCAAATTCAGTCTTTAGTTTCACCATCCCAAGGTGTTCTTGAAGTAAGAAAGTGATCCACAGCAAGACTACATGGGAGACTATTTTTTCCACAGAACAAAGACCCAAGATGGCCTATGATTTTTTGCACCTTGCTAATTGGAGGGTGTTGTCAAATTGGAGGTAATTCAGAGAAGAACAACAAAAGTGATTAAAATGTTGACAGGATTTTTTCAAAAGGAAAGATGAAAAGAACTAAAAATATATGAGCAAGTTAAATAAAGAGCAGATAGAGGAATTATGATTGAAGTGTCAAGGAACATTGGGGATGAATCAGTAGTGTGACAGCCCTTCCAGGCCCCATTTTCAGAAGGTTTGGAGTGAGGTTTCAAAGTCTATGAAGACAAAGAGACTTCAGTATCAGCCTGATGCTACAAATAGGTGTATTTTCAGAATGAGAACTATAGCCATGAATAATAGGTAACAGAATTATGTGTGAAATGAGTATTAGAAAAAAAATACCAGACCATGACTCATTTTCAGGTCGTAGAGTGTTCTTAAGAGGTGGAAAACAGCCAAGATTCAGAAAAGTACTTACAAACCCATCTCCTAGCATTTGGAGAACATGTCTCCTTTGTTTAAGCCTTAACAAAGCTGGGAACAGGACGAGAAACTATTTAGTCAATCAGAAATCAAGAGCAAACAAACTAAGGGAAGGATGGTCTGGAAAGGAGCTACCATATCTAACTTGTGCCCAATCCTGAAGTTTTCCATTTGCTGTTAGTTGCATTCAGTGTCCTGTGGGATCAGTAAGGATTTCCTTAAAGTAAGAATTGTATAAAAGCAGACAGTGTGCAGACAGTGGATTTTTCTGTCCATCTCTAGGGAGTACCTTGTGATGGTCTGCAGCTGTGACCTGCTCAGGTTGCACTTGACAGTACAAGTGTCCTCCCAGTTTAATAACCCTTGAATCAGGCAGCAGACCTAAAATGGATGTAGTTTTTCATTCACAACAAATAGAGGTATGGAAAATGAAGAAAAAACAGGAAGATTTGGTGAGTGGTTTATAAAAATGCTGATCTGGATTGAGTCTTGGCACTAAAAAACTCTAAATCATTGATTTTTAGGAGTTAGGAAGTCTGGACAGGGTCTAGTTGTGAACTTTTTTTCTACCTTGATTCACAAGCTTTTTCCCTAAGCTTCAGCTGGTGGCCATGATTGAAAATGGGTTCCTGCCTGTGGCCATGACCCAGAGTGTTTAGTTTATTACATAAACAGGAGCAGCAGTCTGGCTGATAGAATCTCACTGATTTCACTCTGTCCAGAAAGAGACCTTGAGGTTCAGCCCAGGAGGCCATCATCTCTCTCTTCTCTGTGAAACATCATTTGGGTCTGGTGGAAGGACACCTCCTTCCACTCATTTAGTGAAAGGATCTTCCAGACAGATAATGCAGAATACTTCAGGGTATAGATTGTTTAAACTGATTGCCACTCCAGTTCAGCTGACCTGTTTTAGCATACCTATATAAATGCACAGTGAGAAATTTCCTGATACAGCCAGTTTTAAGCTGACAGAAATAGCGGCTACACTGGGGTTTGCACTGGTTAAACTGAGTCCTTTTGATTAAACTGGTGCCAAATTCTGTGTGGACAAATCCTCATATTGTAACAAACCCACACATCCTCCCTTTCCTCTGACAATCATATCAGGCTGGTGAGTCCTATGGACCCAATCTAATAGAAATGGAATTTTTACCATGCAAATCTTATTACCTAAAGTGCCAATGAAACTAATGGGATTTTGGATAGTAAAAACTACTCTGTATGTGATACATAGTTTGGAATATAAATTCATGGGGTGGGGGGGAAGAATATAAGGAAAAGGAGCTGTTATTACGTGTAGTCCTTTGTGACTTTGGAGGACCTATTCCTCCCAACATCTCTCAGCTCCCACTTGATTTCAGTGAGACCAAGTGGTGTTTAATATCTTGCTGGAAATACTGAGCTCCTTGCAGAATTTGGTTTTGAAATTACACAACTAAGTGTCTTGTTTGCTTTATAATTCATATACGGGAGGGGAACAGAGATAAAAAACATCCCAACACTCTACTTCAAGGACAGACATACAAAGGAATACATATTTTTCCAAAGGGAATCATTTTTATCGTGGAGGTTGGCTGAATACATAAAGAACACAGGGAACATTTGGACATATTTTGACAATCCCTGGATTTAAAAAAAAAAAAAAAAGTAGAAAAAAAAGCTGAATCTATTTAGATAACACTTTCATTTAAGCCCCCTCCCCAATATACATACACACATATATGCTAGTGTCCTCAGGCTTCCAACCTGTGTGGCAGCTCTCAGACTGAGGACAGTGTCAACAGACAGATATAAAGCTAATAACTGAAGTGTTGCAAACACTACACCCTTTAAAACTGTTTCCTGTAGTTCCTATGTGTTGTAATAACACAGTACATCTTGAGAAGGGTTCAACACCCCTTGTCACTACTTGGGCAGAATTCCTGCAGATTTTTCTGGGTGCTTAGTTTATGTGTACATTCAGGCCTAAAATATTTTGAAGTAAAATCTTTTTAATAAACTACAGAGTTGTGCTATTTTGATAGTGATGGTGATTACTTGGTGTCCCTGAGTTTAATCCCAGCTGGCAGCTAAGCACCACACAGCCACTTCCTCACTCCTTTCCAGTGGGATAGGAGAGGGAATTGGGAGGGTAAAAGTAAGAAAACTTGTTAAGATAAGAACAGTTTAATAAGTGAAATGAAATGAAAGAATAATGAAAAATTGTAATCAAAAGGAAAATAATAAAAACAGAGAGAAGTAAAACTGGAGAAAAACAGTTGATGTGAATATAAACCCACTGCTTATTGTGAAGAGAACGATGCCCAGATTATAGACTAGCAGCAGCCCCCAGCCAGCTTTCCCTGAAATTTATATATTGAACATGGGGCCATATGGCATGGAGTATCCCTTTGGTCAGTTGGGGTCAGCTTTCCTGGCTGTTTCCTCTTCCAGCTTTTTGTGCATCCCCAGCCCACTCACTGGTGGGGCAGCATGGGAAGAAGAAAAGTCCTTGACTTTGGGTAAGTAACAACTAAAACATCAGTGTGTTAACCACATTATCCTCATTCTAAATCCAAAACACAGCTCTATACTGGCTACTAGGAAGAAAAAGAACTCTATTCCAACTGAAACCAAGACACTTGGTTTCCTGTCACTTTGGAAGCAAAGGTGCAATAAATGATACCTTTATTTTTGTACTTATTTTAATGAAATAGGCAGAAAAGGCACTTCAGAAAAGTGTAGGGAAGAGGAGGAGGTCAGATATAAACAACTGCAATGTGATGTACGTTTTTGTGGCGTTGATAGTTATTATTCCCAAAGAAAATAGTGCCCGTTTTTATTTGCTTTTAACATTTCGCCCTTGGCATCTGTTCCATCTATTGTGGACTAACCTACACTCTGTTCTCTGACGATGGGTTAAAGCAAGCACTTACTGAAAAGCATTCTCTACTTAATTACTTTTCCTTCTTCTGGAAGCTATTTTTTTATAGTCACATGTTAATTGTGTATTAGTAGGCCTTTCTGATTAGTTGAAAACATAATGAAACCTTTGTAAACAACAGGGAGAAAGAGGGAAAGAGGGAGGGAGGGAGCGGGAATGGGAGAGAAAGGGACCCGGAGAAAGAGAGGTGTGAAGTGGGGGCTGGATCCGTGGGGAGGAGGTCGGCCAATTTTGAAAGGGAGAAATTATGCAAGTAGAAATTTCTGGTTTTTTGAATGACAACTTCCCTCGCCCAAATTAATCAACTTACTTAACGAGAAATGAGATGCATGGAGATGCAAATTGCTGTTGATCTCCAAAAGCAGGGTGGCAAAGGCAGCAAGTTGGAATGGTGTGGAGGGGGGCTGAGCCGCAGCTGTCCACTAACAAGTCAGTCTTATTTGTAAAGGGCACGGAGCTGAATAACGGTTTTGTTATTGGCTTTCTCTCTTTCTCAGCCGTAGGTAGAAATGCTGCATTTGTTTCCTGGTACTACTGCAGCGAGATAGATGTCCTCCTTTTTCATCTCTCATGCCCCTTTGGTTTTCACAGTGGAGCCCTGTGTTCTCCATGCACCCCAGCCTCTCCACAATGAGGCAAAAAAGTGGGACACACAAGGAACACAGGCTCAGGTGCAGGGTCTCAAACATGCAAGGTAATCCCACGAATTATTAAGCTATATGCACACCCCTCAGAAGGGCAGGAAAAATTTAAAAAAACAAAACAAAAAACAAACAAACCCCAAAAAACTGTAAACAGTACTTAGGACCCAATTCAGTGATGCTCAGAGACCAGCCTGTGCAGATCAGATTCGGTGAATCAGCTGAATCTTCTCGGAGATGTTTTTTCTTTCCCTGGAAAGCTGTTCCTTAGACACAATTCACATTGGTTGTTTTTATAAGGACTATCCTCTGTTTGCAGCGCTGGATTTTGAACGGGCAGAGCCTCCCCCTCTCCGGTCCTCCGCCCCCACCCCCTTCTGTTGCTGCTTTAAAGAGCTGTGCTTATAGGGATTTTGCAGCTCTCCGTGTGTTATTAGAAAACGTGTGGCTGGGACGGTTAAAATGGGAGTGCTACTGTATGCAAGAGCAATGTTCACTGTAAGCAATCCAAGGAAATCCTGCCAAGGCAGTATATGAACAGCAGCCAAACAAAACACAGGCGCCTTTCCAGTGAAAACCAGCACACTTCTGCAAATAGAGGAAAAATTGACTTTCTGATTTGGAGTGTTTCTACAACTAAGAAGAATTACTACAATGATTGTTCTAAAAATATTTTTCAGCAGCACATTCTCCAGGGGGTTGGGATGCTTAGAATTGTTTAATTATGCTTCTCTTAGGTGACCAATCTGGATGGTATAGAAATAAAATAGGAAGTTTTTAGGATCTTCTTTTTAGCCAAGATCGGCATTATTTTTCTGCAGTGTTATAGTGACATATAACATCACCTTATTTAAGGAGCAAAAGTGATATTTTTATCTTTGCACTTCAGGAAGTATGATTGGAGATTCATCTTTTGCAACTTCATAGTCATAGATTGCAATTTAACTGCTTTATCTAGAGCAACACTCAAGATCCCTACCTCTGTAACTAACGGGTTTTATTTTTCATCTGAGTATTTTATACCTTCCTCTTTCCCTTGTCCCCCCTTGTGCCCCCTCCCCATTTAGGCTTTTAAAGCTTCTGATCATTTTGCTTCTTTGTTCACTCAGACTGGATTTTCCTTTGCAGTACTTCTGAGTCCTTTAGGAACTCTTTAGTGTAGATGTGTCTGCAAACATTCTGGCATTCAAAAATTTCCATAAAGATGGAAATTGAATGAGATTCCACAAATTTGTGTATTGTCAAGGATAAATACATTATTAAAAATTGTTTTGCTAGTCTCAACAAAAGAATTCTTAAAAATGGAGTTTAAGAATGCAGTCAGTTTATCTAAAGTGAGCTAAAGAAATAGGATAGACCTAGGGAGAAGTGTTATTGTCCTTTTTTAATTTCCAAAAATCAACATAATATCAGCAGAAGAAAAAGCAACAGAATTGTCAGGGATTAATTTCAGTTTATGTATTTCTTATATTTCTACTGTTTTTCCTTTTAACTAAAGATACAATTATTCTCCATTTATTCCTCTAAAATATTTACAGCTGAGTTCTTTAGGTTTGTAGCTGCTGTGAAATCAGTTATCTTATTTTAACTACACCACCACAACCAGATTTATCCCTTCATTGAAGAGAGTGTCTTGAGACTAACAAATCCCAATGTGGAAGAAGATTTGCTTCCAGAGCCCATTGAAGCCAGTGGAAAGATTCACGTTGACTATGGTGGGCTTTGCATTGGGATATTAAACATTCATTTAATCATCTTTTTATTATTATTTTTTTTTTTAATTTAACTACTCATTCTCGGAGTGACAGACCTCACTTTAAACAAATCTCAATGTTGCCCTAATTTACCAAATTGACTTGGGCTTTGTTTATCATTCAGACAAAACATCCAGTGAGGTGAAACTGTTGCATATACTTCTTCCGTGGTAAGATCATGTGTTTGAAGATCTAGTTTAAGTAGCTAAGGAAGGATGGACCTCTGCCCTGTCCATAGCCCCCCTTCTTCTTTGTGCATAATGCTGTACTCATAGACAGTCTAACAGAGACCAAATAATATATTTGTACATATATAAACACGCATATATGCATACATGCACAAATACATCTATATATGTGTATGCATATAAAAAATAAAAGAAAGCTTGAAAATGTAATCATTTTTGCCTTGACTGTGAAGGATATCATCTTCTGTGTTCAAATTAGGACAGGGAAGTCATGGCATATGTCGTATCAAGGCACAGAGTGCAGTTCTGTATCTTTAAATGTTGATGCATAGCAGTGAAACCAGGTGAGATGTGGCCCCAGGTGCTGGCTGCTGCATGCATTGTTGAACAATTTTTAAAGGATGCAGATTGGGTGGTTGGAGGAGAAAAAACAATGTCCTTTTCTAAATACATATTTTTTTTTCCCAAGTGAAATATGATTTAGGTTTAATGAAATGATTAAAAAAATTATCGACTTAAGCTTCATATATTCGTCTAATAACAGCTCTGTATAATCTAGGCCTGACCTGGCTCTCCCTGATGAGAATTATTGGTTGTCATGCAGCCCCAGTTATGCCAAACAGAGGGAAGATTTTTTGAGACCATGCAACTCATTTCACTGGTGGTTGTACATACATGCTGAATTAAGGATCCTTCACAGAACTATTCAGAAGGGAAAGCTTGGATGCTGAAGAGGTGTTCCAAGGACTGCTCCTGCTTTCCCTGTCTGCACATTGAGAGCCTACACAGCTTGAAAAACTGCTCCACAGCAAAGTCTTTTCCTTCATTCCTTTCAATCTAAATCCAGTTTTAAATTATTTTACATTTAAGGTACAAATTCAGTGGTCACCAGAGAAGGGGCATCAAGGTAATTTTGCAAATAATTTGGGTAGTGGCCCATATTGAAGGTGTGTGGCTTCTAAAATCTAATTAGAGGTGTAGTTTGTTGCAGGCAAAAATTATTGATACACAAGGAAGGTTTTATTCAGAGACATCTGTAGGTTGGCAGCTGTGCCAGCCATGTCTGTTCTTCTAAGTAACGGAAGCCACACAGCCGGGAATAGCAACGTTTTAGTGACAAGTGTTGAGAATATTGGTTGAATTGCACTATGAAAATATTTTCATTATTTTTATTATTACTGTTCTGCAAGCGGATTTGAGATACGTGCCTGCCTATGTCTGCATGCGTGAGCAGATGAGCTAGAGAGGGAGGGCTGTTATTTTTATTTTTTTTTAATCACACCTCCTTAGCATTTTGTACATATCAGCATTCTAGCCGAGCGATTTGCTAATTGCATTGGAAGACCCACTTTAAATTCAGGAATACTGAAACTTTGAAACTGTAACATTTTGACTGGCGAGAATGACCAGTCTTCTTTTCTCTTTCACAGTGAGCTAGTTGAAGGAAGCTGGCATTGTCGCAGAGTGAAAGCTCTGCAGAAGTGCCGCAGGTTTTTCATATGGAAATGTGAAATAATGGGGTGATTAAATAGAGCTGTATATTAAAGTACATCTGACATTAGAATTAGCATAATGTGCTCTAGCCCTAGGCTGAGTACTTTATTTGCCATCTGCGTCGGACCAAAATCCCCTGGGGAAGCGCTAAAATATTCTGAATAAACTCAGCCCGAGTTCTTATTGAGAGTAAAATACCATTTGTGGCACGTCGTATTGATTCGTCTTAATTGCGGTGCAGAAAAGAACATTCAGTTGCTGATGACTTTTGTACTCTGTGACAAGTCGGCTGGAGTTATTCTAACACTGCAGTTGGTTAACCTGAACAGACTGTCGTGCTCAGAGAAGGAGAAAACCTTATCTTCAGTAGCATAAACTGTAGTATCATCTCCCGGCTTTACTCCTTTCTATCTTGATGGAGCATACTTTTTTTTTTTTTAATTTTATTATTATTCCCTGAAAACAGCAGCCAACAAAACGAACTGGAGGGAAAATGGAGCTTCATTGAATCAGTCCAAGAAAATTCACATTCTTACCTAGTTATTCTCTGCAGTCTCCCTCCCTACACTTCCACCCCCATACCGTTTTAAAAAAAATCCAGGAACATCTGACCAGCTTTCATCTAAGGGAGTGAAATCAGTGGAACTTGTCCTTGAGGATCCATCTCCAGAACCATTAGTTCAAGAGATTTATTATGTATATTCTGTAAAAAGCTGTGGCTTCTCCTGTGCATAAGCCCACAGTCTTAGTTGGCTGTAATGGTTTGATTTTTGTCAACTCTCTGCTCAAATAGGTTGCTGAATACCTTTGAAAAAGTGCTTATAACATGCATAAAAGATAAATATTTCATCTGAAGGAAAATACTTTGATGCTCCATGCAATTCTGTAACATTCATAAGGTCCAGTTTTTACCCTATAATTGCCTATCATTATACACAATTTACATATTCAAACATTCTCTACAAACCTTAGTCTAGCATGTTTTTATTACAAATTCAGATCAAGGGAATAACCTTTAACTTCAGAGACAAATGAGACAAATTTACAAGTGCATGTCTGCTGTTTTCTTGTGTTTTATAAATCCCTGCAGACCTGAACACTTTTGCTATAACGCCACTCAGAACAATATACATATATTACTACTTGTTTGTAGTGCTTCGGTAATGAGTCCCCTTTGTATTAGATAACCTATATAATTCAGCATCTAGGCCCTCCATAACGTCAATTATCTCCTCATAGCTAAATGTACATTCCATTAAAACAAGATTTACAGGCTTTACAATACTTCTTAGGCTTGGATGTGGAGATTTTGTGGATTTAAAGAAGCAGAGATGGGAGTTAGCATTTGTTAAAGAAGCAATGAATTAAAACAAAAATGCTATTTTATTTACTAACTATGAATAGGCACCTAATACCCTTGAGAAATAGTTGTAGTAAAACAGACAGAGTAGTCCAGGGTTAAAAAAAAACCAGGAACATTTGTTTTCACCCTTTGGCTTTTTTTTATTGTTTCCTGATTTACTCTTTGTTTTCCATGATATAACATGGACAATTTCCTTCATGTACCCTTCATTTAGTTCCTATTCAGATTACTGAGAATTCTTGACTGTAAGATGAGAAAATGGCACCTTAGAAAAGTCTGTGGGAAAAAAAAAATCCCAGCACTTGCCAGTTTTCAAACAAAACTGCTTACAGGAAACCGATTTAAAGGGAAGCTGCTGGCATATTTCATATGTTGTAGAAAAGATTGACATTATTTCAAATGCATTTGAATACCTTATGCAAAGAAAAGGCCTAAAAGTGTCCTTGAGCAGTACAAGGGTTTTTTGAGAGTCCTGTAAATGGGATCCTATACAATAAACCAGCAGCCACAGGTAGTCCTATGGTCTTTTAATCTCACGAGTGGGTATGGAGCCCCTCTGTATTGCCTTTCCCATTTTAGCTGATAGTTTTCACTATTTTATGCAGCAGGTTTGTAAAACATCCGTTCAGTCTGCTAGTTGATGTCTTCAGTTCAAAGAAACTATCTAAAAGACACAAAGCTGTTTAGATGCTAAAGGTGGAGTTAGTTGAAACTGTTGTATCACAAAGGGCTAATTTAAAAGTTAACTCATTCACTATTGATCTTTTAATATTGATTTTCCTGTTTGCTCCTTACTTTTCACACTTCTCCTTTCCTCTACTTTATAAATTGCCTTTGCATTTTAGATTTAACACCAATTAGGAGAAGGTGTTCAGAGATGACAAACATGTTTTTTATCTTCCATTTAAATAGTGCTTCTGGATAAAAACCCCTGTGTCACAAGTTCCAACTTCTGCAATGCATTTTTCTTTCCTTTTCTGCACTAAGTAAAAGCATTCCTTATACTTCTGTAGGCTGAACATTAACTTCAGTAAGCCAGAAGCTCTTTTAAGGAATGAGAAATTGGACATCCAGAAGGAAGTTGCCCAAAATGCCTATTGACATTTTATTCCTAAAAATATAATATTACCATTTTTTAATGCACTAGAAGTTAAACTGAGCTGTGCATTTGGTTCATTTATGTGAATCTGGCAGTACAGATCTGAGGTATGATTAAGTCTCACAGAAAATGGGACCATTGAACACAAGCTGCTTCAGCCAAAGGTCACCCATGTCCATTAAGAAGCAGGAAGCATCTGTTTGTGTTGGGCATAGCTGTAGTCTGCCTGCAGCCTCCTCCTTTTTTATAAGTATAAATGCCAGAGAGGACATATAATATGCTTCTGGGGTAAGTTCAATTAAAAAAACCAAATGAATTGCAACTTGGTGTATTCATGTAAGTCTAGTTAAGATCCTTGTTAGTGACAACCTGGTATAGTTTATCTGGAAAAATTTGAAAAAGTCTGCTTTGGTGATCATCACAGCTACTTTGAGTACATAGCAGGGTAATTCAAATTAGAGTTTGGTGAGGTGTATCAGCTTGATATCGCTAAGACTTTCAAGGAGTCAAACTGGAGTTTGACAGTTGGCTTTAGCACAAGAAGAATTAATAGTACATTGCTAACAGTAATGTAATATTAATATTTTTTAATATTTGTGTCAACCAGTACTACTGTAGATATTTTCCAACAGGTAGAAAATGCTCTCAAGAATATTCACATCACTAATCAAAATCAGTGCAGGGAATGATAGGGTCCTGTGGGGTGTGTAGGTTCTCTTGGCATAAAGCTTCTTGCATAATCTCTGTCGAGAACTTGCAGTCTCACTAGTCAAGGTAGAAAGAGGATGGGGAAATCTGTAAAACATACAGGCAGTGTGTGGGAGAAGAATATTGCATGAAGTCGTGATTTTTCTTCTGTTGAAGATGGCACTGGAGGAAATAGGCTATCAAGAGGCAAGGTAGGAAAAGAGAACGGGGTCTTGTATGGGAGGAAATAGGATTCTGTAACTGAAAAGTAATATCTCACGATTACTTCTTTCCTCAGACACCCCTGATTTTCCATCCACCTCTTAAAAACATTTCATTTTTGTTTCCCTGTCACATTCTTTCCTTTTACTGACCTCATCCTGAGATTCCCCACTTCCAGATGATGACAGGCTCTGTGGCCCCTCATGCTTGGGCTTTTACACCTAAACTTTCATCTGCTTTTCTTGACTGAGATGCACTTCAGGTTGGCTGAGATTTACAGGAGACAAGGGCTGTTTATCTAAGTGTAGAATTGGAGGTGCGTGGGTTGTGAGACTGCAGGCGACTTGTTAAGTCATAAAATACCAACTTTAGCTTCCAATTGACACTAACTTTATGAACTGTTGGTGATAGTCCCCATAACCTCAGCAGGATGTGCTGCAAGATTCTCTTGAGCCCTTTCTTTAGATGAGGCAGTATAGGGATGGATGAACTGTGTTAGCTCTGGGGATGGATAGAGGAGCTGTGCTTGTTTTTCATCTTCAGTTCTTGCTGCCATCAAAACAGAATTAATATGAAGAGAGGTGTAAAGAGATATGGGACCTTTGTGTTTGTTGTTTGAAGCTAGTGACTGGCATTGGACTGGCAGTGGTGATTCACACCCAGACTTGGACCCTACTTTACATTTCTTTTTTACTGAGACTGTCAGTCCTTCTGAAATGGAGGTAGCAGCACTTCCAAACAGCTCAGTGAATGCAGGGAGGGAGGGTAAAACTCTCAATATTGTATGTGCTCAGGTAATGTTTATTCTATTATAAACATAGGTGAGTAAAAGTTCTTGCTAACTTGGAAAATTTAAAGTTATAATATGGCTTAAAAAACTCCTTCAGCATAAATACTTATATTAGAGATATTTTTGCAGATCCAATCAAGCACCAAGCATGAACTGATATAGGTCACATAGCAGATCCACACTGCAGACACCTGAAAAACATTTGGTCCTTGTCTGGGTGATCTGTCAAACCACTTAAGGCAATATATTTTTTCACCATGCAACACTAAATCTTTCCAGCATTTAATGCCCTTCTCTTTAATGTCAGCTGGTCTTATAAGGAGACTTGTTAAAATTGTGTTCTCAATTATGGCATTTTAATTTAATAATAATTCAATTAAAGGTGTGTTTTTTATGGAGCATCCATGCTACCTTTATTGGTATTATTAGAGTAACCATCATAATAACAAGGAGTAATTATTTAAATGTTCATTAAAAATCAAGTAGCGAAGAAGAGAGTAATATTGGAGGAAAGATTGTAGGAACCTGACACATGTCTGTTCCTGAGTGCTGCAATAAAAGGTGTCCTTTCTTTAAGCTTGCAAGTTTCTACTTTTCCTGAACTTCTAAAGGTGCAGTAAACCAGCATTAAAATTCCTTAACGTTTTATTGCTGCTGTTGTAACTTTGTAAAATGGAACCAGAAACATTATCTGGAAAGTACTGCTAGAGGTAAAGAATGGCAGTGGTTATATGGACCTGACTGCAGGTCCTCACTGCAGTCCTGGCAGGGGTTATGGGTGGGTGATTAAAATGAAGGGGAGTTCATTCCCTGTTACAGTTAATGGAATTATTCAGGCATGCTGAGGGGAGGATTCATAAGGCACTGGATGTCACTGTAGCTCAGCAGAAAATAATGAATTCTCAACAGTTCTTATCTCACACTGATTATTGTTTGATGGTATCCAGAATAACTGAGGATATTTTCAGGGAAATTTTTATCTCCAGGGTAAAGGCGCTCAGCATTCAGGGTATATAGAAAGCTATGTACCAAGTGGGCAAGGAAGATCTGCATATCATTAAATGATACAAGTCAGGCTGCAGGGGACAGATAAGTCAGGAATTCAGGCTGATTGGTGCAGTGGGGTGGACGTCTACAGACCCAGTCAAGTCTTGCTCTGACCTGTGTTTTCTCACTGTCCCCTGTAAGGGAAGAATTTCAGAAGCAGGATCTGAATTCAGCTTTGTTTAGAGGTCTTCATAAAAGAGAAAAAGGCTCATTATTGCTTTGACATTTTGAATGGAACATAATCTGTCATGCACTAATCAGGGAACACATTTTAATATTTCTAGAAAAAAAATCTTTTGTCCTAATATGCAGAAAAGGCAAGAGTGTTCAATAAGTTCATAGTTTATAACTACCTGCTTTGGGAGAAAATACTAGAGAGATTTTTATTCACTCAGGTAAAAATACAGCAAGGTTGGGAGTTGAACTCAGCAATTCAAATTGGAAAAAAGAGAGCTTTTTTCATACTGAAAATAGTCAACATGGCCACAGACTACGCCAACACAAAGTGAATTCTCCCTCAATATGTCCAAATCAAATTGGGAGAGGGGGGTACTAAAAGAAACAAAGTGGTTCAGCTGCAAATCCTTAGGTTGGATAATAACTGTGAGGTGCAGATTAGCTTGTTTCCTGTGTTTTGCATGTACATCTGGGTCAGACAATATATTAAGATCTTAAATTGCAGGAAGAAAGATTTAGATTAAGCACTTGAGGAATCTTAATGATGGTAAAGGAGAGAAGGAATGAGGTAGACTTTAAAAAGATTGTAGACTCTCCATTTGGTGGCCTTTGAAGCAGGATATTGGAGCACCTGGCATAGGAGTGTTCAAGGCTAGGCTGGATGGAAGTCTGAGCAACCTGATCTAGTGAAAGGTGCCCTTGTCCATGACAGGAGGGCTGGATCTGGATGAACTTTGAGGTCCCTTCCGATCCCAACCATTCTATGACACTATTATCCTTTGGGTCAGGAACTGGATGAGGTCAAACATTAGGGTTTATCCCAGTCCTCTCATTCTTTAATTTCACAATTCCTCCTAGCCTTTAAATGGTATTTCTGAACACCTGAAATACTGTTTTAGCAGGTCTTAGTAAGATTCAGCCCTAAAAACCTCTATCATGTCTGAACTGGCAGGATGTGTTTGACATTACTGCAACCGGGGAGCTACAACTGATTGCTCAGGAGTTGTGACCTGGATGTCTCATCTCTGTACATACACCATATCTACCAACTACTGTAAAAATAAAGAATTATACTTCAGCTCTTGGCCTCAAAATTCATGCCTAGTTACAGAGTGTAGGATTGAAACCATGTGCAATTCATCCAACAGTATTAATGAAGTCTTGGCTTGTGTTTGACTCTAAGCACATGAATAATTTCATCACTATCCAACAGAACACTTCAGCCTATGCTTAAGTTTCACTGATGTTGATTACTCACATGCTCAAAGTCAAGCACATGCTAAAGTGATAAAGACTGCATATGGCGAAGACTATATAGCTAGTTGTCATAAGGTGGATATTTAGACAGACTTCAGTGCAGGTGGCAAGGGATTAAGATAGCTATGTATCAAAAGTAGCCTTATAGTAGCCTTTATAGTGTAGGTGCATTATTAAATATAAGGATCATTCTTGAGGAATACATGGCTGTTTCTGGGCATGTTTGAAATATTTAGCAAGTTTTTGAACATAAAAATGTTTGGAGTGGATCTTCAAAGACTTTTTGACATTGTTCTGTTCTTAAAAGTGAGCATCTACACTGCTCAGGGCAACTTTTAGGCAAGATAATCATGAAGTGACAATATGGTAATTCACATGTTTTTTATTTTCCATTTTTTTTTTAAACAGGGAGTCTGGGGAGAGTCTTTGAGGGTTGTGAAAATATATATATATAGGTATGCACATATGAACATTCATGAATCAGTCAGATTGGTAGCCAGGTAGCCTACAGTCAATTTTGCTGTTGTGTTGAAGTCTCCTGAAGAGGAACCCTAAGGAACATAAAAGCTAAACAAAACAAACAAGGGAGGGAAGACTTATGACTGCTAGCTTATAAATTTTAGATCACAAGTAGCACTAATTTTGCCTTTTTGAAAGAAAACTAAAAAGGTGGGAACTTATTCCTCTCTTGAATTTCATGGAGGTGAACTTAGGGAGAGAAAGAACAAACCAAAATATCTTAGTTCCATGCAACATGTAATAGCAAGCATGGAGCCAGCTGCCATTTTGAGGGTAATTTTTTTAATCAGCCATTTCAGTTTTAGGTTGGCCTTGATCCTCAGCCTGCTCAGGAATTTTTCTTCTTACGTATGTGCCTTTTCTGAAGTAAACATGTTGCTGTTGTTGTCGCCTAATACACAGCTGCTTTCTTCCTCCTGTCAGTTCTTGAGCTAAGCAAAGAGAATACACACAGACATTCAGTCACTTTATTTTTTAAAGAAAAAAAACTCCACAACAAAAAAGAGTGCATGCCGTGACTTTAAAAATGAAAGAATTGAACAGCTGTGGGTAATAAATCGATTAATTAGAGTGGATAAAGTGAAGGTGAAGGGTGCAGAGCACTCTTTAATTTGAAGATATATGACCTTGTAAGATGCTGCACTTCATTTGCTATTAGATCACACTTCGTAAGGGGCTTTATTAAAATCTATTCTAGGGTGAGCTGAGGTAAAACATATTGTTTAAAAAAGCTTTTGACAGAGTATGTTATATACTTTGGTCTGCTTCAGTGATTTCTGTCACTTTTTATACTACACATGTTGCTGTGCAAGAAAAGTTAAAGGTCTAGACATTTTCATCATATTTCTGTAAGAAACAGAAATTTAAATATTTGAAGTAATAATGGGAGCATTTACTGTTGCTTTGGCTGCAGAGCTGACATAAAACTTCCCAACTGCCTCTGTGGGGAGTAGATTTTTTAAGGGGTAATGTATCAGTATCCATGTTTGTATGTGGCTTTTATTAATGTCAATAGCATATTTTTCCAAGCCAAGGGCAGTTCCTAAACTTGCTTCTTCTTCCAATAGCGATTGTTAGAAATTAACCAAAGCAACTATGTCTGGCCCATACAGACACAGAGTGTGGGGCCAGGGCATGGGGGCCATATCAGCCAGGCAGGAATGCCCACTGTGTTGTGTACACTTTTTATTGGCTGTGAAGAGACAGCTTCACTGAAATCGTGGTTTGAAGCTGCTATCCACAGCAGCTACCCTACTAAATCAATAAGTGCATGAAGAGTTGCACCGCATTTATCACCTACCTTTGTAAATAAGTCTCAATCTGATACATGCTTTTTCCTTTATGCTGTTATGGATATATATTGGTTGATAAGATTAAATAAACTGACAGGCTGATAGATAGGCAGATAATCTTCTAGCCTCCTTGTCTAAGGTTTGGTAGGTTTTGTTAGCAGCAGTCATTCCTGCAACAGCCAGAAGAGGGGAATTCAATCAGCTTCTCTCGATGTGCCCAAGTCTAAATTTTTTTTTTTTGTCTGCTATGACTCATTCTTCTTTACAAGGTAGTTTCGATAGTATGGTTCTGTTCTCTTTATAAACTCTTTCATTTTCAAGCTTATGCAACAGGCTTTTGGGAATGGCAGCCCCCCATCTACAAAGGGTCTGTTAGTTCAGCTTTGGATTTGAGCTCCTGTGGAGGGGCTGAATCAGGCATTGCTTGAGTCCTGGTTCCATCATGGGTCAGTCAGGAAGCTTGGTTAAAATATTGAACTTTCAGCAAGTTGAGTGCCTTTAGGTTCAGTGAGGCCGTTGCTAGACAAAACACGTGCTATCATAAACAAACAAGCAAGCAAGGAATTAATTTTAGATTTTCCAAAACGGGCAGGTTTTTTTTCAAGAAGCCTCCTAATAATTTAAAAACAAACAATAAAAAAAATCCTCAATCGTGATTTTGAAGTTGACACATATTTATGAATTTATCGGGGTCTTGCAGAGGCATTGAAAAAAGGAGGGGGGGCAAGAAGGGAAGTGCTTTTTGCAGATAGCACATAGTTTATATTGTGCCCAGGACCGGAATTTTCTAGCTAGCAAAATTATGACTGTGATGCAGACTTGTCCACACCTGTCCTTTATGTAAAGCTGAGTCAAGGTTAAAGGAATGCTTTCCACCTTTATATAGCTGTTCCAAGAGGCTAGAAAAGCAAACAGAACAATGTTTTTGGCTCTGGTGAGCATTTCTGCATTGGAGGGCAGGCTCAGGCTCAGAAATTCTTGGGACCCAGTTCAAGCATGGCCCGACATTTGTTACTGTTAATTGCAACTGTGCTGTCGGCTTTGATTACCGGATGTTTCATTTGAGTGGCTTCTTGGTGTTTTGGCAAAAAGAACGTCAAAGTGGTTTATGCAAGGGTATGTTTTCCAAGCTCCTGTTGACTTGAATAGGACTTTTGTGGCTAAATATCTACATAGTATTTTAAAAATGGAAGTGCTGGCATGACTTAAGCATGTATAAATTAAATTCAGCAAGATCTCAGGGGACTGCTGCATGAAGTATATAAAATGAGAGAATGAAAATGACACTGAAGGTCCTTACAGGTGCCTTGTAAAACCTACCACACTGCATTTTTCTTGGTTTTTGTCCGTAGTCATAAATCCCTTGAAATAAATTCCTCTTTGTGGAATAAACACACAAAAGGATTTGGATCCTCACACGTCATAAAAGAAGGTTTTATTTGCAAATTAGAGGATGTAAACGTATATAGCACAAATGCGTATGTGTGATATTTGTCATACATGTTAAGTGAATAAGTGTGGTGAGTAAACGTGCTGTTCAACAATTTATATCAGTCAATACGTTGCAATTAAATCCTTCTTTCAGAAATGCCAAGGAGGAAATGTGTTAGCAAAATAAAGTGAATGCCAACTGCATTTTAATGTTCTCCGCTGTATTATTTTTTAAGTGTTCTTTCTGTTTTTTCTTTTATAGGTAAAGATGAGCCTTCAAGCTATATTTGCACAACATGCAAGCAGCCTTTTAATAGCGCTTGGTTCTTGCTTCAGCATGCCCAGAACACACATGGATTCCGCATCTACCTGGAAACAAGCCCTTCAAACAGTTCCCTTACTCCACGCATCACCATCCCTCCTCCTCTGGGACCGGAGACTGTTGCACAGTCCCCGCTGATGAATTTTCTTGGAGACAACAACCCTTTCAACCTTTTGCGCATGACAGGACCCATCTTGCGTGAACACCCTGGCTTTGGTGAGGGTCGGCTCCCAAACACGCCTCCGCTGTTCAGCCCACCGCCTCGTCATCATCTGGATCCACATCGCCTTAGTGCCGAAGAAATGGGGTTAGTCGCCCAGCATCCCAGTGCCTTTGACAGAGTTATGCGTTTAAACCCCATGGCAATTGAGTCCCCAGCGATGGATTTCTCCAGAAGGCTTCGAGAGCTGGCAGGAAACAGTTCCACCCCTCCACCAGTCTCACCCAGTCGCACCAACCCTATGCATCGTCTGTTGAATCCTTTCCAGCCGAGCCCTAAATCACCTTTTTTGAGCACCCCGCCACTGCCCCCCATGCCCCCCAGCAGCACTACGCCTCCCCAGCCTCAGGCCAAGAGCAAGTCCTGTGAATTTTGTGGGAAAACTTTCAAGTTCCAGAGTAACCTTATCGTGCACCGGCGCAGTCACACAGGAGAAAAGCCCTACAAGTGTCAGCTCTGTGACCACGCTTGCTCCCAGGCCAGCAAGCTAAAACGCCACATGAAAACGCATATGCATAAAGCTGGCTCCATGACAGGCAGGTCAGATGATGGCCTGTCCACCACTAGTTCCCCCGAGCCAGGCACAAGTGAGCTCACTGGAGAGGGACTGAAATCCAGTGAGGCAGATTTCAGGAATGAGAGTGATCCTTCCCTGGGCCATGACAACGAAGAAGAGGAAGAGGAGGAGGAGGAAGAAGAGGAGCTTGAAAATGAGAGCCGACCAGAATCAAGCTTTAGTATGGACTCAGAGCTGAGTCGCAACCGAGAAAATGGCTCCAAGTCGCTGCCAGATGAGAAATCCCTCGTCCTGGGAAAAGTCATCGAGAATGTAAGTCTAGGTGCCATTCAGCAATATAATGACATGTTAGCTGAGAAACAGAAGAGGAGTAGCTTCATGAAAAGGTCCTCTGACCAGCGAGACTTGTGTCCTCGAGACCTCTGTCAGAGAGATCCGGGTGACGAAGACTCAGTGGTAGGAGAGCTGGACCGCACTGAGGAAGGTACGGTCAATGGAAGAAACTTTGGCCCGGGCGAACCCTTCCCAAACTTGTTCCCCCGCAAGCCAACACCTATCACGAGCCCTAGTTTAAACAATTCCTCTAAAAGAATAAAGGTAGAGAAAGATTTGGACTTGCCACCAGCAACGATAATACCTTCCGAAAACGTTTACTCCCAGTGGCTGGTAGGGTATGCAGCATCGCGGCACTTCATGAAGGATCCGTTCCTCGGATTCACAGACTCCCGACAATCCCCCTTCGCGACCTCTTCCGAGCACTCATCGGAGAACGGGAGCCTGCGTTTCTCCACTCCGCCGGGGGACATGCTGGATGGGGGGCTCTCAGGGCGCAGCGGCACAGCCAGCGGAGGCAGCACCCCCCACATCAGTGGACCCGGCCCTGGGCGACCCAGTTCGAAGGAAGGACGCAGGAGCGATACATGTGAGTACTGTGGCAAGGTCTTTAAGAACTGCAGCAATTTGACGGTACACCGTCGGAGCCACACTGGAGAGCGGCCTTACAAATGCGAGCTCTGCAACTATGCATGTGCCCAGAGCAGTAAGCTGACGCGCCATATGAAAACGCATGGCCAGATAGGGAAGGAGGTCTACCGCTGCGACATTTGCCAGATGCCCTTCAGTGTTTACAGCACCCTGGAGAAACACATGAAAAAGTGGCATGGAGAACATTTGCTGACAAATGACGTCAAAATTGAGCAGGCAGAAAG
>VXBI01003846.1:869713-904282 GCA_013397375.1 Toxostoma redivivum | reverse complement strand
CTCCCTTCCTTCCATTTTCTTTCCTCTTCTTAAATAACCTTGAAGATTAGGGAAAACAAAATTGTACAGCGGATAACAATCTTTAAAATTAGCACTTTCTTTTGAAATTGGATCAAATACATAGCACTGACAATGTCACTGAAGATAGAGGCCTTTTCTAGATGGATTTCAGCACTAAAGTTATGGCAACAAAAAAGACATAGATGCAGAAGGCTGCTACACTCAAAACCCAGAAACATTCTTAATTGTTCATTACTATCAGATAGTTTCTTCTTGTTAAAAGCTATGGCAACATAATGATGCCAGTTTGTCACTTTCTGGAGTGTTTTTCCCTCCCTCTTCCCCTCCTGTGACTCTTCCCAGAGACAATAAAAGTACATCTTGAGCATTTTAATATTGTTTTCAAACCTCAGAGGAGCCAAATGCCATATTTTTATTTTTTTTTTCTTAAAATCACAAAATCATAAATTTGAATTTAGGACATCTACTTTAGTCCATATTTGCTGTAGTTGATTACTAGAAGATAGGAAAGTGTGAATTTCTCAATGAAAAGCCTCAACTCATAGGCAGTATGAATAGAATTATTAGAACCATCTTAGATGCTGTACAGTGATGTTATTATAAAGAAGGGAAAAAAATTCTGGTTGATTTACCTTTGTTGGCAAGATTCTGCTCCTACTGAAGTCAGTAAGATTTTTTCCAACTTAATTAGGAACAGAATGGAATTGTATTCAGATAAAAGCATTATGATAGAGAAAAAAATAAAGCAAAGAAAAATGCACCTGCTCTACTTTCAAATTCCAAAATTTTAAAAGCCTTTTTCAACTAATATTAGCAAACAGTAGACAATTATGGTTAGAGATTTAATTATGTTGACCGCACTTTAAGTCTTTTGTTTGTGGTTAAGAGAAAAATGGCTTCTCAACAAGAAATTACATCATATTCTACTTGGCCCAAAGGTGGGTTAAACTGTAAGGGAACAGCTGAGATTAAGTGTCAGTGTTGCTAAGCATGGCATTCACAATACTGGCACTATAAAGAAAAATAAATAAAAAATAATTTATTGGACAGTTTTTCTACTGCCATTCAATTTGACGTGAGTGCCTTGAAAACTGATCTTCCTATTTGAGTCTCTTGAGACAAATGCAAAATGTTTTTGTGAAATGGAAAGACTTTTAAAGAAAAAAAAAGTAAAACAAGAAAAGTACATTCTTTAGAAAAAAAAAAGAGCCACATTTACTTAAAAAAAAATAAAAATTACTGGTTGAAGATAGTGGACATGAAAATGCCATAAGACCCAATCAAATGAAGATGTATACCCAGCACAACTTCGGACATACATTAGCTGAATTATTCTCAGCCTTTTTTTTTTTTCAGGACAACGCTGCTTAGGAAATGGAATGGAAATGATTTACTGCTGAATTAAAACTCAAATGACACAAATTACAAGTTGCTATGATTGAATGAGAAAAAACAATTCAGGAACAACGGCAAATTTTTTTTTAAAGTTAAATTTAGTGCACTCTGTCTTAAAATACGTTTACAGTATTGAATACATACAAGGGTAAAAAAGAAATTGTGTGTATGTGTGTTTGAGCAATCTTTTTTTTTTCTCAAAGTTTGCTTAATAGGTTATTAAAAAAATGCCATAATGGCCATGTGTATATTGTTTTCTTTTGGTGACGGGGTTTTAGTATATATTATATATATTAAAATTTCTTGATTACTGTAAAAGTGGACCAGTATTTGTAATAATGGAGAATGCCTGGGCATTTTACAAAACCAGAAAGAAAAAAAAAATTTTCTTTTTTCCTTGAAAATGTTGCAGTAAAATTTAAATGGTGGGTCTATAAATTTGTTCTTGTCACTGTAACTGTAAAGTCTTGAGTTTTAGTAAATTTTTTTCTGCTTTGGGTGTTGAATTTTTATTTCAAAAATGTATAGAATCTTGTATTCGGGGATTAAAAGGTGATTGCTACACCATGTAGAAAAAGTATGTAGAAAAAAGTGCTTAATATTGTTATTGCTTTGCAGAAAAAAAAAAATCACGTTTCTGACCTGTACCTATTTTTCTCTTTTTTTCTCCCTTTCCCCCCTTACCTTCCCCTTCTGGAATGGATATTGATATTGGTTGATTCATATGATGTAGGCACTTGCTGTATTTTTACTGAAGCTTGTAATTTTTTAACTGTACGCTTGTCCTTTTAAAGGGATTTAATGTACCTTTTTGTTAGTGAATTTGGAAATAAAAATAAAAACAAACAAACAGGCTGCCATAATATATTTTTTTAATTTGGCAGGATAAAATATTGCAAAAATAAAAAAAAATTTGTATGTGAAGTCCTTATTGTACAGGAAAAAAGGGGGTTGTTAGACGACCTTTGAGTAAAAGAAACAAAAACAAAATAATTAAGTGCTTTTTTATTTTACTTTTTTTTTCTTGTTGTTGTTCACAAACAATTTTAGTTGTGTATATTTTTTTTTTTTGTCAGAAATGGCCTACAAAAAAGTGCTGTTCCCACAGGGCTCTAAATTACTTCAAAGTTGCCTGGACCCCTTGCATCAAGGTTTTACCAGGTATGGTTGAACCAGGCTGGATGGATATTGCCTATTTGTGTGAAAAGAATTCCATTCCTGGAAAGGTGTCTAGGGTGACATCCCACAGCTTCCCTGCAGATTTGAGAGAGAGAGAGAGAGGAGATTTCTTCCCCTCCTTCCAAACAAGAAGGTGTCCAATACATCTTCCCTCTCCGAGCCCACGCCCACTCACTGCTCCTCACACCCTGCCACTGCCCTCTGGAAGAAAGCCTTTTTATAGCAAAAAGTGAGAGCTGCTGCATCCACTTTGACATAAAATGGTGAAATGGCCTGCTGTTGGTACAGCTGTAATCGGGTTGAAGTAAAATTAGTCCAGGCACAGCCCTCCTCTTCCCTGTCAGAACAGGACCGACTCTGTGTACAGGTCTTGCCAGTCCATGTTATTAGCTGCTTTGCTGCTGTTCACTTCTAATTGTACATTCCATAAATTTCTGAATGTTTGAGGGACTGGGATGAAATCCTGTACCTTTTGATGTCTCTCTTCTTTGCAGTTCTTTTTCTCTCTCTCTCTCACACTCTCTCCTGTTGGGGTCGAGGGGAAGACGTGGCAGAAGAGGCACTAATGCTTTAGTGAAGGGGAGGCGAAAATGATCACCGCTCTTGCAGAAAATGACGGTAACACTTAAAACAAAAACAAGGAAAAAATATATTGCCATGCCAAATTATTCTGCTTTCATTGGTGCAGAACCACTGGAGCAATTGGAGAGGCATGGGTGTGACAATAGGGAGAATTTGGTCCATTTACTTATCAGATAGTTATATGCCTTCCTGGCTTGAACATCACACCCTTAAGTCTTCTGGACAAATTCTGTATCTCAATTAAATGGATATAAATCAGGAATTATTCATCACTCTTAGTCCTGGATTATTCCAGCATAACTGAGGTTGGAATGTGGTCCCTTAAAGGCACATTTTCACTTTTTTGTGAAAATTCAGATCTCTGGCTTTTGTAAAAATCTAGTCATGCCACAGAACTCAGAAGAATCTCTTGGACTTGTGTCAGTGCAACAAAGATCAGAAGTTAACTGCACATTTTCAGTCCAAAATTCATTGATTTTAGAAAGAATTTCATTTTTCATTTTATTGTAAGTCATTTCGGAGTTTCAGTCTCCCTGTCATTTTTAATTATCCAGGATAGCTAACACCAGCAGTTGTCTAATTTTGTGACTTAGATCACTGAAACTAACAATAAGTCACCCAAAAGCACAAGGGTTGTGTTTCTGCAGACTGTAGTGATACTGAAATGGCCCTCCTTTTCTTCTTGCTTAGAAGAGCCGTAGTTTACTGGGCCATAAGCACAATATAACATGGACATAGCTAGAATGCTGCCATAGTTCTTTTCACACTTTAAGAAGTTCTACATGTTTTTTAAGGTTGAATTTATTACTTTCATTGTGTCTGGTCCTGCTGCCACTGAAGTCCAGAGCAAAACACCAGTTGACACCCTGGCAACAGGACAGGTGCAGGAACTTGGTTTTGGAAAGAAAAAGAAACATTTTTAAGGAAAGGGTAAAAAAAAATCAGCATTTCATCCCAGTCCTATGTAAAAGACAGTCCAAGGTTTTGTTTATCACAGGCAAACTCATTTTTATGGTGCTCTTTGTATTTTAGAACTGCAAAGCAAAGTAACGTTGGTTTAAGTTGTTTGCATTTGTACCGGCAAGGCAAAATATTTTTATTACCTTTTTCTATTACTTATTGTATGAGCTTTTGTTGTTTACTTGGAGGTTTTGTCTTTTACTACAAGTTTGGAACTATTTATTATTGCTTGGTATTTGTGCTCTGTTTAAAAAACGAGAGCACTTTTTTTTTTATTATGGATAAAATGTTGAGATGGCTGGAGGTCATTTCAATATGGCTTAGTGAAATATTTATTGTTCCTTTTATTCTCTGTACAAGATTTTTGGCCTCTTTTTTTTCCCCTTATTGTCACAATGTTGAGTTCAGCATGTGTCTACCATTTCATTTGTACGCTCGTTCAAAACAACGTTTGTTCCAGTTTCAAGTTATAAAAATAAATTGGACATTTGACTTGATCTCCAAATCTGTCTTTCCTGTTTTTTTGACGTTGAGGGGTGGGAAGGGGGAAAAAGAAGGGAGCAAGGGGTTGAAGCCTCAGTACAGATGACAGAGCTCTTGCCATTTTTTCTGTCAGTTCTCATGGGAGTTCATCAGGAGAGAAATCTTTTTTGAGAAGGATACATGAGAACCTGAATTATGTCAAGCAGATGCTCAAGTCCTGCTTACATCCCTTGGACTTAAATAAAATGCAAGGTATTTCCTGAATACGGGTCTTGAGAGAAAGTGGTAGAATAATGCTTGAAACAGTCACATTTCTCATACAAAATTATGTTATGTTTGGGGCCATTATCTCAGTTTTCTGAAGGTGCTGAGAAGTGCTTTGCTCATGTTTTTTTCTGTCCCTCCCCATAAATGTAACTGTATGGTGTATGCACTCAAGTTTGTTACCATGTTCTGCTTTCTGGATGCCAATGCAAATAGGGAAAACACTTAGCAATTCAACCAGGACTGAATTTGGGACATAGATTGTATTATGTGAGAAGCACCAAAATGTAACTGCAGCTAAACATCTGCTCCTCCTCCTCCTCAGCTAGGGGCAAAGACATGCACATTTAAAGGCAGTATCTTGCACAATTTGCAGTTTGAGGGTAAGAGCTGGCAGCTACAGGCAGTTCACTGTCCTGATGCTCTTTCTCAAGACAACCTGTTAGCTAATGCATGGAAATCTTAAATAAGAGAATTGTTATTCAAACCATTATTGGAAAGCATAGGAAAGATTTGGAGTGTTGGAGACCAGATTCTGGTTTCCTGGAGGCCCTGGTCCAACAAACCATGTAACAGGCTTTTGATTCAAAGCAGGCGGGTAATTGAAATTCATTTCAAAGGAACTGCTCCTGGACTTTAAAGTATTTGGCTCAACTCAGAAGTCAGGAGGGGAAGCTAAGTGGTGTGTGCTACAGAAGAACTCCTACAGATGGTCCCTTCCTGATCTTAGGCTCCCTGAATCTACAATCTAAATTTAGGTATGTGTGTAAGTGCTTTGCTGGATCAAGGCTTCAGAGTGATATAAAAGTTACAGGCTTTGAAAAGTTGTGCTCATGAAAAAACAGTGAAAACGAAATCGGAACCCGACGCTGACAATTATATTGGGCAATAGTTCACACTATAATTTCCCAAATGCCATGTTCATTTTGGATGCCTTCTGAAGTGAGCTGTAAGGGCTGTTACATTTTACTTCTAAGTTTTGTATAGTTTGCATTTGAATGGGGTGTTTTTGACACCCCATAAACATGACTGCACTCCAGCCAAGCTTTACACTGCCATGTCATTTTGTCAGCTGTAAAGACGCTGCAGGCCTTGCAGATGTTGATGTGGTGTTCGAAGATGTAGGGGCTTCAACCACTGCTGTGCATGGCAGCTTGTGGCTGGGAGGGTTTGGAGGTACAAGGGGTCTCTGTCTACTGTCTCTGCAAGGGAAAGTGACATTGCCTGGCAAGGAGAATTCTGGACCTCCTGGAAGTTGTAATGCCTTAATGCATCACCATTGGATCTGCTAGAGCTTGTCTGTCAGAGCTCTGATTACCCACACATATTGGCATGAGGGGAAAAAGGTAGAATTAGGCCGTTTTGACAGAGAAAATGTGAGAAATCACACAAATAAAGCTAAAAACAACTAAATCCAAATGAGCCACTTTGTGACATCCTTGGGTTGGATACTCCTGTTTCACACATGCTTGTGTAATCCAAGAACTCCATTATAACTGGTAAAGGCTTAGAAAAATCTTTGTGAAAAACAAGTGAAACCAATGTAATTCAAACTTTGGTATGAAAGGAGAGGTAATTAAACTCAGTACTGTAGTTATAATGAAAAACTATTATAAAGGAAATCTGACAGCTCAAGGTCCTTATTCTTTACACTGTTTGTACACCATATTACTTCTCTGGATTCAACACATTTACTATTGATTTGCATAAGTATTCCATGGACTTGAATCTGGTTTAATGGTCTTACGTACATGAAACTTACATAAATAATAGCAATATATAACAGAATGGCAGTGATCATTGAACTACAAGACCATAACTGAGATTTTTCCGTCAGAAAGTAGAGTCCAAGAGTCACATTTAGCCTACCAAAGGACAGAAACATGCCATGTGATCTGTACACCCAATTAAAACAGCTTGAAAACCAAGCACCCAAAATGAAAGGCTTGTGAACAGACCAATAATTACACACAAAAATCATTCAGGAAATAATTCTGAATAATGAATATATTTGAGAAAATTGTGATCTATTTGCAGACAACTTGTAAGCAAAAAAGAAGCAACATTTGCCTAATAGTTGATTTGCTCTGAATTATTCTCCTAGCTCAGCTAAACACTGACCTTTAGCTACTCAATGACAACATGCATTTCATTGTCTGGCAGATGACAGACCATTCTCTCAAATCACACATGTCAGAGATGGAAAGGACCAGTTCACTCCATTTGCCAATGCTTTACCAATGCAAGACTACTTTCAGAACATTTCCTAAACAAGCTGTTATGCAGAACAGAATCAAATGTAATTGTACACTTAAAAAAAAAAAAGGGTGGTAAGAAAAGATTCTCATCCAGTTTTGTCACTGTCCATTTTCCCATGGCTTTAACCACAGGCACTAAACTTACTAAGAGTGGGCACACACTTCAGGGCTTTGTTGGACTGCAGTTTGGGGGTGACACTAGTTAAAAAATTTCTTCTGATTCTTCTACTTCCCAAACTAATGAGGAGACCATTGCATTAGTCAGACAAGGTATGGATTCATAGGTTACTTCCTCTGCACAAAAGTTAGATGCAGATTTCCTTTTATGTGCATCTTTTAAACTATTTCTTATTCTGTCAGGATATTTGTGGCAAACTTCTGGTGCAAGTGAAGATCACTTGTGTATTTTCTGACAGAGTTGGCAAGTGGCTGTGCTGATTATGGTAGAAATCATAGGTATCATCAGAGAACATAAAAACTAATAAGAATACAAAGAAAACAATGATGATTTAATTGTTCCTGAAAGCTGACTAGGAATTACAATAATGCAAAAAATCCCCCATTGCTCTTCAAAAATGTTCTAAGCATAAAGAATAGATGTCCAATGAGCAACAGATTAGATGTGTATAAGTGTGCAAAAACAATGTATATATCTCTCTGTACCTAACTTAGATATCTGTGTACCTATAGTAGCTAGAGTATAATAGTGGTTTTGTTTGAATTTCTCCCAATTAACAGACAAGTGTAACTGAGCTCATTTTAGTCCTTCACACTACATTCTTAAGATTGCCAGTTACTTTAGCAAAGCTGATTTAAAATGGATATTACAATGATAAATGAAGAACCCTTGCTTCCCCTCTAGAAATCACAATTGGAGCAGCCATTGCATGTGGACAATGTCTATATAACATTCTACTAGACACTATTAAAATATCTAAAATGCTATTTTTCACTAGAAATTGATAGAACATAAAGCAAAGTTCAATGACTAGCCAAGATAATCTGGTATATGCTAAATTTCACAGTAGCAAAGTACCACTAGGAGGTATGTTGATAATTCTTTCTCCCACTGTATTTATTAATTCATACATGAAGATGGATAAAACTACATAAAATCACATGTGGGATTTCACTCATCATGTTAAATAGGTCTTCCCATCAGGGTGAGATGTAGAGAGACAAACTCAAATTAAAATAATTTAGGAAAGCCAAGTAGACATAAAGCACAGAACAAAGAACCCAGGACAAACTCTCCTCATTTAACTCTCTGTGATGTGATGGTGAGAAGAATTTTTGGAGTGAGAAGTGAGGCCAAAGGAGTAGAGTCTTCATATAATATATTTCCAATGTGAACCAGAAGCAAAACCAAGGAAAATTGATATTGATAGCAATAGTAGTTTCTATTCAGGATGTGGTTGAAGCAATCTAATCAGAATCCAGACACTTATTACAGAATACTTTGAATACTTAGCAATGATGTAACACAATGCAGCTTCACAGAGAAAAGCACCATTCCAGTAAAATACTCCCAAATGACTGACAGAACAAAATGACACAATTACAGAATTAGAAGAGGAGAGGTAAGGAGATGTTAAGAGATATAAACAAGGGGAAAAAAATCGTGTTTCACATGGTAATCATGTTCAGATAAAAGGAATGTGTTGGAGGATCATTGATGAATCAGGATTGTTAGACATTTCAAAATACTTAAGTGAAATGGGATTTTCAATTGCATTTTCAAGGTAACTTGACCACTGATTTTTAATGAGCTTTGCATTTCTAAATGAATATTAAAAATAAGGCAGTGGTCCAAAGCTATTTTAGAAAAAAATTATTGTCATAGACATTATTCTGCTCATATTCCAATGGCTTAAATTATTGGTTTTAGTGTCTGAACATTTTAGAGAAATTGAAATACCATATCCGTCCTGTTTCAGTTTGTGGCTTAACCTCATCTTTACTAAAGAGAGACATAACTCCTAACTCAATATATTTCTGGTGGAGGAGTCCATCACTGTACCAAACAGATAATGCAAATTTAGGGTAAGCAGCACGTGGTCAAGACAGTATTTTGACCATTTCACTAGATATGAAAGGCTGCAGAATTATCTTCAGATCAATATGGCTTGTAAATGTTCTAATAGTCCTATGAAACTCTTGGAATGACACCCTGGTGGAAACCTCTCTCTACCTGCAGGAGTTTGAAATTTAGATGCGCAATTTGGCTTATTGCAAAGACCTGAAGTAATAGAATGAAATCGTAGCTGTTTAAAATGCCCAATCGACAAGTGACAAAAACTATGAACTTTCTTGTTGAGGGAAACATATTTTTAGCCAAAAATTCATGTCACTGTGTGAAAAATGTTCTCTGATGGAAATGTTGCTATGTATGCACTAGTTTTGAAGTTTGATATGTGAAACATTTGCAGTTTACTCCACTGCCATAGTTTATTCTTTCTATAAAAGTGTCAGTATAGCTCGCATAGGTGCTCCTTGTCCCCTCTAGTGCAAAGGCAGGTAAATTAACCAGTTCTCTGCTGACAGGTCAAGTTAATCAGAGTAAAATAAAGGACTTCAGCAGTACAACCGCAACTGGCACTCCTTGTTCTACAATACATGTGTGATGATAGTTGTAGAATGTCTTGTCCTTCCATCACCCTGAGATACTCCACAGCAGATATATGCAGAACAGTGGTAATGACCAGTGGAGATGGGGATGTGTCCATGAAGATGGATTGTCTTCCCAGATGTGGATTTTAAAAGCTGGTTTTTTTTTTCCTTTTTTAGTAGTAAGTTAGTGAAATGAACTTTCTAATTCTGCTTTGTGGGGGAGCAAACTAAAGTCAGTTATGTGATGATGTAAATCAGCATTGCTCTGTTGTGCCAAGGTAGAGAGGCATATTTACTTATCAACTGAGAGTGATTTTCCAATTTGTGCAATCCAACTCAGCTTGGTAAATGGTTTTAATATTGGATATATTTTTTAAAAAGAGTACCATGTTCTTCAGACTCTTCAAAGCAAAAGGTGTTTTAAAGCACATTACCTGATTGCTTTGCAATACTGAGTGTCAGTTCCCAATAAGTCAATCCTCCAAAGGAGTAGTGTGGAAAGCAGTAACTCTTGGCAATTTAAGTCTACTGTGCATGTCAGTAGGAACTTTTGTGAGGTATGTGAATGATCAGCCAGCAGAATGAAGTAACTTTTTTGTCATTTCAGTCTGATGTAATCGCTCAAGCAATTTTTCCCAGAAGTATATACTTGTCTTGATATGCAAAAATCTTGGCCAGAGAGTTCACATGATTTTCCATACTCAGACTGCTTCTTTTGTTAGCTGTTATTCCAATGTGATTTCATGCTACCACTTTAACCTGGTGATGAATGATCCCTCTATGTAACCAGTACATTTCTCTCCACCATGCTGTTTTCCCACAGATGTGGTTTCAGTCCTTCTTTCTTTCCAGCAAGACTGGACATTGATTTCTCCCTAAAATGCTAATGTGAAGTAATTTGTACTGGTAATTGTCCCTCAAGTGGAGTTTCTTGATCTGTGAAACACTTCTGGCCCAGGGGTCTGCTGATCTGCTTCTGCAGTTGTCCCATATAATAGCTGATAAAGTGAAATAGGAGCTTAAAGAAAAATAAATTCAGATCCTCTGAGCGCAAAGAACATCAGAACAACCTGCATACCTACAAGTAAAGTGTTGTTCAGCTTGCCTCTGTGTCTACCAGCCAAATATCATATCTCGGTTTACTTGTATTACTACACGACCCAAATTTTCTTTTCAATGCACCTTTTCTGTTCAGGAAGAGAGAGACACATACAGCTTGAAGAGAACAAAGTCATCTTGGAGGAGCCACTCTCAAAATATAGCAGGTTTTAAGGGGTAAGTACTAGGGCCAGTTGTGTGCAATTAAATTTAATTTCATGACATCCTTGGGTGATAGACTGAAGATAATGTATTATATTTGCACACCAAACCAGGTTGTGAAAAGTAAACACTGTGCTGAAGGCTGATGGTGGTGTTCAAAGTGATCTTACCATTTGACTAATTTACTAAACAGCCATTGGTCAGAGGAAAAAAAAGGCATGAAGGATCATAAGTGACAGGGAGACAGCAATACGCTCTTGCAAAAAAAGACAAATACCACCATGGCATGCATCAATGTGAGTAGCCTGCAAATGGTGTGATGTGCACTCTGCCCAGCATCAGTGAGGACTTTAGACATCCAGCTATGGGTTCAGCTCATATGAATCAAGAAAAATACAGGAAGGCCGGAAGGCTGACGTAAAGGGAGAAAAGGAAACTGTGTGTTGGATGAGGAAATATTGAAATAGTTTGGATCATTTGTCCAAATATGAGCAGAAGGAGCCAAAGTAAGGAGGAAGGCAACTCTTTTCAAGTTGGAAAAAGAATGTTGTAAAGGTGTTCTCCCCCTCTGTGGTTACATATGATTCTATGGTATCTGGAAGAAGAAACAAATCCACTGCATCTTCACAAGGAATTTCACCTTATGCCACTCATAGAACCTTGGCAAACCTTTCCTTTCCTCACAAATCAATGATCGTGGCTCCTTTTAATGGCATCTTAAAAGAGCAAGGTTTTTCTGGTTTGTTTTTGTTTTGTTTTTGTTTGTTTGTTTTTTAAAATGTTTATTAACCAAGGAAGTTCAATGGCAACCTGGCCTTCACCCAGGCTTCATCAAACATAAGAAAAGACCTTTTTCTGAATCTTATGGACCAGATTCAGACCTGGTGTAAGCTAATGCAACATAACCTTTGAAAGAATTCTCCCTTCGTTCACCAGACCTGATTTTAGCCCTTAAATTAACTCAGAGAAAAATGCAAATTAGCCTAATAAAACATACAGTTCAAGCAATCAAGATACTGGTTTTTACTATATTGATCTATTTTAAAATATCAACATAGGACAGTTAAAAGTAAAGGGGGCAATTAATGTCTTTCCCTGGAAAGGTGTGAAAGGTACCTGTCAGGTTTCACTAAGTGTATTTATTCTTTCCTTTCAAATTGTCTCTGCTCTGAGCAGGCCACTCTTCTGGGTTAATGGTGACAGAAGACAGCTGCACTGCTGTAAGCATTCTATATAGCAAATATAGCCTATTAGTGAAAGATGGGGAATCTTGAATTAATCTATAATTACTTTATGGCTGATGCCTCTAAAATGACCCATATGCTCATAACTGTCCCAGAAAAGCAGCGCTGGAGCTTGCTACCTCTGCTTTTGTGAGAGACCTAATATCTTTGGGTAGCATGTATAAACAGTAAGAGAAAAACCTATTATATAGTTTTATAAATGGGGATCTGAAGCACAGAAAGATAAATTTAATTGTTGAAGGGCATACAAAATATTCTGTGAACTTATCAGAAATTTTGTGCATCTCTTCCGAGTTCTGCTCTGGTGGGTTCTGATCTTATTCCTTAGTCATAGGGGCATCCTTTGGGAGATATGTTTTTATGGCATGGTTTTTATGTCTCAAGGTATAAGAAATTAGGTTTTTCCACCAAAGAAGCTTCACCCAGAGCCTGTCTAAATCAGTGAAAAATGTTCTGCTGGTTTCAGTGGGCCAGCTAAAAACTTCAGGGAGCAAGGCCATTCTCCACTTTCAGTGTGAGCACAGCATGACTGCATTAGACCACATGGGATCAGCCTGACCTCGGTCAACCAAGGCACCTGCCCTTAGCCAGGAAAAGCTGACCTGCTGTAGAGAAGGAGATGGGGGAAGTTTTCTAACTGGACATGCTGCAGTGGAAGGGATGGGGCTAGTGATAAAAGAAGAGAGAAGAGGCAATGGACAAAGAGGAGGGGCTTTGTGTACTTCCCAGTGAAACCTGTGCTGGGCCTTGTGTGTGCTTCTCTGTTCCTCTGGAGCAAGTACTGCTGCTGTGATCACAGCCATACAGTTTGCAAATAACCAACAAATGTGAGCAGCCATAGGTCTCTGAGTTGTGACTTTTGATGGTGAAATAGATTTCCCTTGTGATGCTGAGATTCTTTGACAGCTGAGCCTGACTCTGAGTTTACATGTTTTGTCAGGCCAGCATCTCTCAGGGTTTGTGGTTAGGGTGGCCTTGGTGACAGTTACTGTTTTCAGTTCAAGATGTGAAAGAGATGCTGGGCTGTAGCAGTAATTCTTTGGATATTTCTCCAGCTGAAAATCTGCACATCTCTGAGAATGACATTTTCTTCTCAGTAGCTTTTAATGTTCTATGGATTTTTAAGAAGTATAATTTATGTCAGTGTCATTTAATGATGCACCTTTCACCAAAGATAAAACACTACCCACGTTGCTTCTGATTTAGCCTTTTTGGCCTGGTTGCTGCAGATCATTTTAGCAAGGGAAAGGTTGTCTGCAGTATGAATCCCCCAACCAGTGAAACTACTTTGTCTTAATTACCTCAGGACGAGAGAGTGCCCCTGAAGCAATCATCTTTGTTTGTTAACACACCCTATCTGCTGCGCTACTTCCCATAAATAAAACATGACCAAGATTACAATGTCATGTTCCCGTGGACTCTAGACCCTGGTAACTGCTCAAGTAGAATGCACAAAAACATCCCACAGCAACCCTGTGCATATCGGAGGGCATAGCAAAAGGATGTTTCTCATTCCTAAGCAACCACATGCATACCGGCTTCTAATATTAAACACGATGTTTGCTCGAATGCTAACAGGATGCATAAGACATATTCTTTCTCGCGTTTGTCGCGGGAAAACAGCAGATCTCGGGCCAGATCTGTAGGTGGCAAAAATCGGCACGAGCTCCGAGATCCAGCCCAAGTGTTTACCCCTTGCAGATTGCCTAATTTGCCTAAAATGGAGCCTATACCTACCGTGTTAGCAATTACCCCGGAGCTGGTGGCAGAGGGTTGTAGGTGATGGTGAAGAATATTTAAGGTTTTGCAAGTCTTTTGTCTTGGTTTTCTCGTGTTTTTATTTGTAAGGGTTTGTCCATTACTGCTCTGCCACTGTTGGTGCTCTCCCCAGGCAGGGTAGCACTTGACTGCTTAGGCTAGGATAACTGAACACTATAAACAAATAAATTGCCTCTTAAGTATCTGTGATGGGGTGGTAAAAGGTACCAGCTGTTAAATACCTGTGAAATACTTCCTAGGCTTTAATTCTTAGAGGTAAAAGTGGAGGGTCGGGTCACTCCTGTACTGAATAGTGTCTTAATCTGTGGTTGATTTTACTAAAATTGAGGGGCACTGTGGAGTTAAAGATGGTTTAATGGAGGTTAAGATAAGGGCAGTGCAAAATCACCTCTTCCCAGATAGAGTAAGAGGAAATGAAGCTACCCAAGTAGCTCAGAGGAAAGCAGATCTTGCTGCTATTCCCTAAGGGGCTTTGACTTTTGGTGCAGTGGCAACCTGGACCAGTGTGATAAGACAGTAGGGAAGATGGGTTGGTCGGAGACCAGGCATCTTCTGACTGTTCTGCTGTGCTTCTTCAGCATGATGGGGCTTCATAAGAGTCGAGGGGACCTCTTCTGATCTTCTCTTTGTACACAACATTTATGTTACAGAAATGCTATTACGCTTGCATTGCATTTCTGCTCATACCTCAGGCCCAAAAAAGTTAATTTCATTGTACTCTCAAATCTCTCCAGCCTTCTTTTTCTGAAAGAAATGTTTTCCATTTTGCTTCCCTCTGTCACTAAACCCCTCCCCTCCACTCCATTAACATGGATACAAAACTGCTTTCCACTGGTCCTCAGATTAGATACAAAGACCATTGGAGGTATTTGCTTTTTCAAGTGGTTCATCATGGTTTTTATTCAGAGAAAGTCTACAGGGAAGATGCAACATATAGGAAAAAAATTAAGAAAAGATCTCTGCAGACCATGAAAAAGATATTTGAGGTTTGTAAAAACATGTTTGTTGATGGGGATGGATGAAATTATAATGGCTGAAGAAGGTCAGAAGTGATTTTTCATCCTACATGCAGGTAAGCCAAAGCACTCCTTGGTTCATCTCTTTATGAAGGTTTACATGCCTTAAAGGGAAGGCTTTGTAAGCTTGCAGAATGGAAATCTGAGGATTCCTGAATACACAGAAGCTATCTTTGGCCTAAGAGGCTGTTGAGGCACAAAGGGCTAGGGACTGGAAGACTACAGAAATGTTGTATATGCTGTCTTGATCTTAGATCCTTCACATGCTCCTGTATTTGGGCACTGCAGGAGAAGAAAAGGTGCAGACCTTTGTTCTGATCCCACACATTGCTGCTATGGTCATATTTGGGGGCTGACAATCAAATGTGGAAGGCTGGTGCTGTAGGCTGGTATAGGCACTTCATGGCAGCTTGCTGAAATTTTCTGAAACAGTCTTCAATGACCTTCCTAGTGGGGGTCATGCTATATGTTTGTAACTGTGATTCTGCATTTGCTCATTCAGAATACCTCTATATCTGTGGCCCATATTATTAAAAAAAGAAAATAAAAAAAATCTCTGTGCCCAGTCATCTCAGCATCTTTGCTCAGAGAATCGGTTGTGCCAACTACCCTGGTATCCTTTGTAAGAGAGACAAGTATCTCCTGCAAGGGAACCAACAGCTCTTTTTTATACAGGACACTAAACAGACATCAGAAAGAGCACACTGCTGTCTGACAGGCTGTTGCATGGATTATCAAAGGCAACTGCCTGCCAGTGTCTTGACCTACTGTATGCTTTGGTCAGGCCATGCATTTCATTCATTTGTGAATTCAGAGGTGCTTTTTGAAGGCAAAAACTCTTTTCTTGGCTAGTTGCTATAAACGCAGGACTCCAAGTCTCTGTAGAATACTTCAGTTCTTTTAATGATTTGTGCTCTGTCACTTACAGAGTTCTGCCTTTTTCCCAGCACTGCAATAAAATGTTATTTCCCTCTCTTGTGCTTTCTTTCTACTACCGTACTTTCAAGTTTTGTTTTGTTTGTTCAGTGTTGTCTTGATAAATTCCATATTGTTCTTCCTGGTTTTCTCTCTCATCTTTGTCTTTATATCTTTGTCCAGATATTCAAAATTTATTTCTTGAGCTTAAATCTCTATATCTGTCTTCTTATCTCTTGCAGTTGCCTTGTTTCCTCAGATACATCCCTGGGTTTTATCTGGCATCTCACAGCCTCTCTTGGCAACTTTCTGCTAAGTGTCTTCTTTCTTCATTTGTAGCACCGTTGTTCATGCGGGTTTTACTTTGAGATTTGCTGGCTTTCATTAGTCAGGATGGCACACAGGAAGTTAAGTAAGCAATGAATTTTTTAAAATTTAAAATCTATCAGGATAGAATCTGTAAAAAGAAGAGAGTTAAAAAAAAAAAAAAAGTGGCCAAAGCAATAGAATAATCTCCAGCCAAAGTTTGCTGCTAGAAGACAACAGTTTTGTTTTGCAGGGAAATACAGGGGAAAAGCCACCCAAAATCTCCATATTGTATGAAATCAGGTCTCCTCAGCTGAGGGTTTGCCCCTGGCTATTAACTCATTCATCTTGCTCAGAGACCTATCATCTGAGAATATTCCAGTCATTTTGCAGCTGGGGAGAGAAACCTGTCGGGGCAGATCGGTGTGTCCGTGCCGAGGAGCGAGGATGCTCCGTGCCCAGGTGTGCGGGCGGAGCTCCAGCCGCTTCCCGCTCCCACGGGCAGCGCTGCGGGGAGGGCTGCGAGAACCTGCGGGACACTGCTGCTGCTTCTGACAGAGCCTTCTGCCCGGGGAACGGGCCCCTGTGCTGCCGGGGCTGTCTCTGAGCAGCTCAGCCTCCCGGGGCTGCTCCCGGGCTGACTCGCCGTCATCTCCTCCTGCTGTCCCAGGGCTGCGCCTGCGGCACCATCAGAGCCATCATTTGTTGATGAAAGCATCTCTTAATGTGGAAAGTCTGAGTTACTGACCTATGAGTCCTGTTAATTAAAGTTTGGTAATCCAGGAGGGAGGAGAACCTGGAAAACCACACTTTGTCCTACGTAAATATTGGTTGCAGGAGGCCACTGCTCTTACATGCTGGCACTAAGGGAGACTCCAAACTGAACAGCGGAGTCAGCAGACAGAAATTGGCCTTGTAAATCGGAATTGCCAGTTTTTGTGACAATGAACAAAAATGTATTTTTTAAACCAAACGTATGTGTCATAACTTAGTGACCTCAGTGAATACGCTTTAATTAAGTCCTTTTGTTGTTTTTTACCCTTTTCCCCACAAGCAATTCCAAGTTTTTGAAAACAGCCAAACAAAGTCTGTTGTGATTATTGTGTATCTGACAGAACTGTGAATGACCCACAACTATAAAAACATAATATACCAGCTCCTGTCTTTGGCCTTTAGGCAGAACTAGCCATAGCCATTACTGGGATAATGAGAACTTCTCAGTGTGATGTGATGCAGTCATCCTCTTGGGCGAAGCTGCCCGTGAGCTGCTCAGCTGCTTGGAGCCTGCAGCTTTCCCCTGAAATCAGGAGAGCCAAGCTGATGCATATCAGATTCGGATTGGCCCAAAGACATCTGCTTTTGACTTGGGAAAGGGATGGTCTGTAACTGTACCATTCCAGTTGGAAACCTGACCTAAAGGCATAGCAGAAGAGACTGTGGGAGCTGCAGGTGGGATGAAGATATGGAAGCCCTTCAAACGAGTTTGAAGAAGAACTTCAGAAAGCCTGGGTCATGTGGAGGATGCAAAATAGGGGATAGGCCAAAGGAAGCAAGGAGAGAACAAGGAACGCATGGGAATGAAACCCAGGCCAGGGAAATGATGGGAAGGCAATGAGAAAGAGCAGGACTTTGTGGAGGTGAGGGTCAGCAGAATGGTTAAGGAGGTTTCACTCCTGGGCACCTGAACAGGAAGTGGGAAAAGGGGGAAAGATTTGGAAGTTGGATGTACTCATTTCATTTGAGATAACAAGGCATGGGAGCACTGGGAGGACCCAGCAAGCCAGGAATTGATGTAATCTGAGGCACAGGGCTATGACTGAGTCTGGTGAAGTGTGTTTGAGTTTACAATGCTGAAGGAGAAAGGAGCTTGACTGAACAGGCAATTATTCTGCTTTTGCAGACCTACGGAGAATTTTCTAAACTCAAAAGAGAACCACAGAGGCACAGACCATTGAAAACAACTAAGTGGATGATCTCATTCCATTATTTTTAACTCCATATACCATTGATAATTAATTTGTCTGTAACCATATTGATTTTCTGTCTCATGTTTTATTGTCAGTGTTTTGTTTGCAATATATAACTGGTAAAGTTACAATTAACTTGTATTGCCCTGTCCAAACACATCTTAGCATGTTTAGAAGCACAGCAGGAATATCATGGCTTGAACTGGTGCTTGCAATGTACAGTGAAATGCTCATGCCTGTACAAAATAAATTATAACAGGGGTGCTTTCATGGATGAAGTCTGAGTTAGGACTGACTCCTGTTTAGGGAACATAGGGTAGAGTATATCTCATCATGAAATTATTCCCATTTCAGTTGTATCTAGGACAAAAGGTTTGTGCAAAATAGTATTCTGTAGATTTTTACCAAACCGGTTAGTATTTCTAAGGGAATACTTATGCTCAAGTCAAATCAGGATACTTTACATTTCTTGAAAGCACTTCTCCTCTGATAAGATTAAAAACCTTGATATGCATGTGCTAAACATGTGATTCTCCCCACTATTCTTGATAGTCTGACATTGTATTTATTGTCTTAAATGTAAACTTTCTTGCTTCTAGAACATTTGTTTTGAATCTTCAAAATAACTAGTATGTATGTTTACAAACACAAACACACTTCATTTTCTTAGACTTATTATTCAGTAGCACACTGTGGACCTCAGCCACTGGGTACAGTAGTTCCATTGGGCAATTTGAAACAGAATCCCCAAAATGCCAAACCTAAACAAGCAGCAATGCCCTCCCCTGTGCCTTAGCTTCTGCACTGTCAGTTCTGTATGTCAGAATGGCTTGGCTTTGCCATCAAAATTCACAGGGTCATCCAGAGACAGTCTAAGACAAGCCCTTCCCAGCCATGATGAGAGTATTCACAGACCCCTTGTCCTCTCAGCTGCTCAATCTCCTACAACTGTGATACCCAGACCCTCCAAAATGTTTAATCCACCTGCAATTTCCCTGACTGCCCAAAACTGTCCATCCAGCTGCCAACAGCTCTCACTACATCCTGGACAAGCTGACTAAACATCCTCCTTCCTCTCATGATCTATACCAGCAATAATGCAGTGTTGTCACATCTTGCAACAGCTTCTCCTGAATTTTACATAATATTATGGTTAGTAAGTCCTTAAATTCATTCTTATTTGTATGTAGGTTTGTGGTTATTGTTGTTATGATTTGTCTTCATGCTGGCATGAGGACACTGGCATAAGAGCCTGGATATCTGGGAGGATGAGTAGGCTCCTAGCTCTGAATGCCCAGCCTATAAACACCTGGGAGTTGGGTCTTAGTCAGCAGAGCTCTCTCCTGAAGTGAAATAGTGTGAACATTTGTTGCAAAACTTGGTTTGGGTGTTAAATAAAAGCTACAGTACCTTTTGTTGCCATGGTTCATAGTGTGAGGATCATTTGACTTAGTAATTTCTAATCAGAAATGGGACCAAGCCATGACTCCTCTCTTGTTATGTTTAGGGAACACCCAGGGTTTTTCCACTGAAGTTTCTAGAAAACTACATAAATGGCATTCTTCTGGTGGACACTGATAGTTTTGCTTCTCTGGCTCAAGAGAGTATTCTTCCATTTGGATAAAACTTGTCTGGGAGGGAAACAAAGCCTTAGGGAAGCTCTCCATAAGTTAAAACAAAAGCCTAAGAAGCTAAGGACTATCACAAGCCTCACAGTCTTCCACTCCAAATGTGAGACATGCTTTGTGACCTTGCTTTATCCAGTCTGCAGAAATATGTGCAGACAAAAATCAGAAAAAAACCCCAACAATCCCTAGGAAAACAAGAGGCCTGGCGCTGCGTACTCCTCCTCCATGGGGAGATGATGAGAGAACAAAGAACATGTGATGGATGTGAGACATCCCATATTGTGATGTCCTCAGATACTCAGATGAGCAAGTATCTAAGTTGCAACAGGACAGAAAGATACCTGAATTTCTACAACAGATTTTAAAAGAAAGTGAAGATGTTGGGGTGAGTGTTTCAGTGCCATGGTGCTCTTCTTGCAGTGAATGTTCATGAATTTAATGAAATTTAGTGGTTAGTATAGACATGTTTTCTTCTGGACATTTCATGGCATTCCTGACTTTATTAAAATCATGTGTTGTACTGCTGGGTTTTTTTTTTTTTTTAAATTTTATTCTTCCTTGTATGTAGAATGTCCTAGTTTGACTGCTGGTCCTGTGGCTATTTTCCAGGAAAACTGTTTTGTAACAGCTGGCGCACGTTCCTCGACTTTAGCTCATAGACTATCAGAGTTGAAAGTCTGCCTGTAATCATGTAATGGAGACAGGACATGTTTTTAACTTACATAGTGAGGCTGAAGCTATGACAGCAGATATCACTTTTCTTACAGAGGAAGCTATAGAAAAGCAAAGGGGAAAAAAATAATTGTGACCAAAAGAAGAAATTCTTCAGTTCTGCTTCCACACTGAGGAGCTGGAAGTCTGTAGGTGCATATTGTTGGTACCTGCTGTGTTTACTTGCCCATGGAAGATAATTTTCACCCAGAAGGTTAAATAATAAACAATTCCAATATTTCCCTAAATCAGGGGAAGTTTTCAATGGGGAAAACAAATTTCTTAGTTGATTTTTGGAATTGGAGCTTTGAAGACAATACTTCTGGAAATTAAACTTCAGACAACCAACAGCCATCCTTTAATAATAGTCTCATGTACATTATACATGGAAAATTGAAATGATAAAGGGATTTAGGAATTTGCTTCCCATAACCATCAAACATATTAGACTCGATCTTCAGCTGTAGTTATATTGCAGAGACAGTTGAATGTGATGCTTTTTACAAGATCTGATCATGGAATCATAAAAAGTGATTTTTCAAGGTGTACAGGAAAGAGTGGTTCATTTGACAAGAGATGCATGTAAGTTATTCAAGGGAAAACAATTAACTGATTTCTTTGTCCCTCTGAGTGTTGTCTCACTTGGTGAGAATTTGTGTAATGGGAAGCCCTGATGGGGTTATTGGCTGTCAGAATCTTTCTGTCTTCTTCACTTCCTCAGCTGGTCCTACTCATGTCACTTGCATTGTTTTAAAAAGACAGGCCAAAATTTTAGGACATTTGCAGCAGCTTCTGTATCTGCCTTTCTGAATCTGAACCAACAGGGCAAATTCTGACCTCAAAAGACTGAGCTGGCTCTAGTTACCCTCCCATTTCAAGCTGTCCCTGCTGACTGGAGCTGAGAATCAGAGGCTTACCTCACGCGTGGTAATTTGCTGCTCTGCACAAACATACATATCCAAATCTGTTCACCTTGCTAGCTTGTACTGGGGTCCTCAGCCCCTCAGCTTTTTCTCCTGCATTTCATCCTCCCCTGCAGAAGGCAGCTTTCTGGATGCCATCTCTTACCAGATACCTGCTGAAATGACACATGCTGTTCTAGCACAAATCCAGCCTGCCTAGAGTACAGATTCAATCTGGAAAGCAGGCTCCAAGGCACATAATTAAAAAGGAAGCTGAAAATTATTTAAACATGAGTTTTAGCAGGAGAAAGATGTAATCTGAATATGTGTTTTCACTCACTGCAAATATTTAGTGGCTGTAGATACACGGAATGAATCCAATGGCTTGGCTTCCTCTTGTAGGTGGGTGTATTGATATGGTGTGTGCACTGCACACTCATTTGACACGTAGGAGGACATAACCCTGCTGAGTTGCAAAAATGAAACATCATAAACAGTGGGACAGTTGTCTGCCTTCTTGACGTCAGCATATTTGGGTTCATTATCAGCTGGACTTATGTCAGATTTAATACTTTGCTACCTGTGGTTGAGTGGAGTGTGGTTGGCTGAGGACACTGGCACATCATTCATTTCTGCCCACAGTACAGCACAGGGAGAGGCTATGTGATTGTTCCTAAGCTCAGTGGAAGTTCGTCTCAATGGAAAAGTTATTTCAAAATATTGTCATTTTCTGTAGTAGAAAATAAGAAATGAAGTGTTACATTTTGGGTCATGGTGTACAAAAACACTATGGGAAAACAGCATGCATTGTTCCTGTAGATAAAAACCCAATAACCAACAAAACAAAGGCCCACAGAAGCTAAAGGATCTGCTAGAGACAAATGTGTAGTCCCATTTAAGCAAAGAGAATCAATAAGTCTGCACAGCACTAACAGGTAACACAGAAGGTGACAAGTAACATGTCTCTTCAGAACCTTAGACAATGTCTTCTCTTTTACAGCTGCTGTAATTTAATTTGAAGGACATTAGCAACTTCATCTTTACTGCACTCTTGGGAAGAAAGGAGAAGAGACAGCACCCAGAAGTCATACTTCCCTGAAAGAATATGTTAAGGATTATCTGGTAAGCTTAAAAAGGTGAACTAAAAGTGAACTGATTCATCAGTGTTTGATGTTCAAGCACAAAAAGAGAGAGAGCCAAAGTGGTGTGTAGTTCAGTTTCAGTCCTTCCTACACATATAGTTAGTGTCCTCTATCGTAGGCATTTCTTGAAAGNTATATGATATATAAACCTATCACATAAGCAGCCTACCAAAACACAGTATCCCTTCTTGAGAAGCCACCTTTCCTAATGTGCTTTCTCACTGTGCTTGAATTAGCAACATTAAATGTGGTTAGCAGAACTTTCTTATACACTTAAAATTCTCCTCAATTATATAACTTAACACTGTTTCACACCAAGTTCTTTCTTTGATAGCTTTTGTGAGCTTCCAGTTTGCTTGGAGAATTAACATGTTTTCTTCTGGGTTTAAGAGAGCTACTTTCTCATGCCAGTATTGTACAAAGCCTTGTGTTTACCTTGCAGGCATCTTGATGTTGGTGCCAATGCAATTTATTCTTGTGATGATAAGAGGCTGGCTTGTACTTGGTTCTTCTGTTAGCAGGGTGTTTTGAAAGTCTGTTCTGATGTTTACTGCATGTTTTTCTGCTATGCTCCTTTCCACATCCTGCAGATTGAGTCTCAGTACCACCCTCATGTTAATGTCCTGAGTTTGTAATAAGTGTGTATCTGTGATTTTTGCGAATAAAATACCCAGCCACTGCTGTGTGACATGATTGAAGCTTTATCTGTTCAACACATGGATCTTCCTCACAAATATATTATTTCTCATGAAGTTGCATTTGATCCCAACAGGGGCTCCTGATGGTAGTTTTGAGATGTTTCTGGTTCATCACCTATTTTATGCTTTGGAATCACAAAATCTCAATTTTTGTCTTACCTATCCTTTCACTGTTGGCCCTAATAAAGCTCTAACAACACAGGGACTATTGGCATGCATCTGTATATCAGCCTAGTAAGATCATGTTTGTGAGAGATCCTCTGTTTTGTTCTTGTTTAACTTTTCTGTAATAGGCTGGAAATATTTTCCTTTCTCTACTTGACCAGCTTTCACATTTCCTGGTAAATTGCTCAAACTCGTTGCTAACAAACTGATGTCTATTGTCTGAAATTGCACAGTGTGGGATAACATTCGTGATGAAATGCTTTACTGCTTTGTTTGTGATGGTCACTGTGGTAGTGTCTGACAGCTTGTCTTGGTGCCAGGAGGAGGGTTTTGTATAAACAGTTTAGCATGAGTGTATCCCTTGTTTTGACCAGATCACTTTTTCTCAAGATGCTTCTCTCTGCAGTGCCCTGGCCAGACTCCAAGTCAGGGAATAATTTTCTCTCTATAAAAATCCCTCTCAAAGTTAAAAACAGTCATGTCCTAAAGACTCTTGAATTTTACTTGTCAGGTTAAGGAAATGTCAGCTTAAGATAATGAGGAGAAAGCCTGAGATGTTTATTCCTTTTTTCCATTTTTTTAAATTTTGAGGAAATTGAACTTCAGTTTTTATTAACTGCAGAACATTTTCAAACGGTGAATAAATTTCTCCTATTTTTTTGACATATCTTCTGTTTCAGGCAGCTGTTGGGGTGTGTATCTCACAAATCAATCTGTACTTCTATCATGAAAAAGATGTTATGCTATTGAACTCTTACATCATGCTGTAAATCATGTTTTCCTGTAATGGATTATCAATCTAAAACAGTTTTTTGCTTTGTTTAATAGACATTTTGTTCAAAAGTTTAATTTTTTGAAAAAAGTATTGATCGAAGAAAGAAAATTCTCACTTTTAATATACTTTTAAAATTTCTGTTCTCACTGACTGAACTGAGATTTTACTTCCATGCAATCCTTTCAAAATAAGATTTTATCACTTATTGCATAACTAAAATTGCCCAATCATCTCCAATATTTGAGCAAAAGGTTTGCAAAATTCCTGCAATGAAGAAGGCAGGTATGATTTATGAGAAAAAATTGGCTTGTACTTAAGCAAAGGTGCCTGTTTATCAAGACTGTATGGAACCCCAAGACACTGGAAAAAAAATCCCAAACAAATGCACATTGGCAGTTTCACAAGAACAAAAAGGATAGAAGGAAATTTAAGTATGTATTGTGCTGCATGGAACAAAATAGTTAAAGGTTGACATGTTATTTTTTGGAACGAGAAAAATGGAATTAGTGACAAGTCTCTTTGAGATCCTTTGGGATGGAAGATGGCACATAGTGGCAGGATGCATGGTATTTGCTGTATTATTATAATCTTTCTAATTGTTCAGAGAAATAAAATGTACTTTGCTTGCCATCCTGTCCCTCAAATTTCCATCCCCTCTTAGAATATGCATTTGAACAGTATAAAATGATGTTTTGGCAAGCCCTGTTGAAGATAATTACACAGACACTTTATTTAGGTCAAAGCAACTGGGACTACAGTTTCTTCTTCCAAGTTCCTAGAGATTGTTATTTTTGCGGAGGGGTCATCTGCATAACTTAGAAATGAAGAGGCCCTTGCATTGTATATGAGGCATAATTTTATTTTTTTCCCCTGTTTGCCTTTGATCTGCACAGAATGAGGAAAACCTCCTCCAGTCTGAATTTCAGAATTACACAAATTCCGAGTTTGGAGAATCACAGTGTGCTGGGAAGAAAGGGAGAGCTGGTTAATCCTCTGTAATGCTCTCTGTATGAAAGGAAGGAAATATCTTAATAGCATGTAGCAACAACAAGTGTGCTGTGTGTGGGTGCACATGGGTGTAGGAGTGCACCAACGCCCTCGTGCCTGTGCCTGGAGCTGGCACACAGAGCCCAGCTGGCACATAAAGCTCTGATGGGTTGTATTAACCACTGCTACTCCTGGAAAACAACTTTCATGGACTTTAGTTTGGAGCACTCGTGCAGTACTCAGGTGTTTAGTACTCTCCTTCTGGGGAAACGTTTTGTAAACCACATGTCATTTCTCTAAACAGAGGAAGAGAACCTAATTTTGGGGCTCTCCAGACTTACAAGGTAAATTTAAAAATTTGTACAAGCCAGTCCCAGGCTATGTACTAAAAGGTGCAATTATTGATGCATCCTAGGTACAACATGAGGCTTGTTTTAAAATAAAGTTGCCAGTAAGATCTGAGCTTTGTGTGAAGTGTGAGCATAGGAAAAGCTATGGCAATTCACCTATTGTACAGTTCGGGGATGTTCTAGAAAAGATTAATTTGTCTCACCCCTTTTTTCAGGAGAGTGATGAGATGTCATGTATGTTGATAGTTTTAAAATAATTTACCTATGATCTCTTCATATTTTCCACTAGCTGTATATCTGATGAAAAATAATTTAATATGAAATTATTAAATAATAGGACATCATGGGCACAACTTCTTTAGTCCCTGACATTACAGTAGATAATTTCTCTATGTTTTTATATAGGCCTTATAGAATACCTATATCCTCATTCATAGCTACCAAACATAACCATATATTTCATGTGCTTATTATTATATCTGTACTTGTAAAAAAATAACATCTTTATATGTTAATTTAGATTATCTATTTATATATATAATAAAGGGTCTGAAAAGCTTCTATTGTCTTGAAAGTGGAAAGTGGAAAACAGGGTTTTTTTTAAATAACAACACAGAACTCCAATAATCCTGTAAAACTGCAGCTGTGTGGTGCTCTTTGGCTGTTAGCCTGTACAGTGGAGGAATGGCATCAGGCTCCTGCCATTACTTACTAAATGATTCCCTCCTTGGCTTAATGATTGAATAATATTCCCTGTTATCCTAGATATTATGTATCTAGAATACCTTAATTTTTTGAAAAGAATGCAGGCATTCTTATATCAGAATCAGGAGACATTTAGCATATAATTAAGTAAGGATATATGAAGGTGTTTTTTTTTGAAAACATATGTGCTCCCGGGATGTTGAGTTCCATACATTTTATTTTATTTATTCTTCAGAATTGTTTTTCATTCTTATATTTCCTACCTTATGATAGGTGCAGGAGCTGAGGTATCATCAAAGACCAAAAGGAAAAGAAGAAAAGGAAAAAAAAACTTTGCTAAGATGATGGAAGTTTGTACAGTCCTTTATTTACTCAATCAGAGGACTATATGGCAGTCCTGTGAAGTGGAATCATTTAATTAGGAGATGGTACAAGTATTCAACCGAAGTGCTACAGCTAAATTCTGTAATTGCCACATGGAGCATCAACTGTGTCTTCTTGTATGCTGTCTGCTCCTATAAGATTGCATCAGTATGATCTATTGTGCCATCAGTATTGCTTCCCATTTTCAGTGGGAACTCTAGTGAGACTGTGCAACATAGTCAGACTCTTGAATAATTTGGATTTAAGTAAGATAAAATAAGATCAATTATTAAAAAAAAATTATGAAGAGTGTTATCTACCAAAATTGACTTCTGATAGCATTCATTTAATAGCTTTAATCAAAGTATCCCAGGATCCAGAGAGACTCTGTTTTTAGATGGCTAATGAAATTCAATGGTGGTAACTGCAAAATAGGTACAGAGAGGGAGGAATTCTCCCTAAAATCCTTGTCTGTTCATGTCTATATGTATCTATGGACAGGATGGTATAGCTGCCCAGAGACGTTCAAATAATTTCAGAGAGCTGTTCAGAAGGGTCAGTTCGAGAAAGGCAAAGGGAAGATTAGGAATATTTAGGTAAAGAATAGAGGGAAAAATAAGCATTGTTATGTTCCTATGCATGTTCATGGCATATCTGTATCTAAAATACTGAATGCAATTATGGACAAATTGTAGTGTGTTTTACCAGATGCAGGAATACCTTCCATACACTGTGGACTGGAAAGAATTGGACTTTTTAGCTTGGAAAGGAACTTCTGAGGGTATATAATTAATATTGCAGAGAATGTCATTAGGGAAGGATTAGACTCTGATTTTCACAATTCAGTGAAATTACTAGGTTTAAAACAACAAAGCCTTCCTTTTTTTTTGTGCAGTACATAATCAAAATGGAGAATAGGATATTGTGAAAGTGAAAAGCAAAAATGAGTTAAAAAAGAGAATTAGACATATTCATGAAATTCTGGTGGTGATTGCTAAACTATAGGTTTCAGAAGTAAACTCTGCTTCATGGGATTGTTAGAACTAATTGAGGGAAGCTTGGCAGGTAATCTGAAGACAAGGCCCAGCCTGGAGTTGCATCTCTGCTGCTTCCCCAAACATCCATCACTGGGCACACGTTGGGCAGATTGCTGTCTGATCCAGGGTGGGTTTTATGTTCTTATGTGTCTGGTGCTCAAAAGGTTTGCATATATTTATTTTATATTTTAATAGACCTTTTAAACTACTTTGAGACCTTTTGTGTGGTCTCATCCTCTTAGTCCAGTCAAACAAACTGGGGAGACAGTCCCTGTGCGAATGGGCTTGACTATAAAAAGAACCTGTGGGAGAGACCACAGGAGTCTGGAGCAGTAACTTGCTCTTGCTCACACAAGCACAGAGAGCTAGTGAGGAACAACTTTATCTACCTGTGGTGAATTCTTGACCTTGTTAAAACCAATGGCATAACTACCCTTGGCTCCCAAAAAGTTAGCTCTTCACACTTTGTAATGAAAATACTGTAGACATTAGTTACTGTATTCTGAATTATGATATATATTAGAATAGGCTAGTCCAAGCTAGAAGAGTAATTAAAAAGTGCTCTTTCCAATTAATGGAAGCCTATTTACCTTGCCTTCAGAAACTCTGAACTGCTTCCTTCACTGTGATACTTATCACAAGCTGCCTTGCTGATTATCCAGTAAGGGGCTGCAACTCTAAGTTCACAGAGAGCTCTGAGAACCCAGGAGAGGCAGCAGTCAGCCCTTAAGAGAGAGCATGCATCTAGCAAACACAGTTTTAAAATTAGTTCCTCCTTTTTTTTTTTTTCAAGTATTTATAAATTCCAGCCCTGCATGTTAGTGCTCTAAGTCTCACTCTGTCTAAATTTTCTTCCTGCATAAGTTAACTTCAGCATGGAAAACCCCTGGGGAATATAGCAGTGCCTGTGAAAGGGGGACCTGGATCTTCTTGATTATGAGATGTATATCTCAAATAGAGTAGGAATGATTTTAATCCAGATTATGACATTTGTATTCTTTTCAAGTTAGTCTGCATAAAGGAAAACCTATTAACATCTTGAATCTATGGTAGAAAAATTATTTTCCATACTAAGATAAAAATCTTCAAATTAATTTTAAATGTTACATATTTGGTTTTTTTTCAGTTTGTTTTTTTCTTTATGAGGTCTCTGTTGTCCCAGTGCATTTCATGAATAATAATCTTCAGTCTTCAAAAGAACAATAGCACTTGGATTTTCTTCCACATTAACCGGACTACATTTTTTGAACACATGCTAGAGATTTAGAGCCACATCCTTGTGAAAACTGAATCAAAGGAGCTTTGCTGATTTACACAGTCTGAAGATTTTTCTCTGTGTTCTAGGCTTTGCTGCTAGCCCTAGATTTCATGCTACAAGAAACCATGAGAGTTTCCATCATCACTGTATAACTGGCTCTGTGCTTCCAAAAGCTGGGAGAAGGAGAAATACAAATGATCTGGAGAATATTAGTACTAGAAATTTGTTTAAATTTAGTAGTACAAAGTGCAAAGTACTTCCCTTAGGAAACAGTAACAAGAATTTCTGCAAGAAAAAAGGAGACTCATTTAAACAGAAGACAAATGCCTGCATCTGAACCATTGCAAACTAATACACAGAGATGTGCCTAAGCCATTGGCAATGATGTGACTGTAAAAAAGGCAAATGAAATCCCAGGTAAGACATACCTAGTAGAAATAGCAAATTACTAATTAGACTACACATGGCATAAAAAGAATCTCTGGAATAGGGTGTACACTTCAATTGTTCATTCTTATTGACTAAAGATTAATTTAGGTGGGGGGGAAATATATACATGAATTTACTGGAAGAAAAACAGAGAAGTAATCTGTCTCAGAAAAAGAGATAGAAAGATGTCAATAAGAGAAGCCAGTGTTCTGCCTCTGCCCTCCTGCCTGAAAGGTTTATTTCTAGCTTCAAAAGCAAAAATGGGAAAAAATACCCCAGACCACAATTTGATGGTTAAACAATGGCTGAGAATTTCACGTAGACCCTAAAAACAATCACTTCCTATGTACTTTGAGATTTCACAGCTTGCTTTCTCACAGATGAATTTTAATATATCCGTCAGTCTTCTTTAGATAGGAAAAGTAGGCTACAGTATGCAACACTGAAACTATTTCCTATCCGGGCTCCATATGGATACCGTCAGAGTTAACTGCTTCACATAAAAATATTCTTAGTGGGAGCATAACAGAATCTGCGTGAGGATCCAGCAGGGGATTAATACTTCCTAACTGGAGGTGCCCTAAGGTGTTTCACTCAGAATCCTATTTGTATCCAGAGGGCAATCAGATCTTAGGTGGGTTGGAACACCCTGGGGAGATGTCTCTCTCTTGACTAGGTGGTAAGATTTGGCACCTAGGTTTGGTGTCTCAGACAGTGTCTCTGTAACCTCTCATAGGTGAATCCTTGCCCTTCATGCAGAATTACTGGTATGCTGCACATTCCCATCTTAATGTGAATTGTCTTCTAGACGAAGATGAAGCCATCATTAAAGAACAAAATCAATGGTTGCTTATTCACTGATTTGAAGGCAGGAGAATTAGATTTAAATTGGATTTCTACTCAGAATATGGCTTCTTAAAATGTATACTTTGCCATGAATCCCTTCCTCTCAGGGCAAGAAACTGGTAGTTAACACATTCTGAGTTTCTTTGCTGGTCGCTTCTACATGATTAATTCAAGCCTCTGAGGAAGAATTACTTCCAGGTTGACTTTTCTACCAGTTGGAATCTCTCCTGTCAGGATTATGAAGCTGTCTCCCACACTATTCAAAAATCTCTTTGATGTAACCTGTATCTCGCTCTAGCTGCACAGTAAATATCTGGGAAATTATACTCTCTAGTGGGGAGGGTATCCTGTGGTTACAAGTGTCTTGAGAGTTGGTCCAAGAATTATTATTCTTCCTTTCCTCCAGTCTTGGTGATCTATAGCATTTACCTCCTGTAGATTCCCCTTTGATTTTCATTCCTTTTGTCTTTGTCCAAAAACTTCACTACCCTATTCTCCATTTTCATATTGTCATCTGCTGGCATTGGAGATGTTTTTCACATACAAAACCATCCCTCCTCTGTCTCTTCCCATTGCATCTCTTCTATATAAATTGAACCTGTCTGTACTGATATTCTGGTTATGAGAATCATTTTACAAGGTTTCACTTGCTCTCATATATTCCATTATTTAGTGATACTTCTAGTTCTTCTTGCTTGTTTCCCATACAGAATTTCCATTCACATAGAGCTACTTTATGATTTTAGTACTCTTATTATTCTGCTCTGATTTCAGATCCTCAACTTCTGTCTTTGTGTGTTAAAAGCACACACTTGATTCTTTGCATTAAGTAAAAGCTTCTCCCTTCAGAGTATTTTAAACATAACAAGTAAATTTTGTACCTGAGAAGTTGTCGCTCTATGTTTTAGTGGGGACCATCTAAACAAAGCAGCCATCCCTCATCACAGAAGATAGCCAAATGCTTTTTGATTCTAAAATCTTTTTCTCTGTACTGCAGGAGGATACAGTGATCAGTGTCTCATACCTGTCTTTGCTTTTCTTTGCCAATGCTTTGTATTGGAAGGCTCTGTGAAAAAAAATCACCTGGGTTGATTTCACCTTTGTTTCTTTCCCTGTTTCTTTTCCTTGATCTCTGAGGAGGTCTTTCATCTTCCCTAAACAAAAATTATAGCTGTTCCTTAAGTCAGAGATTGCTTATCAGAAAAAAACCCCTTCCTTCTAAATAAATAAATAAATAGAACAAAACTAGATTAATATGAAACAAGTATTTCACATTGCTGTAGTTATCAATATGTCCATGCTCTGCAGTATTACTGTGGAAATACTGTGGTATTACTGTGGAAACAGTGATGTGAGTTACTAAAAGAAAGATGATCTACTGTCAAATGGCTGCCAAAAAAGAAAGAGGGGTCAATTTCTTTATGAGCCTTCCTATTAAAAACTACTGCAGAAAACTGAAATCCCAATCTGATTCATACTGCTGCAGATTTTGAAACCTGAACTCAAATCATCATAACAAAATAGCAGCCCAAACACTTTGAGAGACATTCTAAGGGTGTGCAGGAGCACTGAAGGGATAAACAGAAATATTATTTGTATTTTAACAGATAAATGTCATTTAGCTGTTTTCCTGTTTTAACAAGGAATTTGAATGATGATTCCTGAGTTTCTCTGAGGTTGGTTCACTTAGCAGCACTCTTTGATATTTGTGAAATGCCAGCTTTCTATGAATATAGGAGTTTGGCAAAGAACGAGAGAACTATTCATTAAAATTCAAAAGTACATAAATGACAAATAAGGAAGTAATTTAGAGGATGTATTTGGCATGTGGGGTGTGGAAACCAACCAAGTAGCCTACTGAAACTTTGACTATATTTGAAGTTATGTATTTAACGCATACTTCTGATCCCAGGCTAGCTGGAGTCTGCAAAGGAAGCGCTTTCAGTCCTGTGAGAGGCACCAGGTGTGCTTTGTACTGAGGTCAAGTGTTGGCTTGACATGGTGAGGTCAGGGTAAAGGCTGCCTGTACTCCGTGGGCTTCACAGAAAGTGACAACACTGACACAACCAAAGCACAAATAGGGTAAATACAGTGATGTGCCCAAGAGCTCGATTTTTTAAAATCTATTGTCAAATGAGGCCAGGAACTGTTGTCCAGCTGATGGCAATTTTTCTCAAGAGAGGATAAAGACAGCACACTGGATCTTTCCACAAGGATAAGAAGAGCTTGCTTTGTCTCTGCAGTGCATAGATGTTGCCTACCATCTTGAGCAGGGCAGCTTGAGGAGAGGTTTTGCCTTACCTGGGCTAAAAGCCTGGGATGCTGAATATTCTTTGCTATTTGTACTTGAAAGAGATGAAACCTATGCTGGGATCACCTGTGCATGTCAACTGCACTGTCAGCACATAGAAACAGAGTGATTTTCACTCAAGCTAATGTTGTCCATGAGACAAAACACATCTCAGAGACGTCAAAGCCTCCTTTGCACTAGTGATTTTCTTTGCATGCCACAATGATTGTGCAGACTGCATTACAGATCTATGTTGCTGCCTCGAGTTTGCAAACATGCCTTAGCTCCCTTTTCACAGGGAGTTGCTTGTATGGGAAAAAGCTAATGAGTTCAGAGGCAAGGTTTGAAAATATATAGTCCCATGAAAAAATATTGCAGAAGGTCTCAACCCTAGTCACAAAGAAAGAGATATATCAATCTATTACTCCCTCTAACAAGCTTCATGGTACACAGCAAAGCCAGGAATTACCTTTACTAGCTTGTGAGCCATTTTAAGGTGCGCAAATGGCACGGTAACTTCATTGTTCACAATGGTAATTAAGTCACTACATTATCTCATCACAGTGAGTCACTTAACTGGCATTACTGTTGCAAGATGGGAAAATTTACCAAGGTGGAAAATTATGGGTCAGATTAACTCCTAGTGTAGCATTCAGAAGTATTATGCCCTGAATACATTTGGCCCATCCTTTATAAATTAGATTGTGTTTAATGTGCTTTGGAGAGGAGATGAATCAGACCTGCTGTTGGGGGGAAAAAAAAAAGGAAGAAAAAACCTGTCTCATGCTTTTAGCTTGCCCATTCCTTAGGGCAAAAGGCAGTTGAAGTTGTGGAAATAATCCCTTGTTTTTCCAGAAAAGGCCTACCTGCAGCTTCAGCAGTAGATCACCAAGAGAGTGTATCTTCTGTACCAGGTCATGGGAGTTCAGTGCAGAGTTGTACAGTAGAAAGAGCATGCCTGCAGTCTCTTAAAGACATCAGACTGCTGCAAGTCAGCCATGCACATGGCCCTGAAGGGATATCTACAAGGTACTTAAAGCTATAACATCACACAGAAGGGTCTGAGATGGGAATTGAGTCTAAAATATGCAATTACATTTGAAAAGTGTTTTAAAACAGGCCGTGAATATCTGGTTTTGAAAAGCCTCTGTGACTGAATTTTTCTTTAGACTGATTTTTTTTTTTTTCTAAAGAAAGAAGGAAAACAGAAACTGTTGGTACTGTAATATTTTTTACTGATGACTTGCATTATCCCTGAGTGACAGCTCCTTAATTCAATTGCAGGAAAATACGGACATCATGCCCAGGTAAACACTCATTAACTTTTCTTGGCAGCCCTTTTTAAATTAAAGGGAAAAAAATGGCTCTCCAAGTTGCTGCCAAATTTGGCAGCTCTGATCTTGTCCTGACTCTAATCCCAAGGAGCATTTACCAGGTTTCTTTTCTGAGAACTGGTGTGCTCAAAGCAAAGAGGATGCCACTGTCTCTGGCAGGCTTGGGGCTCTGGTGTCCCCCACAGTGGTGATGATCCCATCTGAGAAGTGAGTGGAGCAAAATCCCTCAATGGGTGAGGAGTGCTGCTTTCAGATTTTATTTTTGCAGAAAGAGTTAAGCTTTTAAAAATGAGGGTTCAGGGGAGGAGAGTCTGAGCCTGTTTAACTTGTTTTTCTCTCCCCCAGCGCTGCCCAAGTTTACAGTCTGTGGCGCTATCTGTAGGGCTTCAGACAGCAATAAAAGGAGGCAGAGAGGTTCTCTGACAAAAGCCTGAAACCCTGGTATCTCTTTTGTTTTCACCCTAGTCTATGGCCACTGACATTACTCCCTTACACCATGGATGGGTAATAAGCCCCCTTCTCAGGAATAGAAAAGCTCTTATACATTTTAATGTGACCTTAGACAGTGCTTTTCAGAAATCACAGGCACATCTGACTACACTTGAGGTTGAATTGAGCTAATGGCATTCACCTCATCTTTAGATGCAAAATTGGAAGATAAAAAGACCTTGATGTGAAAAGGAAAGGGGGGTTGTGGGGAGCGGGGGTGG
>VXBI01003846.1:775975-869683 GCA_013397375.1 Toxostoma redivivum | reverse complement strand
GGTGGGGGGAAGAGAAGCAGATTAGAGATATTGCTTAAAAATCTTATGATTGCTAGTTGATAACGAAATGTCTCCTTCTCTTTCTAAAAACCCTATGGGCTTGCAAGATGTCCTTGCGCTTTTATTTTTAATGATAGAATCTTTTTATTCCCTGGCCAAGGAAATTTCAATGTTGCTGCATATGTGGCCAGGAGATACGTTGACCTTTAGCAAATCTTATTTTTAAAATCAGATGGAACAGTTATTGCAATATTCCAGCCCTGTAAGATTAAAAAAAGCTTTCTTCCTCTGTAATCAGACGTGGATTAAATTTATTAAAGGTGCAGTATCTCTTTTTTAAATGACACTTGCCAGTCATACTGAATTCTAATAAGCCATTTGAAGATTTTGTATCCTCTTGCTTTTATTTTTTTAAAGCCGTAACCAAGGCTTTATAAAAAGAGTGGGATAACTTATTTGACTAGCAAAGAAACTTGATGCTAACAGGAGAAGGGCAGCAGACAAAAGAAGGCAGCTGAAACATTAATGAATGATAATGCTGAGCAATGAAACATGCAAAGGAGCATGCAACATGGAAATTCAATGAGGAAAATATAATTTAAAGACCAAAGTAATTCTCAGTGAAAAGGTGCAAATGACACAGAAAAAGGCTTTAAAGAATCAAGTGGTGAGTTAGTTATAATAATTTCAATTTTATTCCTGAGCAGAACTAACTGCCTATTGGGCACATGTGCACATTTGAGAGCGAGAGGCCAGTCAATGGTATTTGAATGTGTTTTTATTTTCTAAGTAGAAAGAGTTGCTTGGGGTCATCTCAAATATAAGTAAAGCCATAATCCTTTCTCTTGGGAGTGCACAGTCAGATTAAATGGGTTTCTTGACACTATTGTTGAAATTTTGGGAGAAAAATTGGTGAGTTATTCAGCTGCTTCTATGAAAATGAATCTATCCAGATGTTTTTGAAAATCATATAATTGTTTAGGTTAGAAAATACCCTGCAGATCATTGAGACCAATTGTTAAACCAGCACTGGAGGTCCACCACTAAACCTTGTCCTGAACCTATGCTGGAGTAACTTGTGGCCATTTCGTCTTGTTGTATTGCTTTTTACCTGGGAGGGAAGGCTGACCCCCACCTGGTTGCAACCTCCTTTCAGGTGGTTGTAGAGAATGATAAGGAGCCTACTTTTCTCCAGCTCCAGCCAGTCCTCATCAGGGCTGTGCTCCAGACCCTTCCCCAGCTCCACTGCCCTTCTCTGAACATGCTCCAGCCCCTCAATATCCTTCCTGTACTCACAGGCCCAGAACTGGACACAGGATTTGAGGTGTGGCCTCCCCAGTGCTGAGTACAGGGGGATGATCCCTGCCCTGGTCCTGCTGGCCACACTATTGCTGCCACAGGCCAGGATGCCATTGGGCTTCTTGGCCACCTGGGCACTGCTGGCTCGTGTTCAGCCACTGTCACCAGCACCCCCAGGACCTTTCCAGCCACTCTGTCCCCAGCCTGTAGCACTGCAGGAGTTGTTGTGACCCAAGGGCAGGACCTGGCACTTGGCTTTGTTCAACCTCACACCATTAATTCCTGTCCAGATCGCTCTGCAGAGCCTTCCTGCCCTCCAGGAGAACAACACTCCCACCCAACCTGGTGTCATCTGCAAACTGACTGAGGGTGCCCTTGATCTCCTCATCCATATCACTAGTAAAGATATTAAATAGGACTAGCCCCAGCACTGATTCCTGGGGAGCACCATGGTGACCAGTCTCCAGCAGGATGTAAATCCAGTCACTGCCACTCTGGGCCTGGTCATCCAGCCAGGTTTTGCATCCAGGGAAGAGTAGACCCATGCAGAGCATGGAAAGCCAGTTTCTCCAAGACAGTGCTGTGAGAAAGTCAGCTCCTGCAGTAGCCTTTGGTGGATCCCATCCAACACCACACACTTGTTTGTGTCTAAGTGGTGTAGCAGGTCACTGACCATTTCCTCTTGCATTATGTTTTTTATTTCTGCTTCCCATCCCTGTCAGCTCAGGGGTCTGATTACTCAGAGGACAACTTATCTTACTATTAAAGACTGAAGCAAAGAAGGTATTAACTCATGCTTTCCCTCAACATTTATCCCTATGTTTCCCCTCACATCTAGTAAAGGAGGTTTCCCTTAACCCCCTTTTATTGCTAATGTATTTATGGAAATATTTTTAATTATATTTCACTGAAGCAGTCACATTAAATTCTAGTTCTCTCTGTTCTTTACCCCTAAGTGTGGGTGCAAAAACACTGATAGCATAGTAATGCAGAATGTACAAAGACACTCAGCTAAGTTTCTTTTTAAGCATATCCATCCTTTCAAAATAATTAATGGAGTCCTAATTAGGAATCTGATCTATGCTCTTTGATTGTGCTTTGCAAGGCACAACCTATCTGACCTTCCCAGTCTCACTTAGCCAAAATTTCCGGTGGTTCTGAACATGCTTTGCAGAATCAGTCTACATATGTGATACTCACAGTGGGAATCTTCACAGCTGGTCTTCTGAAGAAAACAAATCCCCAGTTCTGCCTGACTATGCCCAGAGCCCTGGATCACGAGCAGTGCCACAGCCTCTGGGGTCTGGCTGGGGTGAGGCTATGGTGCACCAGGATTACTGCCCATCCACACCAGCACAGGGAGAAGTCCAGTGCCTGTCAAAGCATGTTCCAGCATCCTACCCTGGACTTCCTGGTTCTCCTTCTGGCTTCTATCTCTTATTCCCCAGGAGATGCCCATTATTGGAATTATATATGATAGTGTGATATATAGAGCCAAACGTATCCCCAGGGTAATTTTGCTGACACTAGTAGATTAGCATGTGTGATAAATTTGGCCATTCCCATGATGCAGAAACTCTTCTTTTTATCCCTAAATAAACATTAATTAAAAATTCTACATACATAAAATACATGAGAGGAAAAAAATACCCAACTGCTCCTGCATTATTATAAGAAATACCACTTACAACAATGAAAGCTACGAAATTAAGTAATTCAAGCTAGTCTGGAAAATTGAACCATCAATGCCAGCTAACAGGAGCTGAGAATTAACTACCTGACTGTAATATTTTAGTCATGTTATTCCCTTATGATTTTTATTATACATAGGAAAACAGCACTACTTGAAATGTGTGATTTTTTAAAACACAGATGCTATAGGAGCCTTAAAACTCCTTGATTTACAAGTAAATCAAAACCAGAAGAGAGCTTTCTCTTCTTTCTTTCTTTCTTTCTTTTTCTTTCTTTCTTTCTTTCTTTCTTTCTTTCTTTCTTTCTTTCTTTCTTTCTTTCTTTCTTTCTTTCTTTCTTTCTTTCTTTCTTTCTTTCTTTCTTTCTTTCTTTCTTTCTTTCTTTCTTTCTTTCTTTCTTTCTTTCTCTTTCTTTCTTTCTTTCTTCTCTCTCTTCCTCTCTCTCTTCCTTCTCCTCTCATTTTTTCCTAATTTTTTTTCCTCTCTCCTCCCTTTCTGTCCTTCTTTTTTCTCTTCTCTGCTGTAGCTGATGGGAGACTCTAACATCAGGCCAGTGTTCTTGTCATAATTTTCCAAATAAAAATTATTATCATTAGAAGGTGGTCCATTATTTCCTATGTTTTAAAATGTATTTTAAATTGCTTTTATGATGATGTACAATGCCCCAAGCACTTCAGTGGGGGAGCACTTTATAAATAAAATTATTATTATTATGCTTAGTGCATATGTCAGCAAGTGTTCATAAGAAATAAGTGACTGTACCCTTGCCCTCCAGAGACTGAGAGCCTTATTTCTTTAACTTGGCTTTCACCGGCCTGAAGTCTGGGTAAGAATTAGAGTCACTTCTAATCTTGTTCTTCCTATTGGCACAAGAAAATGAGCTGTCATTGAGTAGCATTGGCAATGAAGAACCATTTTTATAATTCCTTCTACATCACATGCTATAACCACATTACCCCTTTTAATTTGAGGATGTAAAGTTGTCAAATGGGGAAAAAAAAGAGTCCTTTAAAAATTCAATGGGACCTTCTGGAAGATTCATGTGTGTTGTGTGCATGGAAGCGTGGGAGGACTGGCAGAAAGGCAAAAATAATTTTAGATTATGTTAAAATTAAAGCTTAATAAGAAGTTTGGTGCAGTCTGTGAAGAAGGTGGTGGTCCTAAGTTTTAATTTTGAAATCTACAATTCTTTAATAGATAATTTTTTCCCTTTAGATGAACTTTAAAGAAAAATGATAATGTAAGCACTGCTAGTTACTCTAGGTTGGGATTTAAGATTACAGCATTTAGTAAGATTATATATTTGATGAACAAGGCGAGGTGGTGTGTGTCAGCCTTTGAAGGGGTTACCTCGCTTAGGAAGTGAGTATTAACAGCATCTCAGCCCTACCAAGATTAATGTCAGTGGAATCAAAACTGGCATTAGCAGAGCACTGTTGTCAGGAAGCTCACAACAGTTCAATAACTTTAACACACTGGGTAGATTTCAGTGTGTGTGTCAAAGACTAGTATGTTTAAAAAGGCATGTGGCAACTAGGCAGTTTTAATATAAAGATCATAAAAGATTTGAATACCAAATGTACAAGTGTTGAGTATTGCTTGTGGGTACTTGGAAAAAAAAAAAAACTTTTATTTCTTGTATTTCTGCCCCTTCCCCCACCATTTTTTTCGGTTTTGTTTTTTGCCATAGGTTCCTATCTATGAAAAATAAATGCAGAGTTCTAATCCAACCTGTGTATCTACTTTTTCTCATGCATATATAGCTGTCAATAAACCTATAATGAGGAAATGGGGTTTATTAGCTACTGATAATAGTAAAGATATATAAGAGATGGATGAAACTGTTTTGATGGCTTTGTTAAACATGATGCTGTACGTTTTGGGTTTGATTTTCACTTAGTTTTATGTTTCTTTACTTTTTCTGTCACTCACAATATAAAGCAGTTCAAGCACCATAAGAATCTAACTGTAAATGACCCTTTGTTAACTATAAAAATTATTTATAGTTCTGCACTTATCTGGGAAGCCAGAGGAACACTCATGAAAACCAGTGATCAGTATATATAAATGTACCTTTAGGGCACTAGAATTACATATGAGGCCTGTCCTCTTTTCCACCTCCTTCTCTGAAGGGAGAAACAGCACAAGCCCACACTTCCAGTTAATATGTGTCCAAAGGCTGGTGCCACCCTTTCAGCACTGGTTTCAGCGGTGATGCACACTAGAAAATGCTCTTTTTGCTTTCTCTGTCAGACCTTCTGGGCTGAAAGCATCAGGCTGTGCTCTCTGTAAGGGCTCAATTTTGTTCAGGTTCACACATGAATGTCCACTGTGCCATTCTTATTATTAATTGGGAGCTGCAATTTGGCACAAACGCTGCTGCTTCTGGGGAGGAACTCATGATTAACTTCTATGGAAATGCAGTTTAGTTTCAGGTCAAATACAGATAATATATTGTGCCACATAAAACTGCAGAAGTGATAAGTTTAGGGAAGTTGTCTGTGTCTTTGGGGGGGAAAGAAAAAGATTATTTTGGAATAAAGGGTTAATTTGTCACTGAAGTGTGAAATCTTAGAAAATTAAAAGGAAATGATAAAACAGTATAGTGTGCTTGTTTTTGCTTCTGCTACAGGCCTTTTCATAAATAAAGGAATTTGGCTGCAAACGGTTTGAAGCAATATTTTAGCACAAGACTTAAACCACACACTATTATTATCCATTCCCATGATTTTCTCTCTATGTATCTAAAGATATTTTTGCAGTCGTTGCTGTTGTGGAAACATAGTCCTTTTTCACAACTTTGTCCTTTATAAGTGACTAGGATTTGAAAGCCTAAATCTGACTTCTGGTCCTTCCTGATTCTTTAAAAGCTGCTTCTGCTGTGCAGTTTCCTGCTGAAAAGCCAGAAATACTGGAAAGGAAAGATAAATAAATATAAAAAAAAATTATTTGCTTAAAATATGTGAAGTGTTCCAATAATTTTAAACAGTTTAATTTAAATTTTAAACTGCAAATCTTCAACCTCTAATCACTTCTAAACTGAAGTGGTTTTAGCCAAATGTGAAGTGCTGCAGAGTTTGAAATGATTATGCCTGGAGTAGATGGCTGTAAACTTTGGAGAGGGATGAAAACTATCTTTTAAAATTTTTTTTCTAAACACGCTCTTGTGCCACATTGAACCGCTCCTGCTGAAGAAGGCAAGGGGCTGAGAGGGCAGCTCTATTAATTTGCAATATAGTGAAGGCATCAGAGCATTTGTAATTTTCAGAGGTAAAGTGTCTCAACACCAGGCTGAGGCATCCTTGGAAATCCCTTCCCAGCTGAGAGCCCCAGCAGGGTCAGGCGTGTGCTGGGCTGTGGGTGCATGGCAGGGAGGGTGCAGGGGGTCTGGGGTCCCTGGTCCCCAGTTAGGGACAGGCAGACCTCGAGGAGGCTCTGTGGAGAGGAAGGTATGTGTGCAGCAGGGGGATGGTTAACACTTCCAAATTCGCAGCAATGTTTTTAGGACTCTTTCCAGCATTAGTTTCTCTTCAACATTTTTATTTTAGGGCTTTCAGTCTTTGCATTATGTGTTTTTCCTGTTTGAGGGAGAGAGTAAGAAACTTAAACTAGAATTCAGAAGCTGGTCCAGGACTCCGCTCCAGCTGGAAAAACACATGTGCTGGCATTCAGCTCCTGTAAGCTTCTTTCTGACTATTTTGAATGCTGGCATTGTTACAATAGGCAGGGGAACAGCCATGATAGCCCAGGGTGACAAATTGCTCAGCCTTGTGCATATATGTTTTTGCCTGGCTGGTTTCTATTAGCATGTAAGCATCATCTGTGGACTGTGCATTCTTTCCCTTTCATTTTCATGACCCTGTCCAGTACAGATGACTGACAGATTCACTATGTGATTTCCAGCTTTTGATGATTAACTTTTTGACAGCGGTTCTTATCTTTTATTTAATATTATTATGATTATTATAACAAAGGGCTGCACGTTGGGCAGTGTGGAAATCAGGCTGGGTGCTGCCTCCTTAACTTCACTGATAACTTTGTGTTGATTTAGCAACAAAACAGGATACAACTTAAAAGATTAAATGAGGAAAAAGGGTGACAACTGCTGAATCTGATTATTTGGGTTATTGTAAGAGGTAATTATTTTATCTCAATAGGTAGATATTTTATGCCCTGCTCCTTCAAGGACTTTCCTACTTATTTAACTTTTCTCAATCCCATTGATTTAAGTGGGACTATGCATATGTTTTTGAGGGCCAGGGCCTTATTATGCAGAGAGGATGTAAACAAACAGCAACTTTTCCCCCTTTGGTTAAAAGGAGACTCTTGTAAATGAATGAAACCAAACGAACAAACAGAAAGCAGATGAAAGGGAAAACATCCCTTCTTCCTGAAAGAAAAATGTTGCATGCATCACTTCAGATTTGGCAGGCTCTTGTCTCTTACAGTCTCTGTTTTGTTTGCTTAGAGATGGCTGAATTACTATTTTTGATACCACTTAGGACCGTGTGCTAGCAAAGGGTTTTTGTCAAAGCCTCCCAGTGGGTCTGGACAAGATCTCTCAAGCATACTGCGTTCTCTCCAGCAGAGATGATGGGGAACAGGGGCGAGGGGTAATTTTAGCTCTGAAGCCCCTCTTTTGCACAGGAATTTGCATGAAAGATATAAACACACTTTGTGTGTGCAAATCAGGAGTAGCTACTTGTTGAGCATTTGCCAAGGAGAAAGGCTTTGACTTCAAGCTTACTTTCACTGCTGGTGCAAGAGTTTAAATCTCTCATCCTCCAAATGTTAATAAATTATCCATGTCTAGGTGATTTTTGCTAAGTTTTGCTCTCCTTGCTGATGGTAGACACTTGTAAAGGTGTGCTGGATGCAGAAAACTGATTTCTTTTCCACTCCAGGATATACTTGGTAGGAGACTAACTCTTGAATTTACTGGCTGCCCTTTCCCTGTGTGAGTTAGATCTTGCTTTGTTGCTGAGGTTTGAAACAGCTGCTAAGGGAATCTTTGCCACTGAGGTTTGGGGACAAAATGGAGATGATATCCTCTAACACCCTCCAAGACATCTCCTTCCTTCTCTGCCTTGCAGGGAAGGAAGTGAGTTTGGCATTAGGAAATGCCTCTAGAAGTTTTATGTCAGTATAAAACATTCCTTTGCTTTGAAAATCCAATATTGGCAATCAATGGAGGCATGGTATCCTCTTTTCAATGCTGAAATATATGAAGGGATTGAATCAGGACAGAATCCTGTATCCCTGTTTAGCAGATGTTCCTCTTTCATGCATTGAGATTTTCCAATCAGTACATGTCATGGTTGGACTCAAGAATTACAAGATAAAATCAGTCCTTTCAGTGGGTGGAAAAGCAGTCATGAATGTGTGAAAACTGTCTGGGAACATCCACGCTCTTCATTAAGGTCTTTCTGTATACTGAGGCTTATGGAAAATCTCCTGCCGTCTTCTCTCAACTTTGGATCAGGCTTATAGATGGATTTCTGAGATCAGTAGAGGTCTTGTACAGGTTATTATCTTGGCTAAATGCTGGAAGCTGACCTATAATATACAAGGTGTGAGCTGAGGCATGACAAGTCAAGAAACTGGGCTTTTATTCTTCTTGCTAAAGCAGACTCTCATATGCTATAGATGACTGCTGAGGAAGATGTTTAGCAGACTGTGCTCCTCTGTAAATCTGGTCAAAGCTTTTGTGCTGAAACATTTATTCTGTTAAAAACACACTTATTTGCTGGCACCCAGTCATTTCAAAAGAACAGGCCTGTTCTAACACATCTTCCAAATTATTTAAAAACTGGACAGGGAAGCAGATTTCCATCAAAACCAGCTTGGCTCCTCATTGCTCCCTCTCTACTCTCCACCCTTTGGGCTGTCTGTGCAGGGGTGGTCCTGGACTTCATTCCTCCTGGTGGTGGGACCTTTATGTGGCCCCACAGTACCCTACAGCTACCAGTGCCAGGCACACCTCTGAGGCAGTAGGTTTTGGGGCACCCTGGCCTGTTTGTGGGGCCACAGCTAACCTGGAGCTTTCTGTGCTTGGGCTTCCTTACACTCAGTACTTCCAGCCAAAGTATTTAAATAATTTACAGTGGTTTCTATTTTCATTTACATACCCAGCTTTGAAACCTCCACTCTTCACTCAGAAGTGTTTTTTTGATTATTTCAAAACTGCAAAGTTTTACTTAGAAAGATTCCCTCGGAAGCCAGCTCTGGTCATGATACACACCTGGTTAACATGGCCTAAGAAATGAAGTGAGAAAAATGTGTGAGAAGGTGGACTGGCAAATCAAGAGGGGAATTTTCTGGTGTCAGAAAATAGGTAAGTAGTACCTCACTCTGCAAACACTGTGAAGTGCTTATTTTAGGAGCAGTATAAACACCGAAGTGAGACTGTGCCCTGGGAATAAATGTGGGACTTTGGACCATCTCTTTGTATGAATCAATATTGCTCCCTCTGGGTAAACGGAGTAATGAACTTCACTTTTAGTGGATCTGGCTCTCTGTTCTGTGGGAAGCTTTTGCAGACCCTGCCTTTCAGTGAGTTTTCATCACTTCTCTAGGGGCTCCACTGGCAGTGCCTCCATTCCTCCTGGCTTCTGCTCGACCCTAACATCTGACATCTCCTGTCTCTGGGTTCACTGAGACTGAGGAAGCTGGTGTTGGAAAGGCACTGTGGGCAGGAGCAGCTCTCAGAAGCAGGGTGAAGGTACTTTCCATTGCTGTGCTTTTCCGACAGGGAGGTTGAGTTTAATTTGCTGGCTAATCTCCAGTGGTGAAATTAATTTCTGGTCGGTCTGTTTAGATTGCTGTGACACCCACCCGTGCAGACATCTGTGGCACCCTTTGGCTGCCAGGGCTCTGGGTGGGTTGGAGGAAGCAGGAATGCTGGCTGCTAAGAGCTGCTCCCCTCCACTTTGGTGCTGGTGTGATGTAAAGGGACCTGTCCGCTCAGACATACCTGCTGCCCATGCAGAGCCATAGGAAACTTATCACAGTGTCTGTAATATTGGAAAGCTGAGATTGCCTGTGTTTTGTCCTTCCCTTCACAGATTTTAGCACACAAATCAGTGTGATTGTCCCAGCTCCTCTTCTTTGTTTTGTTTTTCATCTTACGTTTTCTCACATCAGGGACAAGGATACAAACAGAAGAATAGAAGGGAAAAGGTGAACACTTTCTAGTGCTGCTCACATAGCACAACATTTCAAACCTTCTATATCTTCTTCAGTATTTTGGTTTTGGTTTTATTAACTTTTAGTCACTTTCCTCGTTAACCTGATTGTTCATTTCTCAAAATGCTCCTTTACTTACATACCTCACAAAAATTAGCGCAGAGAAAGCAAACTAATTTATTAGACAAGCAGAAGCACATGGCATTCCATATTGGGCCGATTTGTGATGAGCAATTAATTATTTCTATTTTCTTCCTTCCTAGTTTAAATACAGTTTAAGTTGTTGATGTTAATATTATCAAACCAACATTTTTATATCATTTGCCAGGCTTGACAGAATTAAGTGGATTTCTTTGAATGATAATAGACATAATTAATTTTGTGTATAAGTTGCTTCACTGCCTTTGAAGTTAAGTAAAAAATGAGATGTTAAGACTGAATTAGTGATATTTAATTGGAACCAATTATAAAAAAATAAATGAGATACACGGTAGTATATGAAATAAAAAAAAAAAGAGTGTGTGTATAACTGCAGAAATTAACAATTTGTGGTTGAATGTTTTGCTTTAATAGGGTGGCAGCAGTGATTGTGAGCACAATGGAGAGAAGGAAGAGTGACACAGAAAGGGCAGGGCTGAGCTATTTGAACATGATTGACAAGAATAGTTACATGGAATTTCTTTATAGGTCATGCAAACAGACCGAATGAAACCATTGCTCTTGGAGACTGTGCAAATGTTTCATTTTCCTTATTTTGTCTTTTGTAGTCCTATAATAAATGATGGCAATATGCAATGTTAATACTTTGCTAAGTATGTTAGGTTCAGCCATGTTCCTCTGCACCTGGCTTAGTAGATATTCAGAAGATAGAAGAAGGTGTTACTATGTTTAATGGCTTTTAACATACAGCACTTCTTATCAGGAATCCATTCTGAAAAATGACATGCCAGAGACCTGGCATCCTCCTGTGCATCAGCTGGACAGCCTGGAAAATCTAGTCTGTGATACCCCTCTCAGATGTAATCAATTGATTATCATCTCAGTGTAAAGTAAAATTTGGTTGTTTATTAAAATGACTAGGTTTGTGGCCCATCTGTTATATCAGAAATAGCCCAAATAAAGACTTTGGTTGTTAGAATAAAGTTCTATTTTCTAATAAATCCACAGGTTAAAACAGCTGCATCAGGAGTGTATATAGAATGAGAGAAGAACGGATGAAGTTGACTTTCCTGAAATGGAATAGACCAGCCCAGTGAAACCAGTAATTTCTCCCAGTAGCAGGGGCTTAGGCAAGGTAAAAAATGTGTGAGAGATATATCCCTATACCACTATGGTCAACTGGATGCTCTAGTTTTTATTGGATGCCATCTAGGTGAAGTCAGCTGTGTAAGTGAAAATATTACAGTGATGCCTACAAAAGGATGAAAATGAAAGCATTTATTCCATCTGAATTTGTCAGGAAATAGTGTGGATTATAACACTGAGATTCCCTTTTCCCCCTCCTACACCTTTGTTGACAATGAAGACACACACCAGGTTCATTCTTGGTCAAGTATGTGCCCACAGACCTCTCCAATCTGGGAGGAAAAAAGGTAAGGTACAGTTGAGGAGTAAACAGAAGATGCCTGTGGTCACCTTTAAATTACTGTTATGGTGAAAGGTGCAAATAGCTGCCATCAAGTGAGCCTTTGATCCAAAGATAATAATAGATCTCATTAAAATCAGTGGTTTTGCCAGCTCTGAAGAAAAACCAAATGAGCCTCTTTAAACAGAAGAGACAATGGAGGGATTTCAGACAGCACATGTCAGGTCAGACCTGAGCATGCAGGCAGGGGGATTTCCTTGGTAGCACACAAGAATGGGATATTGGGTTTGCAGTTGCTGAGCAAAGCCATTCAAAGCCCATGGGAGCAGCAGTGAGCGGGGCTGGGGCGGCAGGAGCGGTACCAAGGGTCTGGAGTGCAAAGAAAACTGGTGCTGGATGATGGATTCTGGTACAGAATATGGGTACAGAACAGCTCCATGACCAGAGAAAGACCCTGCTGGCTTGGCAACAAACAAACAAACAAACAAACAAACAAAACCCCCCACAGCCTAGAGAATACTGTTGAATGTGTCTCTCATTACTCAACTGGGGCAGTTGGTCCTGTCTAACTCCTAAGTCCAAAGGAGCAAGAGTGATGCACTTGAAAACCAATGAAGTCTAGAGAAGAATCTTTTTACCTTTTGTGAGCTCTGGATCAGGTCAGGGTTGCCAAGAGTTTGATACTGCTAAGATGATTATCTCAAGGGGATATTTCTGAAGGAACTATACAGTGGGGGAGACAATACTTGCTTTGCCTGGTTTTGACAGCATGTCACATTCGATGGATGCTCTCTTCACTTTGCAGCTTTTGACAGGCCATAAAGGCTAATTAAACAAAACTACTAAATTCACATGCTTCCCTCAAAGGAGCACACATTTATCCTGCAAACAGTTAATACCTACTATCATGGGTATGTAACTAGTCAATATGATACAACACATTGCGGAGCCTGCTGAAGGCAGATATTGCCAATTAACACATGGTATTACCAATCAGCGCTCATGCCATTTATAGAACACTCTGCCTTGCTGCTACTGGAGATTCAAGACCCACAACAGTTTAAATGCATTTTTGAAGTAGGATTTTGTGTCAGAGAGGGAGTAAAGCTCTGCATTGCTAAAGAAACAGAAGAGCCATGAAGGACTGAACTCCAGGGAGAGGAGCAGCACCTTATAAACACAAAAAAAGACAAGATCTCTGCCTGGAGGGGCTTACAGTCTCAGGCCAACAAAATTCTGTGTATGAGACATCAGAGGATGGCAGTGGGAGGGAGGAGGGAGGAGAAAAGGGTGGTGCGATAAGCACAGGTGTGTACCCTGGAGAACAGCTTTTTTGTATTGTGCTTTGTCAGCATATTGCAGAGGTAGAGGAGGTTTCCATCTCATGGGCAGCATGGACAGAAGGCAGCAAGAAACAGAGCAGAGGAACATAGCTTGAAACAATATTTAAGACAGGACAATGAACAAATAAAAAGTCACTTTCTGCTTCCTCAGGCAGTTTTGGGCTGCCTGGGGAAAATTTGATGCATGAGGCCCAGAAAATATTTTAATATGGGCTGGGGTTCTTTTCCTTCCTCCCCACTCAAGAAAAGACTGCATCCTTACCTTCCCTTCCTGTCCCTTGGCTACCATAGCTGTCCACAAAATCTTCCATGGAGTCCTATCAGTGCTGAAGCTAGAGTTTGATGGTTTCTTCTGTCCCCAAACTATGCTCAGCAGCAGAGATGTTCCTGTGTTTGAGGGACTGGGAGTAATTGCTCAAGGCTTAATGAGAGAGAGCAATAGGCTCATCAGCAAGGAGACATAGGAGAGAAATACATATATGCATGCACACTACCCATGAATATGTAGATAAATATACATAAAACAATCAGAAAATAAAGACACTACAGAGAAAGAATACTTCCTAAAAGTGGTTTGACATAAAATTCTCATGAGCTGTTAATATATGCTGTCTCTAGCAATGAAGATTTCATACTTAGGAGTAAAAATGTGGCAACACCTTTCTTTTCTTTGAAGAAGAGTTTTTGGGGCCTCCTGCTGCAGTCCAGATATTGGTATAAGCTAGTATTAGTATCTCATGAAGAAGTAATTTTTTTTTTCCCAGCTGAGGTGCTGTAGTATTAGGTTTTGTATTCTCTTGATGTTAAGTAATCACTTTGTTCTCACTCAGCTTGTCAGGAGGTTACACTGGAACCCCTGATGTGACTGGACCTGGAAAGTTGCTAAAAAGAAAGATAGGTGAATAATTGCTAGGGGTATTTTAGGGGTGTTTCAGCCTCTTCAGTAATTAAGAAAGCACAGCTTGGGGTTTATATAGATGTTTGCAAATTTTTTTTTCTCATCTCATTTATTTTTTAGAAGAGAAATCTTAGTAGTTCTCCCTTCCTTCATCTTCTTATCAAAATGCTATGGAAAAAAAATTAAACAGAAAGGAATTAGCAAAGTCACCTCTTAAAATGTTCCTCTCCCCTCAATCCAAACACAAGAGGTAACTAATACCCTGTTCCTGATTAGTTCTAGATTCAAGAAGAAAATGAGAGGAAACCAAATTATTTGTAGTATAGTTATCTTCTGAATCCTGATTTTCAGAAGTCACTTCCTCCTTGAGTGTTTTGCATTAAAATACTGTTTTACTGTTTGATTACCTAATTTAATTCCTGTATAAGATTCCTCTGGACTCCAACTACTCATCTTTTGAATCGTCACTAGGAGTTTGCAAGAACTGATGGACTTTTTCAATAAGTATTTTCCACTTCTTGAGGCAAGACATTGTGTTTCTTCTTCAGGGCCACAATGGAAATTGACAGGGGATTTCTGTGAGTCGAAGCAGATTCCAAGGATGGCTTCAGTAAGATGATTTCTTCACAACGCCATTCTTGGAAAAATTATGCAACACAATGTACAACTCAGGCTGTTTTTTCCTTTCAGTACTACTGACTTTAAAAAATAAATCAAACCCACTAAAAAATCTTTACCAAATAATATAGTACTGTAGTAGAGCTTCACTTTTTTTTATTGCTGGGGAATATAAACATTGAGCTAACATCATGTAAAAATTTGAAATGGAAATTTTATTTTACTTTCAGGTATGTTCTTCTTAAGAGAAGAATCAGGATTGCAAGGCAGCTTGCCTTTCTAGGTTTTACATGAATTCTGATTATAATGAGTAACTCTTTTAAAATATAAAGCTGTTTGCTTTCAGCAAAATTCACAAAAGCAGCAATTCTGTTTTAGCCTATGAAAACACAGGAAATTTTGAAAGTCACAATTGTCCGTAAGCCTAAATAGCTGGGGTAAAATGACAGACATTTGGTTAGCTTTACTGAGCACATAATGTGCTGTCTGGCCTTCAGTACAATGTTTCAAAGCACTTGGATCCAAAATACCTCTCTGAGTCACGCTGAATGTTTTATCTTCAGTGCAGAGGCCCCATTTACAGGAGTGGGAGCTGTGATATTGATCGTTAGAAGTTGCATATTGCTAATATTTTATCCATAAACTTATTTTAACCCTAAAAATATATATATATATCTTCCCTGCAGTGGATTGAAATGCCTGTTTTACAGATGCTGGATGAAATTTCTGAAGTTGCATGAAGTTTCTTTTTAATCTTGAATAAAAAGGTTCTTTCTGTGTTAATTTAGGAACTGTTTTACTTTCCTTTGTGCCTGACATTTAAAGGCTGAGGTGCACCTTTGTTTTTCTTCCACAAATGCTCCCAAAGTGCAGAAATCCAGTCAATCACTTTCACACACCCACAAAAAATAATGGCTTGACCTGCTCGTGGCCAGATCTGACATGCCCTGCTGTGGTGGGAAAATTAATTCACCTCACTACACTGCAGTCACTCTCAGCTGAGTCCTTCAATTATTTCATTATGATCTAACTTAGGCTGATAACAGATCTCATTTGATACCGTGGATGGCTGGGGGGGCAGCACGGGGGTGGGAAGTGGATGCCCTCACATGTCAAGCCCTTGCATCTAACCAACCAAGCTTTGTAAGGCTTTCTTGCCTGATGGAACTGGGGGTGATTAAAGACATGTTGTTCCCGTCTGTATAGCTTCCACATGATTTTTCTCCCTTAGATGATGTTCTGTGCATTTAGCATATTTGAAAACCTAGAGGCTTTTCATCTTTGGCAGGGGAAGGGAGGGATATTTTTGATGGACTGGCTGGAGTAGCATACTCAGAGTCCAGTGTTTTCTGGAGAAAGGATCCATTATAATATTTTTTTTCTTCTCTTTTATTTTTTTCACCTGTGCAGTGACAGATGGACGAAGGAAGCCCTGGAAAAGTGTTAATTGCTCTTTTTTTTTTCATTCAAGTGGTTTGGAGGTTCAGGAGACCCTCTAATTAAAGAATCTGTGAGTGAGCTGGGCATCTGGCCTCTGCCACTTTAATCAACTTTGTAATATGAGGAGAGGGCAGTGATTGTCTAATTACTTGACAGCTTGAAGAGGTATAGGTAGTAAGAAAATACATTTGCTCAGAAGATGCCAAATTGTTATAACAGTAAAACGCCTGCTATCCATTTTGTGTTTATCATTTTTTTAAAACAATGGATAAATGTACCTCATCTCCATCCACTGAGTGGATCTGTGTGGGTTATAGGATTCTTTGGCATGATTTTGAATCCACAACACAATTGGCATGCAGAAGTTTTGTGCTATATGCAAGTATCATGATACTGAGTCAGATAAGAGTTTCTCTGATATGACACAACTACTGAACTGAGGAATTCTATTTCTGAGTCTGCTGTGAAATACCTAATTTCACCCATTTGCCTATGGAGAGTTGAATAAAGAATATACCTACTTTCTCCTCCATTTTTCAAAGGATAGAAATTCTAACTCACACACCTGGAATTTATCACACAGTATAACCAGACTACTTCATGTTAGTCAACATTGTGTTGAGTATAAAATTATGTAGTGCTGTTTTCCTGAATGTGATGACAACCTGGAATAATTGCTGAGCAATGTGAATTTTGAAATTCTTCCTAAATGCTGTTAGCTCTGCTGTTAGTAGAGATGAATGTTGAAATACCATCACTATATACAGGATCTTGTTGAATCAGCTGAATTCACGTTATATCACTGTTTGTCTTTTTAAGAGAAAGAACTCATAAAATACTTATCTTGTTAAGATAAAGTACATCCCATATTCTTCAAGGTGAAGCTCTAATATCAAAGTAAAAAAGGCAGATGCCTCTTTAATAACTGTGTAATTCAGACTTATATTTAATTAATTAAAATGTCGGCATGAAGATACTAAAGGAAGCTGCTGTATCTTTTAGAGTTTGCTGCAGAATCCAAAGGACTTTGCTGCAAATACAAATCTTGCATCATACATATTCTTTGAAATATGGATGGCTTAGTTGCTGGCATCTGGTCAATGGAGCTTTTCTTTGTTAGTCTTTAAATCAAGGTTGAATATTACATAACAGTAGATGGCATTTTTATTTTCTACAAGCCCTTCAAACCTATCACCTCTAAAACTCGTTTTAATAACTCTCATCTGTATTGGAAAACTCAGCAGAAAAGCCAATACTGAATGGATTGTTACTCAGCATGGGCTCTTCTGGAGCCAAAACTAGGAGTCTCTGGCTGACAAGAGGAATGTCTCTTCAATCCCATTGTGGTGCTTCAGTTGCACTTTTCCAGTCCCATGAATAGACAGAGCTCCCCACTTCCTATTTGTTCATACCTTTGCAATTGGCTTTATTTCAAAATTTCCTTTATTAGGGAAAGTCTCTATCCACTTCCTTGCACACCCCATAGAGTGCTGGAAACCATTGGTACTTTTATAGCTGGCCTCCAAACCATCAATTTCAATGAACAAAGCAGACTATTTTCTCACACTTATAAGACCTACATGTATAGTATCCACATGCTGGGGTAATTACTGCTAAATAATTTAATACTGTAAAAACTGACATATCCATTTAGGTGTATGCCTGTTATATTGTTAAACTGTATTGGGGTTCTGACCTCTATTAGACAGCAAATAATCCTACTAAAGACTGGTCATTCTCTCTCTCTTGCTCTTATGGTGAATTTTATTCATAAAGCTTAGGGTTTTGCAGCTATTCTCATTGTGAGATTAGTAAGTATACACTTGTGACAGCACTAAAAATTCAGTGCAATCACAATCATGTTTGATTACCAATTCAGAAGGATCTAGCCATCTAGCTGCAAGGATAATTTTGCTCACTGTAAACAGCTTGGAGAATTGTGTGCGATCATGTTGTGTGACCAAAAAAAAAAAAAAACAACGAATTAGATTATTTGCTAAATGCCAAGGCACATTAAATATTTTTGACAACAATGAAGATTCTTTGTAAATTGTAATTAGACTGGAAATTATTGCACAGAGCTTGCTTCTCTATAATCCTTTTAAATCAGAGTAGTTGTAATTGGCCTTAGAGACTCAAACTGTTTCGTGTTTTATTTTCTAGAAGTTCCGCTTCTGCATATGTAATAACAGAATCCTTTGTGGATACGATACAATAGACATGTGTGTAGGGTTATTTTAGTTTATTTGTTTTGGTAGCGAGTCAGATAACCAGAGAAAAAGAATATAGAAAAGAAAACATGCCGAATGCTCCTGGATATTAATGGTACTTGCATATAAAAAAAGTTGCATAGAAATTATAATGGGCCAGATGAGGCTTAGGAAAGCAGCCTAACCCTGCTGTTCAACATCTGCCAAGGACCTGGACCTATATTTTGCTGGTACTGTCAGATGGTTCAGGAAAACTAATAATGTGAGTTTTCCTGAACACAAAGCCATAGATTTTTAGCAATTCCGGCAAAGTCCTCATGGATTTCTTTTCAAAGTTATGATTTTACTTTTTTTTCTTCTAGTTTTAGGTTAATAGAAATGGAAACTTCAGGAGAACCTGTGAGAGAGGCTGAATTCTGCTGAAACCTTTCTCTACATCTAAAAAAGGCCATTTTCAGCACAAGATCCTTATGCTACTACTGAAGTGAAAGTATGTCTGTGTGTTTGTATAAATAATAGCTGTGGGAATGGGCGTGAGCAGTGGCAGATATTCAAGGAGTTAAGTGGAAGTCAAAATTAAGTGGGAATTTTGAGGTTTGTTTGATGTAACACTTGGCTTTGAGAATGGAGGAAGTTGGACTTGAGGCAAACCTGCAAATTACAGACCAACCTCATTAGAAATTAGCTGGTAGTAATCAGAGAGCCTTAACTGACTGCAAAAGTATCTTTAATCTAGAGATGTGGGATTCTGTTGAGTGACTATTGCTCATTCTCTCACAGGCTGAATTAGTCTACAAAACCAAATACGTCAATACATTCGATATAAAATTTCAGCTCATCTCTGCTGAGCTTTGATTTATCACCAATATCCAAAATGAAGCAAGGTTTGTCTTGGAACAGTTTACATGGGATTAACATTCATGTGATCATGACTTTCACTGAAATAGGTCTAATCTGTAGATATGCTGAGAAAATAATGTATTTAGAGTCACCTTCATCTGCTTCATGTATGGAAGTTACAAACCACAATCTCCAGTGTGGCTCTATGTCAAACTGCAAATTTTAGATCTATTGAATTTAGTTTTTCTTGATCTAGTGGAGGCTAGACATTGGCCTTCATACAATCCTTTTATATTTTTAATATTAAGTTTACATCCATTACTCAGAAGTATAAAACTCATCTGCAAATGTACATTTATAAAAAATTTCTAGAGTCCAAGGATGAGATTTTTGTAGCATTAGTAAAGTAAATGGAAAAAATGTACGGAAAGGGCTAGAATGTTACTAAATTATCAGTTACAAACCTGACTTTAGATCAAAAAATTAGCGTAAAAACAGTATAAATATCAGTCTTAACTGTTTTGAGGAGATAAGAGATGCATGAATGAAGTCCATTCAAACCAGGAAAAAAAAAAATCTGTTGTCTTCAATAAGTTTTGTGTCAGATACTCTGAAAAATGATCTCAAAAATATCTTTCTCAGTTTGACAATTCTTTATTTCAGTGGCTTACTTTTGGATCAAGCTAATTTCTTTCAATAAACTAAAAATATCTAACCAGGAGAGAAATTTACAAACCAAGCTTTTATCTAGGCCCTAGGTTAACTTACTCTTCTTTCCTTTAGGAAAACCACAAACATTTTGGTATAATGATATTAGTGATTCTTAGTTTGATTATATGCAACATTGTGAAGTTTTAAGGGCATCTTTGGCAAAGGCTATTCCCATTTCTTCCTTCAGGTCTCCCTCATTGCTGGCTGAACTAATCTGCTGTAGAATATTGAAGACATGGGAAATGTTGAGGTGCCCAAAGCTGGAAGGACAGGATGTAAGTAGAGGAGAATCTACAAATTCACATGGGACATTGAAAGAGACTTCTGACTCATGCTGCAGGGTAAGACAGAATGCACGGTTCTGAAGAGCCAAAATGTAAACTGCTGGTGAATTCTGCAGGCTGGAAGAGGAGGCCTTGGGCAGCTCATCAGATTGGGAGAATGGGGAGGCTGCCCTGGCTCTCAGCTCACTGCCTGTGTGGCTCATGGGGCTGATGGTGAGGCCGGAAGCAGGATGGTTGTGACAGCTGGGAACCCTTCTCCAAAGCCTCTGGCCAGTGATAAATGGTTGATTCATGGTGTGCTCCTGGGGCCTCTGCACTGCAACCTGTTGGCCTAGCATCAAAGAGAAAGGCTTTGCTGTCTGCATCCTCTTATCAACGTGCGTTACTGCCAAATTCCATGGACTTTGTCTATGCCTTACAGAGGTGAACCACCCATGGAGTCAGTGGAAGCCTTTTTTAAGCAGCACTTGAATAAGGAAATTGAAGGTACTGCCAAGGGGAAGGATGGACTAGGTGACCTCATTGGTCTTTTCCACCATAAGGTTTATTAGTCAGAAAAATACTGTGCAGGGGCCTGCAGTGTGTTGGGAGAGGAGCAAGCACACTCCTGAAGTAGCAATGCTGGAAGGCATTAGGGCTTAGGGTGGTTTAATTATCCCAGTGCTGCTGCTGGGAGGCAATTCTTGATTCACTGGCACATGGGTCCTTTTATCACAGGTCAGATGGGCAGCAGGGCCACCGCTGTGCATTGCCCCAGGGCAGCACAATTCTCTGGCTGCTCATGCCAGCTGCATGGCCACGCTCCTTTCCACTCCTTGTCCTCCCAGTCCTGCAGCCTCTGTCTCTCCAAAATGGAAAAAGTCTCTTAAATAGGACTCTGCTTTTGAAGAAAGCAGAGTTTTAATATGAAGAATGCTACCTTTACAATACATATGTGAGCGTTGTGCAAGTATATCCAAAAGGAAGGAGAAAAAGACCTTATATGTACACATAAGCATGCACATATTTATTTACAACTTAAGGTAAAGTAGTTTATAAAACTGGTAGTTAGATGGAGTCAAACTTTGGGGTTTAGCACTTGAGTGCTGGTCTCTGGCATCATGTCTCTTGTTAGTCTCAGCATCTTATTTGAAAAGTCATTTACATTGATACTATTACCAAACACCTGACTCATAGCTGCAATGTAAAGGTTAATTAGCTGTGAAGTTTGGAAGCTCATGGAAGATGAAAAGTGCTACAGTGTTTTGTTGCTACGTTGCTGATAATTTCTGTGGTAGGTCTGGTTGAATGTGTGTCAGTGCAAATGCAGGTCCATGATGCAAATACCATCCCTGTGCTCTCTAGCTCAGAAATCCTGGGGTACTGATGATTAATCGAAGGGATTTGATGGTAGGACCATGAAGAACTTGTGGGTACCACAAAACTGCAAAGTTACTGCAGGTAACATACTCTTGGTTTTCCTTGATTTGCTATATGTACCTGCTGACCAGGCATGTGTTTGTGCCAGCTGCAAGGTAAGGCAGCACAAAGCAGAATCTTATGGCACCTTTTTTCCAGTTAATTTTCTGAGGGAGAGAGGACTTGTTTTTCTCCTCCCTGCTCTCTTTACTTACTGCTCCTCTGGCCAGGATGACTGGTGTGGGCGGCATGTCCCCTTGAGCACGCTGAGAAACTCCCTGACTTCCTCCCCCTGAGCTCAGACGTCTCCTTTGATTTTCCTGATGCCTGTCACCCTGCCTCTGCTGCTGCTGAGGTTCCCAGGATGCTGCAGATGCAGGAGTGCTTCATGAAGCTTGGGGGGTCAGAGAGAGCCTCACACAAGCCTGCATTCCCCACTGCTCTCTGCAGCCCCAGCACATGAAGACCAGGGTGAAAGGTTGAAGCTCAGCCAGCAGTGGTTCTGCCCAGGCTGCCCTCCTCTGTGTAGGGCTGACACCTCATTTACCAGCCTAATGCTCCTAAATATATGACTGCCTCTATCTTGTCACCCTGCCACAGCTCACCCTCTCACTGATGTGAACGGGTACTATATTTACCCAGGAGAGTCATGAAAATTGCCATGACAATGATTGTGGTTGCTTGGGAATGCAAGGAGCTAATTTTGCCTGAATAATAAGACATAGAGTAATCTGTCTCCCTCGGTAAAGCAACAAGGAGTTTATGCAGGTGAGAACAGGTAATCTTTGTGAGGGCATAATTGCAAAATGCAAAAATGTTCCTGTATCAGTTCAGACCGGTGACTAATAAGAAGCTCTATGTGCTAAATGGCTGAAGTTTGATTCACTCCCTCATTGTGATGAAGATCTGTAGGAAAACTGAGCTTCCCTGCCCCCTTGTTTCACCACCAAAGAGGAAAAAAAATCCCATTTAAAAAACTTTAGCCTGAAAATAACTCTATACTGTACATCTTTGCCTAGGGCAAATTTTTCACTGATGAGTAACAGCATTTTCACAATTCACCTTTTATATTTATTGATCTAATGCTATGTAGCATGCCAAAGCTCATTTAAAGGAGACTACAGCTTTTGCTTTTGGGAATCTGAAGGAGATAATTAACAAAACCTAAAACTTTTTTTAACTGATGCTTTTACTTCTCATGGAGAAGATCACCCCCCATCACAAAATCTTTGACGACCTGTTTGGCTAAAAGCGGACAAAGATCCTACCCTAACAAACTAAAAAGGCGCTCAAGAAGTTCCGTTTCTGTTTCAGAAATGTCCTGGCATCTCTGAACAAACAGAAAAGCCGGTGGCAGTAATGCAGTTTCCCCCGAGGCACCGAAGTTCGGGAAAGGACCTGCACACTGGGAGGTATCCCCTTTGCGGGCTCGGTGTCCCAGAGCACACCTCGGTTGTGAACAGCACGAGGGGCTCATTTTGTACATGGCTCAGAAAAATGCCATGTCAGGTACTCTCTAGCTTTTCCCAAGCCGGACACAGCAGTTTCCGGGAAAGCTGAGAAGTGTTTTCTGCCGCACCTGAGTGCCAGCGGCACGGAGCGGATCAGCTCGCACGGAGCTGCCGTGGCCGGGCAGCGCTCCTCGACCGGGCACAGCCCAGCGCTCCCGGGCACAGCCCAGCGCTCCCGGGCCGGGCACAGCACAGCGCTCCCGGGCACAGCCCAGCGCTCCCGGGCCGGGCACAGCACAGCGCTCCCGGGCACAGCACAGCGCTCTCCGGCCGGGCCGGGCACAGCGCTCCCGGGCCGGGCACAGCGCTCCCGGGCACAGCACAGCGCTCCTCGGCCGGGCACAGCGCTCCTGGGCACAGCACAGCGCTCCTCGGCTCCCCGGCCAGGCACGGCGCTCCGGCGCTTCTCCGCTCCGCTCCGCCTGCGGCAGCACACAGCCTGCACAGGCATCGGTCACACACAGCCCAGGGAACCGGTGACTTTCAAAGTGCTCCCAGGAATCACAGAAACCGTCTCTCAGGGCTCAAAAGAAGTCTCGCTCTCGGCTCTTAAAATTTTTTTTGGTGTCTTGCACTTTTAGTAAGTGACAGTTTTGCAAATTGCTAGTAAAGAACTTAAATGTCTAATTAAATCTCGAAGATGTACAAGAGTTTGAAGAGCGTGATTGATGCCCACAAAGGTATGGCTGTCTAATGGAGTCGTCCTGACAGCAATCGCGAAAGCCCATTTAACGGCTGATGTCTTGTTGTGATCCATGTTGTCATTTTTTCATTACTGATTAAAATTAAAAATCTGCTTGGCAAATCCATTGTAAAAATTTCCTTCATGAAAATCGACGGGTACAAATTATTTTGTCAATCGCCTGGCAATCAAACTGTGACTGAAGACTGTTTCATGCCCATAGATTTTTTTTTTTTTCCTTTTTGCTCATGCCAGTGAGTTTTCATAGAAAAGTTTCTTAAGTGTAGGTGGCAGTCTTGGCAATTTTTTTTTTTTTTTAATAAATAAAGCTGCATCTCTATATGTTAATGAAATGTTTTGTTTGTGTTGCCTTCCCATTCCCATTTGAAAGCAAATGGGAATGTTCTTCACTCTGAAAATTGGGCTATACTACTGAATTGTCTAATGCCAGTAATGACAGGTGAATAATAGTAATACAAGCCTTTATTAAGATAAAATGTGTTTTGAGAGTTGAAGCGTAAGCTGTCTAAGATATAAAACTAGAAAAAAAAGATAGAAAAAAACAACCAAACCTTGCAATGCTGCATTCTTTATAGCTAGAATCTATTTATGGCTGCACTTCTTGGTGGGGTTTCCAGCTTGGTGCTCCCATGTACAGGGGCAGCAGACCTGGGTGAGCTGCCCTGGGGTGAGAGTTGCAAATTCACTGCAAGGAATGATCCAGGATGGCAAAGGGGGGAGAGGTTGTGAATGAACACTAATGGACTCCTTGCAGAAACAGCACTGAGAACTCAGCAGTGTGTCAGTTCACTGTCAGAGGAAAGTAATTTAGAGCTCCTAATTTCTCTGTAAAATTCAAGGATGCTTTAGTCTGGCTAGAAACAAACGGACAACTCAAGCAGCAAGAAAAACATTATTGTCCCATTAATAAAACTTTTCTCCTACTTAATTGATATTTCTGCTTCTCATAATTGAGTCTCATCACTGAGTATAAATCAAAGATGATAAAAATAGCTCTCCATAACTGATATGCATGCTGGTTTCAAGTTTGATCTCTGTTGCTGTTTATGCTTATCTAATCTAATCAGCGTATCTTTTTCTGCAGGTTCTTGTATCATCACTGCAGATACTTCTTACTTCAGAGAATAAGAGAAAGGGAATGTTTTGTTTTGCAGATTTGTTTCCTTATTTTGATATTCAAATTAAAATGTTGAATTTGTTGTGTATTTTATATCTACTTTTTAAACCCTCTGAAATAAAGAGTGTACTGTTCACTCTGGATGAATAAAAATTGCCTGAATAATTTTAGCCTTGTTTTAAGTCTGTCCTATTTTGATGAGCATGAGCATTTTGTTATTAACATTCTCAAGTAATATTGTGAAATTTTTAAAACAAAGATTTGCAAGTTACTGTACAGTAAATATATTTACGTTTCTATGAAATGGGTTGCAGATTTTAATTTGAAGATCTTGTCTGCTTATGGCAAAATGTATTTGTGTGATAATGATTTTGGAAAGCTGATGTGCCATACCCCAGAGTAAAATAATGGAAAATAATTACTGGGAGAAATCTGGTTGCCCAAGCCACAGTTTTAAAGATTGCTCACTGTCTCTGGGGATATGCTTTAGGCAGTTATAACTTGGAACTGGTGACTTTTTATTAAATTTGGTTGTAGCAACAACATTAATAAGAACAATAACCCTTTTTTTTTTTTTTTGTATTGGAGTGATAATTTTCAGAATAAAATGGATGTTTTGACCTTTGGTATAGAGAGTTGTAGAAGTATGTGCTATCAAAAGTTGTGTACTATACATCTGCACAAGTCCTGGAAGAGCACACTATGCTCAGGAGCCATGTGCTGTTTCCAGCTCTGAGCTCCTGCTGGAGGGGACTTACATCTGCACTAGGAGTTTCCCTGCATATGGTCCTTTTTAACTATGAGTTTCCCCAATCTTTCTAGGTGGGAGAGGAAGATCTGAGCTATTGCAGCCTGTTTCTGGTAGCCTTGCATGCTGAACTGGTACTCTGAAATCCAGACAACACGACAGGACTACTGCTGCTCCCCAAACAATTGCACAGGGCTTTTGCTGCTTCATCGGTTATTGTTCGTAGCATGGGTAATAAGTGAAAACAATGGGTTGGAGTAGAATAAGGAAACAAACAAAATTACAATGTGAATACCAAAACAACAGCAGCAAAAAAACCCCAAGTTTACATGTTTTTAATAATGTTTATGTGACAGAGAGAAAGGCCGAGGAATTTTAGCCATGTGGGATATGTCACACTTTATTTCTGCCTCTGAGGCAAAAGCAAAGCAAAGTGCTTAATAGTTTGAGCTTGGAGCAGGGTGTCAACCTCAGTTTACGAAAGATTATTATTTATTTTACAGTAGTGCCCCAAATGTGCCAGCTGCTGCATAAAAATACTGGGAAACAGGCTTTTCCCCTGAGAGTTGGTATGATGTGACCCCTCTTTAAGGCTGTCCGCAGGGTTTGAGCCTCAGGCTCACACACATTCAAAACGTGCACACACTGAGAACTTCCCCACTCAGCTGTCATATCGTGTCTCCATTACAGGATCAAATCCTGGCACGTACCATCCTTCATCCAACAGCCCTTTTTCCATGGAAAGGAAGTGGGTGTGTGTGGGTTTGGAGGCTTGCTGTGAGAATTAGATGACAAATTTCCCTGGTATGCTACAATGCTCTTTGGTCACAGAGAAAGGACTTTGCAGGATTTAGGGGTACAAAATTGAACTTGGACAGCTAAATCCTAAAAGAGAATTCACAGAGCTCTCACCTAGCTTCATACCTTTGTTTATAGTGTACAGCTACCTGTACTAAAATTGCAGCAGAAACTCAGCAAAATGGACATTTTTCTAGGTCTGAACTTGTGTCCAAAAAAAGCAACAAAGCTGGTGAAGGGTCTGAAGCACAAATCTTATGAGGAGTGGCTGAGGGAGCTGGGGCTGGATAGCTGGAGGAAAAGGAGATTAAGGGGGGACCTTCTCACTCTACAACTACCTGAAAGGAGGTTGTAGTGGGGGGGGTCATTCTCTTCTCACAAGTAACAAGTGATGCAATGAAATGAAAACTACTCAAATTGCACCAGAGGAGGTTTAGATTGTATATTAGAAAAAAAAACTCACTGAAACAATGATCAGGCATTGGAACAGGCTGCCCAGGGAAATAAGTGGTTGAGTCACCATCCCTGGAGGTATTTAAAAGACATGGAGATGTGGCCCTTAAGGACAAAGTTTGGTGGTGAACTTGGCAGTGCCAGGTTAACAGTTCAACTCAGTGACCTTAAAAGTCTTTTCCAACCTAAATGATTCCATGATTCTGTGACCTCATGATTCTTAGTGCATAACGCATACCTGAGATGGTCAGTGATGGCAGGCAATGTGGGCAAGGCAATAAATGTTCAGAAGGTTATTTTTTTTGGTTCAAAAGTTTTGGTGGGCTTTTATTTTTTTTTTTATTCTTTTTCCTGTCCACATAAGTTATTCACTTGCTTAAATGTCTAGTTTCAAGTTGTTACTGAAGTTGAATGTCTATTTTAGCATACCTTGAAATGGAATTCATTGCAGAGATTGCCTGCCATTATTCTTAGTAAAAATAATGGAAGATTCAGTGTCTAAATTCCTCATAAAGTATTAGTGTCATCTGACTGAAAGGATTTTTGGGTTAGCATTGTAACTTGCTAAGAATTTTACTTTAATGAACATTGTTTAATCAGAAATGTCTGATTCACAAAACCAGTACTGTCTGTAGAGTTTGTTTTGAAATAATAACTTTCTATGCATGTGAGAAAATGTTAAACAAAGTTTGAAACAGAGAATGTCTGTCTCCTTTCTCTGTTAGTTTTTTGTTTGAAATGTGTGTTATAAACAAGCAGTAGGTGTCATATATAATAACACATACTATACAATATAAATGTACACTGGGATATTATATACTCCGTACAAATGCAACATACTATGTAATTCTATATGTTTAGAGCTATAAGGCTCTGAATGTTTCAAAAAAAGCCAGAACCCTTCAATACTTCTGCCCTTGTGGGTGCAAGATGTTCAAAGTGAGGCTGGAACGAGTTGTCTTTTGTGACAACTAGTGAACCAAACTAATTTAATCTTTAATGGCATTTTATGATGTCATTCACATTACCTATCCAGTTAATAGTTATGAGGATACCTGCTTTCCTAAATTTTGTTTCCCAAAAATGAATGACCAAGGGAGGCATCTCTAAAGACTCAGGCAGATGCAGGCTGTCTGGTGAGTGATGGACATGAGATAGGCATTTATTCCTCACCTTCCTGAAGGTCCCATATCTAATTCAGCTACTTCACTTAGGGACCCACTCTTACTGCACCATGTGGTGGTGTGAGTTTTGCTGTGGACTCTTCACTGCTGCTGGGTGGAGCAGGTTGCTGCTCATGAAGTTGAAGCATCTGCTGTCATGTCTTTGCTTGCCTGTTACCTGAGGGAGCTGAGCTGAGGTGACAGCAGGTGCCTCTGTCTGTACCAGAGACATCTCCTGATTGCAGCACAGGAGTAACCTCTGTGCTCAGGAATAAATGTGTGACATATGTATGACATACATATCAAGCATTTAAACTTTTGCCCTAGAGTGTGTTAGTAATTGTATGTGCTAAATACATTACCATTTATTGAATTAATTATCCTTTATTCTTACATTTGACATTCTACAGTGATCCCATCAGTCGTGTCACTGAGTTGATAATCACATAATAAGTTTTAAATCCCATAATATTTCATATTGAACTGTTTCCAGAAGTTATTTACCTTTAAGACCTGTTACACTGAAATGTCCTTATGCTGCTGAAATCAGTCTAGACTGAAAAATATTAGAAGCAGGAATCTTGTATTTTAATGGGGAGTTATTAGATTATGAACTGGCAAATATTTCGTTGAATGATGAATTTCATTCAAAATGTTATGCCACAGAAAAATATTAGAGATTACATGAGACAGTCATATTTTTCCAGTGGATTTAGGATTTTCTCTATAGTGTTAAATATCTCAAATCTAATGAGACAGCTACCCCTTGCAAACACAGCTAGTACATAATCTTGGAGTGTGTATGATTCCGTAAAACTGCACTATGCAATCACAATTATCTACAGCTTTTAAATTACCTTCAGGAACACACTATAGCTCATAAATCTGAGTTTTCTTATTTGCAGAGCTTCTCTCCCAGGAACAGTGGTTTTGGAAAAGAAAACAATTTTTTGAGAGAGCATAAAGCACTTGAAAATAAAGGAGTTCCTCTCAATGTGGATTGCTATAACTGAGGTCAGAAACTGGACCCTTTCACTTCTGAGAGCTAGTAGGTTAATGCCTCATTACGCCCCAATAGTCAGGGGATTAACAGAGTTTCCATTACATGCTCCTGTTTTGAGAGGTTAATATCTCAGCCTATAAAAATTTTCTGTGTGCTGAAACTTGGCACACGAGGTCTCAGAATGGGAGAAACTTGTTTTTACAGAATATGGTTTAAATCACTTGGATATTTTTTAAGTTACAAGAAAGAAAAAAAAAAAAAAAGAAAAGACAGAAGTTTGTGGTTTCACACTGGGATTTTTTATGGTCCTAAAAATGCAAACTGAGCTTTGACTTAAGCAGTGTAATTTTGCATAATGTAAGCTATTGTCTCTCAGTATTAAACAGATCCTTGAAAAGTTCTGCCATTTTAGGTTCCTGAACATTTTTCTACCCTCTGTTTCCAGTCTTAGCTTTCATTTCTGATTAAAGTGAATGTAAAATATAAAGTGAAAACAGGCTGGAACTCTATTGCACTTTACTGTGTTTCAAAAATCGTATCAAGAATTCTCGATATTACACAAGCATCCCTAAAAATTAAGCTTGGTATATCTTAAATTCACTTCAGCAATTCTCTCGTGGTGTTAATGTGCCCACAACGGTATCAGCAATGTTCCAAAGAATTGAATGAGGAAGGTAAGAGGTTATGCTGACCTGTGTGGAAAGCTTACAAGAGAACTTAAACTGTTTTAGTAGGTGGTGCTCAAAGATAAATGGTCATGTATCTTGTCATACACTAGCCCTCTTTTGTTTTTGCACCAAATTCTGCAGCACCTGCAACTACACTACTGAGGCAAAAATGTATGTGGCATGTAGAATAATGAAAAAGTTTGGGTTTAAGGGACATTAAAGACCCTCCAGTTCCACCTCCTGTGAAGGGCAGCAACAACATCCACCAGACCAGGTTGCTCAAAGACCCATCCAAACTGGTCTTGAACACCTCCAGGGATGGGGCATCCACAGCTCCTCTGGGCAAGCTGTGCCAGTGCCTCACCACCCTCACAGTAAAGTATTTCTTCCTAATATCTAATTTGCATCTACCCTAAATCTAATTTATTAACCCAATAATAAGAATCAAAACTTGTTTCAACTTTAACAGTTCTTGCATCTGGTCTATCTTAAATTCACCCTATTTCATGATATATCTTACCCCATTTACATTGTATCTAGTATTGAAATCATCAGTTTAAAAAAAATTCTTCAAGAAAATTTAGAAATAATCAAAAGCTGGACATTTAGTACATTTAAATCCAATGAAATCAGTGGTTCCAAAATTTTTGGTATATTTCCGAACTTAAAAAAATAACTTTATTTTGTTAACTTGCAAGACAACACTTACACAAAAGGTCTACAAAATTTTCATTGAAACAAAAAAATAAATTATTTAAAAAGTCATATGTGTTTTGCTTGTGTAGGGAGGGGAGCTGGGTTCTTTTAAAGACCAATGTGCATTGAAAACAGTACTTCGAATAGCTGAGACAGAAAGAAAGTACTGCAATTAATTAAGTTTTTATTTTTTTTTTCTTTTGCATTCACATATTTCTCTGTTTTCTCAATGGGAATATTTAGCACTCCAATTCTGTTTATGTACTGCTGCTGGTAAGTGACATGACAGATTGTTGTGGTCTGCAGGGCCAAAATCCGCCTTTGGAAAATGCAAAATGAAATGGGTTTGAAAGGTAGTGTGGACAGAATTGCACTTGAGTGAAGCCAGCTTGATTCAGCGAGGGCGCCATGAATCTCAGCAGGGCCCAGTTCTCCTGCCAAAAAGCTGGAAGCTGACCTGGGTGTCCCTGTGGTGCTGCAGCCTGTGGCACTGCTCTATCTGACTTACACCTGCACATCCTTTCCCCATAATTACATTCCACACACCCTGTGTGTACATGTAGATGTATCACATGATGTTCATGAGGCAGTTATCAAAAGGGACATGGAAACAATGCTATTACGCATCAGCTGAGATCCCAGGAGTCAGACTACACTGGATTTAAGTTTTCCTGTGAAGCTGAAAAATTGAGATGTTGTTAGCAGGGTTAAAATACTAATCTTTAGTTGTGCTAAGTACATGAACTGAAAATTATGAGGAAAACAAAGAAGAAATATCCCCCGCTCTCAGGATATTGTAAAATGAATCAAGATTACGTGGTGCGAAAATCTGAGTCTTAGGATCCTTGAGACTGAAACCTGCCCTGCTCATTATGTCTGCTCTTCCCAGCCCATGTCAGCAGTGAAGGGGGAGGCATTGTTCAGTAGGAAGGAAGCACTAAGACCAAAAATAAACTTCACCAATAAACAGAAGAGGAGTTGAAGCTGCATGATGCTGGTTCCTAACTCAGTTCACCTGTAAAGGTTTTATCCCTCAAGAAAAGTTATTGCAATGGCAGTCAGGAATTTATTTGGGCTACATATTTTTGGTAATTTTTCCCTTTTTATATATTCGGGAATAACATTTTCAAGGTTGTGGCCATTATACCAGTTATTTTTCCAATTCTACTTTAGAATGGCATACTACAAGGTAGCTTAGGGAGGAATTGTGCTGCAAATGATGTGAAAGGATTTAATAGGGAAGGAAAAGGCATAATTTTGGCAAGAGATTTGTGACTTTTTAAAAATATAAAAAAATAATAAATATGTATTGGATTCTCCATAAAGGAACTGTAACCTACGGTCCCTTGCCATTTCAAATGATATAGTACTTTTTTATATCCCTTTCTGTCCTAATCTCTTTTGTGACGTTGTTTTGTTGTATTGTGTTGATAAGAGGCTATCATGGGGCCAGGAAGGGATAAGATGTTAATAAAATTCTTGTTTGCTGTTACAGAATCAAACAAGTGTAGTCTGAGGCTTCATGTCAAATTATTGCTGGCTTCTCTTTGTATCAATCACTGTGAGAAATACCTCTTAACATTTTATGAAGGCACAAAAAATAAAATAGCCCAGGAATCTTTCAAGATACAAAGAATTAAGCTTAGGTGGAAAGTTTTCATTTATTTATTTTCTCTTTAGCAGTATTGGGTCTTTTATGAGGAAGTCTCTGCTAGTCAGACTCTCAGATGAGATGACATTTAAAGCTGATTGGAAAACTGCAAATTTTTATCACAAAAAAAACCAAACCAAAAACTATAATACCACTCCTCCCCCTCCCAAACAAGCAAAAAATCCCCAACGTTAGAAACTTTTATTTGAAAGAGAAACAAACTACCTTGCTGCACAAAAAGCTGATTTTTTTTTGTGATATTCTATTTATGATATGTGTGCCATAATGAAAAAAAAAGAGTCAAAATTGATATGAAAACCTTTTTATGGGAGAAATATTTATTTCCTACATCTTCAATCAGTTTTGCGGTAAATTTCAGTTAATAATAATTGTGAAAATCTGCAGGAACATTTCCATTATTCAGAAATAAGCAAGAAACATTTTCCCTTTTCCAGGAAAGTCCAACCAAACACAGTATATCAACCAGCTAGAATGTCTAGAATTAAATGTTTGGTTAAAAAAATATATAGAAAAAGAAATAGTTTTAAAATAGTTTAATTTTTCTGGAGCAACTGTTGTTTTTGTAACCTATTTTTTTAAGAGAAGACAAGACAAAAATAGGAATTATGAATAAATATTAAAAATAGCAGAAATTTCAGCTTCACTTTCCAATGCATACTTTTGTTAGGTGTTGAGCTTGTGCCAAATTGCATAAGCACAACAGAGGGTTTTAAGCACAGAGAAAATTGGCAAACTTTTACCAAGATCAGCCAGTTTAATGAATTGTGAGCACTTGCATCTCTATTTACAATTCTCAGAAGTGATACAAAATGCGAATTTGCTTGCCCCCATCAACACAGGCTCTTTTTAGACAGAGATAGAAAGGGAGTGTGCTGGAAAAGCAGAATGTTAGATTGGGTTGGATGGTAAAAGATAATAGCTTAAGATTTAGTTAAAGCCCATGGACATAGTGATGCCATTTGGTTTCAGCCCACCTAGTGAGGATATTGGGGTAATCAGCAGTTCCACGGTGAATGATGTGGCCTTAGGTACTGGTGTGATTGGTGACAGCTCTATTGGTAAAGTTCATTTCTTCCAGACTATCATCTCATAGTTTTCCTCAGCAACTGACAGACAAATACTGTGCAGAAGAACCCCTCATATCCATGTCATTAAAGTGAACGAAACAAAATACATTCTGATGATTTGAGCTGTATATATTTTCTCCTATTTCTAGACTCTCTGAGTTTGTTGTCATGCCAACTTCAGACTTCACCAGGTACCTCAAGGACCCCTTAGCTAAGTTACTTCAATAATAAGTAGGCAAAATTGACCAGTTTCTACTAGCATTCTTCCTTTATGTGACATTAAAAAAAAATTAATATAATGGGTGAGCTGGACTTCTGTAACCTTGGACAACTCAGACTGCAATTCTCTATGTAACAGTTGTCAAGTTACTCCAAGAGGTAGCAGCACTTCAAGGCCCTCTGAAATGATAGTGTTGCAAGAAGATGGTAAGATTTGTAAAGAACCTGGAGACATTCTGAGAATTAATTCAATATTAGCAAATATTACTTGAGGAAAATCACTTTGCCCTTAATGTTGAAAGGAGTTTTGTTGTATAATGACATATAACAGAAATAGTGAAATGCAACTAACACAAAACCACCGTTTTGTATCAGGGATATTGTTAAACTGGAACATATCTTCAGGGTTGTATTTTCAAACCTCAAAAGACTACTTGAAAATGAAAAGAATGAAAAAAAAAGAAAAAAGAAAGAGAAAGCAATCAAGGTCAAATCCCATAAGAGTTCCCTCACATAAGTTTCATTGTAGTTAGGCGATATACCTGCATGAGTAAAGTCGACTTTAAAATGTATAGCTTTACAAGAAAGAATTTTAAATCTTCCCCCTTCCCCCTTCCTCTCCTCTCCTCTCCTCTCCTCTCCTCTCCTCTCCCTTTTGAAAATTCAATAATAACATTATTTTTTGTATTTGTTTGTAAAAGAAATACTTATACCATTTGTTGTTCCTTTTTTGTTTGTTTGTTTGTTTTGTTTTTAGTGCCTTGATAGTTTTAGATGAGGAACTGGGAATCTACTTACCCAAGCAAAAGAGTTCTCTGCATGAGGAAACTAGGTTAAACATTCTTTCCTTACTGAGACAAAATGTCGTCTGTTATTCCTCTTTCTTTAACTTCAAGCTGCTCCCTCACAGCTTGTCTCTCCCCTGATACACATGTACACAAAAGGTTTTCTCCTTTGTGCCTCAAAGCCTACAATGACATTTTTGGACAGGAATATGCAATGTATGTAGAATAATTTAAATGACTTTCAATTACATTTTCAGAAAGAAACAAAGCTGTCCAGGGTTGCATGTATACATCTCAGAGCAAGTTCCCCATAGAACTGTTTGGTTCATGTTTGACAAAGCAGCGGTGTGACAAATGTTATGGTAAATGTTGCACAAAGATTCTGGGTATTAAGGAAATTAAATGGTTTTAAAATAAAAGAAACCCCATGGTAATGTGTTCTTTAGGAGTTCTTTGGCGTACTGGTCAAATTCAATGACTTTAACACTTCTGAAAAAAGGTAGAATACATATAATGTCAGAAATAAGCTGGTCTAAATGAAAAGCTTCTCTCCTAACATTTGCCTTTTATATAACTTGCTACTACAGTAATAGAGTTCTCAGTAAATTTCAAACCAAAATTTTCATCTCAAGTGTTTTTGGAAGGGTATTATTACAGACCTTCTAATTTTTACTGCAGCTAAGCATACATTAATAGCAAGGAGGGCCAGGGAAACTGCTGGTATACCCAGTAGTGCTTGACATTTAGTAGATGAATTAAAGTTTACAGTCAAATTGTTCTTTTAACTAATAATATTAGAGATCTTTGTTGGAAGCACCTTCCCTTCCCTTCCCTTCCCTTCCCTTCCCTTCCCTTCCCTTCCCTTCCCTTCCCTTCCCTTCCCTTCCNCATACAACCTTCCCTTCCCTTCCCTTCCCTTCCCTTCCCTTCCCCTGTTTCTTTCTCTTTTGCACCTTGCCTTGCCTTCTGCTTGCTTGTTTGCTTGCCCCCTTGTCTGCTTGTCTCCATTTTTTTCTGCTTTTTCCCCTTCTCCCTCTCCCATTCCCACATCACATATATCACATCATGGACTAGTGAGAGTCACTTAGAATAAACTTCCCTCAAATAAAAATTTATCCTTGGGGAATTAGTACCCAAACTGCATAATTTGGGCTAAATTAAGTTCTCATTTACACCCCTACTGTAAGCTAGTGAGACTGTGGGAGTAATAATTGGAAACCATGAGCCAAATTTTTCTTTCAGTCATATCAGTGCAAATCTTCAATGATTTATTTGAATTTAATGGCCAATTAGGATCTACCGCTATACATATAATAAAAGTTAATAATCTTGAAACAATAACTTTCTATTTTAATAAAAATAAACTTTGGGAATGTTTCAGAGAAAAGCATTTTAAGAAAATAAAATATTTTTGTCAAAATTGCAGAACTCTACAAAGAGCCTCATAAATTTGTGATGATTAAAAACCAGCAGGAGATGGAAAGCATGATTAATGTTTCATTGTATCCATTTAATACACCTGTATAATGTGCATATTTTTCAAAGCTGTCTCTCTGTCATTTCTTCCCATCTGACCATGTTTTAAGACATGTATTCTAACAAAGGGTATAAAGCAATACTGAGATCTGTGCTACTGCTGAAGTGGTTAATAATAGGATGGTTGCCAACCAACTCTGCTGTTCTCTTTTAACTGCCATGTCAGGAGGTAAAAAGTAGAACTGCCAAAGCGTTTCACTTCTCTCACACACTTAAAACTATTCAAAATTAAGATTTTTTTAAAGACAACTCGATTTTTGTTCATTTTAATGTCAATTTTGCTGTCCAGTTATTAAACTTGCGTATTTTCTTTAAAATACAGTGGTTTCTGTGCAGGGAAACAAAGGTTTTTCAGAGAGCCTTTCTAGCGAGAAATAACATCCAGAATAATAACCCCACATCAACGAGCTTCTGTGAAGCTTCTGAGTAGGGTGACAGACAGCAAGAACTTTTGTTTGCTTTTATTTGAACATGTGGGTGGAATAGCTGTTCCTGTCCTTGGCTCAGCCATGTCCTTCACAGATACTTGAATGAGTTAATTATAGATTGTTACCTAATGACATAACTGTGCTTTCTGAATCCCACAGAATGACAATTTCTGATCAAAATACCTCTTATTCCAGTATTTGCTCATCAGCATGAAAACCACTCTGTGTGTGTATGTGCACATATACACAATTTNTTTCTCTTTTTCTTTTTCTTTTTCTTTTTCTTTTTCTTTTTCTTTTTCTTTTTCTTTTTCTTTTTCTTTTTCCTGCTACATCTTTTATAATAGCTGTCATATTTTCCTTTGTTTTATAAACAAATATTAACCCAGTCTTTTGAATTACTCATTCTTGTTGAGGAGAAAATCAGACCTCTGTGTAACCTGTGGGAGGAAAAAACCCCTAACCAACCAAATTTGCTTGATTCCCAGAGGAAAGATGCAATCAGAAACTAAAAGTAACAGGAAACAGAAGCCGAATAAATAAGCACATGATACTCATTCATAATAGTGATGATATCATTTTCTTCTGCCACATGTTAAAAGAAATGTGGCAAACAAATTTAAGACAAAATCCATAGTTACATAAACTAAAAGGTTACTCTGAAAAAGGGGAAGACAACCTGGGCCGCAGTGTTATGTTCCTTCACTGACCAAAGGTGCTGCCACATGCATTTCTCCTTTTTATGTCATTAATGGTTTTGTTGCAAACTTGTTATTACTCCCATGGTGTTGTTATACTAATGAAAAAAACCTTGCAGCATCATATTCCTGCACAGTTATTTACAGGGCAGAGTCCAGGGAAAGCAAAAACCAGCTGCTAGTCACTAGTCATATTAATAGTCACCTCATAACACAGAAAGCAAAAGAAGGCTGATTCTGATATACTGAGAAGCTTCAGTTCAGTTAGTAGTCATGTTTACAGCTGCTTTCCAAGTGCTTAGATTAGGTTAGTTTTGGACAGGCAATTACATTCCATTCTCTCCTCTTGCATGGACTATGTGACCCATCACTTTAATTATGACTCCCCCTCCACAGTAGACACTAATTTCAGCTAAGTGCTGACCATAGTTTTCATAGATGTGAAGCCATCTCTGTGCTGAAAGTGAAATCCTAAGGACTCTTGGCCTTGTGTAAGTGATCAATTATATTAATCCCTTCTTTTCCACAAAATAGCTGGCTGCTCATAAGGGAGGTGGACCAATAGGCATCAAGGGTGATACTGAAGTAGTTTCTAAAGTCAACCGGAATTTATTCACTTTCTCGGTAGGCAATCCCCACCCCTCTATATATAGTCAGTGATAGGAATATTTACAGATCACATCCATCTTAAATTCTACTCACCTTTTGCCAGTCTTAAATGCACAGATTTGGACTTGTCTTCTGCAAAAGAGTGGAATTTATTCTTATAGTTAGACATAAAACATTCCTTTTTCTAGTATGAGATCAGATATATTTCAAGCTCTTCCATTTAACACACCAAAACTACTCAGAAGTGTTTACCTCTGAAATTAGCTTAGCAAGTATGTTCAGAAATATCTATTCCTAAATGATGATCAGAATCATAGCTAAAAGCTCTTATATAGACTACTCCTCTTTTCAAACTGGTGATGTGTCTTTTCCTCTTTCAGCTGCAGCTTTACAAGTGGGATCTTGCATGTGGTTGTTTTTCTGGGCTAAAAGGGGCACATGTAACGCTGGAAGGCAGAATCTTTCCAGTAGGTTTTCAGAATTGCACCTGCATCACCTCCCTCTTTTTTCCCACCCCACTTTTTTGAAGAAAGGAAAAATAATTTAAATCTAGAAATGAGAAAAAAAAGTAATTTACTTATTCTTTCTTCTAGAAGTTTCTGCCACTATATACTTTTGAAACTGTGAAATGGCTACATCTAATCTGAAATAGTACCAGAGTATTGTAGACAATTATTTGTTTAGAGGCAGTTTTGAAATATTAAAAGCCATCTTCATCACTACTGGGTTTTGCACTGATGTATCCATTAGCCTTTCAGACAAAAGGTCTTTGAACTTGTTAAAGGAACAATGTAGTTCCAGGTTGTTCCAGTTACAGGGAAAAGCCCTAGGCAAGAGTGTTGTGGTAGTCTTTGTTCTAATATAGTGATCCTTGATGAACAGAAAATTCTATAGGAGATCATAATGGAATCTCAGAAACTATTGCAATTATGCAGATTAAATTTATCCAGTGGACTTTAATACTTATTTCCAAATTTTCCTCTTACTCTCAAGACTGTCTCCTAGAGAAAGGCTCATATTACTGATGTGATACTAATGTAAACACTGTGATTGCAAAGTACTGCATTTGTGGGTTTTCTTGGCTTGGAGAGTCTCAGTCAAGGAGGAAATTTTCTTAAATATTTTTAAAATTAATTCAGCCATTATCAAGAAATCTATATGAATGCTCTAACCACAGAAGTTTAACATTTTATGATAATGTTTTCCATTTGTGTAACTAAATAAGTCATAAATTAAGTTCCAATCCAGAGTTGTTTACTCCAGAACTGCAAGGGTTCTTCCAAAAATCATTCACAAAATGCTAGATGATAAAAATAGATTCAGGTATTTTTCTGCTCTGAGTAGAAACATTATCATATAATTACGCTATTGTATTTGTGTAAATCATGAGGTCTGTTCAGATCAAAAAATATTTTGGTGAGGGGAAATAAACTTTCAGAACTTTCAAAAGCATGTAAAAATACAATTTTAAAAAACAATGAATGTGTCAAGTCAATTTAATTTATTCAGCATATACTGAGGTATGTTCAGAATATTGTAAAGTAGATTACATATATACATGTGCTACCTGCATACAGGCACACAGAGACATGCAGGCATCACCCTACAGCAGTGACTAATGTTACTCAAAATAACAGTTGCCATTCTGAATCTTAGGACTATATGAAAAATACACACTTTCAAGACCATCTATTAGTTTCTAAATTTCACCAAACTTTCTCCACAACTTCCTCCACGATCATAGAATCATAGAATCATAGAACCATAGAATTACTAAGGTTGGAAATTACCTTTAACATCATCAAATTCCACAGTCAACCCAGCACCAAGACCATGTCCACCTTTAAACCATGGCCTCAAGTGGCATGTCTGCATGTTTTTTTAACATTTCAAGGGATGGTGAATCCACCACTTCCCTGGGCAGCTCATTCCAATGATTGACAGACTTTCCATGATGAAATTTTTCCTGATGTCCAACGTGAATCTCTAGCACAATTTGAGGCCACTTCTCTTGTCCTGTCACGTGGGAGAAGAGTGGCACCCATCTCACCATAGTCTTCTTTCAGGTAATTGTAGAGAACAATAAGGTTTTTCCACAATAAACACTCCCAGTTCCCTCAGCCAGTCCTCACAGGACTTGTGCTCCAGACCCTTCCCCAGCTCCACTGCCCTTCTCTGGACATGCTCCAGCCCCTCAATGTCCTTCCTGTACTCACAGGCCCAGAACTGGACACAGGATTTGAGGTGTGGCCTCCCCAGTGCTGAGTACAGGGGGATGATCCCTGCCCTGGTCCTGCTGGCCACACTATTGCTGCCACAGGCCAGGATGTCATTGGGCTTCTTGGCCACCTGGGCACTGCTGGCTCGTGTTCAGCCACTGTCACCAGCACCCCCAGGACCTTTCCAGCCACTCTGTCCCCAGCCTGTAGCACTGCAGGAGTTGTTGTGACCCAAGGGCAGGACCTGGCACTTGGCTTTGTTTAACCTTACACCATTGGTTTTGGCCCATCAATCCAGCCTGTCCAGATCTCTCTGCAGAGCCTTCCTTCCCTCCAGCAGATCAACACTCCCACTCAGTTTGGTGTCATCTGCAAACTGACTGAGGTTGCCCTCTATCCCCTTATCCAGATCATCAGTGAGGATGTTAAACAGGAACAGCCTCAATACTGAGTCCCTAGGAACACTACACATGACCATACACCGGCCAGACTTCATTCCAGCCACCATCACCCTCTGAGACCAGCCACCCAGACAGTTTTTGCCCAGTGAACAGTGCACTCATCTGCACCATGGGAAGGGAAACCAGTTCCTCCAGGAGAGTCATGTGGGAAACAGTGTCAAATGTTTTACCAAAGCCTAAGTAGACAACATCCACAGCCTTTTCCTCATCCGCTAAGTGAGTCACTTTGTTGTAGAGGGAAATCGGTTTGGTCAAGCAAGACATGTCTTTCCTAAGCCCATGCTGGCTGGGCCTGGTCCCCTGGTTGTGTTGTACATGTTGCATGATGGCACTCAAGCTGGTCTGCTCCATGACCTTCCCCAGAACTGAGGTCAGGCTGACAAGCCCATAGTTTCCCTAATCCTCTTTCTGACCCTCCTTATAGAACGGGCATTCCATTTGCCAACTTTCAGTCACCTGGAACCTCCCCAGATGACCAGGACCAATGATAAATTATGGGAAGTAGCTTGGCAAGCTCTTCCACCAGCTCCCTCAGTACTCTTGGGTAAATCCCATCAGGCCCCAGGGACTTGGGAAGGTCTAAGTTGCATAGCAAGTCACTGAATGAGGGTGGCTTCATTCTGCTCCCTGTCTCTGTCTTCCAATTTAGGGGGCCGGGCACCTTGATAACAACTGGTCTTGTTATTAAAGATTGAGGCAAAGAAGGCATTAGGTATCTGAGCCTTTTCCTCATTTGTTGCTGCTTTGATTCCCACTACATCCAACAGAGGATGGTGTCCTCCTTGACTTCCTTTCTACGCTGGCACATTTGTAGAAACATTTTTTGTTGTCTTTTACAGTAACATCAAATCAAGTTCTAGGCAGGCTTTGGCCCTTCTAATTTTCTACCTTGATGTTTGTTCAAACATATGTCTCTATACTTGTTCCCTTTTACAGCATGACTTGATCTTTAATAAAAGAAAGGAATAGTTAACATATATGGTTATATGCTTGGTGAATACAGAGATGGTAAAGAAGCCTGTCATATAGTGTGACTTACCATTTTCCACTGTAAATATTTGCTTTGAGCATTTGTATTTTAAAATTCCAAAGAAATATGCCTTTTCCCCCCTGTTCTACACGGGTATAAATTTTTATACGCACATGCAATACTGTCTCTTTGAGGTTTCAGGTATAATCTTTTCCCTAGTATTTATATTTCCCTAGTATACCTAGTATTTATCTGATGTGTGGTGGTCTGAGCAAGATCTGTTTGGGAGTTAAGGATGATACATAATGTGTATTGAAGAGGAGAGGGCAAAAGTTCTCATGATATGAATTTTAAAGGATTGTGTGGAAAGGGTTAAAATGTTTCAAACTAGCCATGCGTTGCTCTGGAGTGATTAGGTGTAACTCCCAATTAAAGATCAATAAAGCCTTTAAAGTGATTTATAAAAATGGATTAGTAAGAAATGTCCATTTAGAAACTACTGTGAGTAAAATCACTATACTCTCTGTCATATTGATCAGGCCTTTATGTCTAAACACGCATTAGCTGGGGCAGACAATAAAAATTAATCCTCTTCTTTCGTAAAATGGAAGGTCATTTTCCCAACTGTCCCTAGGGGGAATGATGTCATTAAACATGCTACTAAGACATTTTATTAAATCTGACTAGGCTGTTTGCATAAAAGTAAATTAGAGCAGTCAATATTGGAAAGAAAGGGATTTTAAGGAGCAATAACTAGAGGTATTTATTGTAAGTGTATTATACAACAGATGCATAATTAAATTCAAAAAGTCTCCATTAAAATAATGTTAAGGGCCTGGCTCAAATGACAAAAGGCACAATTTTCAGAGCCCTAAGCATGCCCTGTTGTACCTAAGAATTTCAGGGGTCTCCAAGCAGTAGGGGACTTGACATACCATATGTTCTGATATTCTCTGCCCTGTCCCCTCCAGGATAATTTATAAATAAAACCACTGAGCACAGGGGTGAAACTGTAACTAGCACCAACCCAGCCGAGATGGTGCCCTCTATAAAACACCTGCAGTTTCAGTTCCAGCATGCATCTCTTTACACACGTTCCCTCGGATAAGAAGCATCTTTCAACACCGTAAGAAAAACAGAAAAGGGGAAAGAGGAGAAGTCATTTAAGATTATGTTCTGCTTAAGGCGTGTGGCCTTCAAGCTGCTGTTGCCCACAGGATCCATTTGCCCGGACCACGGTGAAGCAGAGTTTGCACCTAAACACAACATCTCTGCCACGGCACCCCGTGAAAGCCTTTGTGTCTGAATGCACCCTGGGGTCACTCCTGGGCCAGCTAGTGCATAAGAAACAATTTTTTTGAAGGTTAAAGTCAGAATTTCAAGTCATATTTTTATGTCTCCTTGTGTGGTGAAGATCTCACTGCAATACCTCTGGGTAGGTGACCTCCTTCCCATCATCTCTGTCTCTGACTGACCTCCCCCCTTCTACAAAAACCTCAGCAGTGGTTAATTCACTGAGACCGCTCCATATTGCACTGTCCACATAGGACTGTGTTATCTTCACAGCCTCTACTCAGCTTTACGCATCAATTGTTGTCTGCTATCTCTAAGTAACATTGCAAATAACTTGAAATATGGGACATCTTTGTTTTGGAACCTTAGCAGAGTGGAGGTCTTGGCCATGGACAGATGACTGGACTCCCATATTAATGCCAATAGTACACTCTCTAACGCTACTCTTATGATTAGAAATGTTTTTAGAGTAGCAGAGTAGCACCACTGAATTGTTCCTAATTTTGCAAATGATATTACGTATAAGACAAAAAAAAAAAAAAAAAAAAAAAAAAAGATATTTTGTCCTTTTAATCTGCAAATATCCTACATTAAATCAAGTCAGTAGATGTATCTCCAGTTTGAAAAATACACCAGGTGACCCTGTGATTGTGAAACACAGACTTGAGTCTGGGTTTCATGCTTGGTTGAGATGTAGAGAGTCTGTGACACAGAGTAATCCCATTGAGTCAGACCCCACAAAAGGTCTGAGTGCCTTGTATGGCAGCTATAGAAGGAAACTGGTGGAGCAAGTGCAATGTGTAACCAAAGGAAAGGGACAAGAAGAGGAAATGGATGCCAGCGGCATGCGCACGTTGATGGAACTTGAACACATGGATGTAGAACAGACTAAAAATATAATTGTTTCTCTGCTTCATACCTATTAAGATTTTGTTTTTTCCATTTCTACATTTTGACCAAAGAGTGAAAAACTGAATAATTCCATATTTTGGCATATGTTGGAAGAAAAAAATAAAGACTAGTTAGAAATACCATTTTGACCATTTAAAATCTTCTCCCTGATCTGGCAATAAAATGATTCTAAGCATGTTTAGACACTATTGATTAAAAAGAATAAAAATAATAACTCTGTAATATCTAGATGTTTTCTAAACTGTTTATTGAGGGAGGATTTGGACATATATGGAATTTCTGGTAATATTTATATCTGATTAATGGCCTGTATCTCTGAAATTCATAGTCAATAAATGCATTAAATAATACAACAATAAAACTTTGGCATGAAAATAAATACAAGAAATTCATTAGTTATTGCTCAGTAAATAAGTTCAGGCCATGTATCTCTTCAAGGAAAATATTTAAGCTACTCTTGTACATGGTATAGAGTAAGCAATATGTACAGAGCCAGTTCTGCAGAGAATACAGATTGTGAGTGTCCAATTTGAACATGTTAATCCAACCTAAGTCTTTTTTTCTTCTTTTTTTTTTTTTTTTTCTTCCACCAAAGCTTCAATATGCATCTGATCTCAGGATATTGGATTTTTCTTTGAGGAAAGAAATAAATGACTTATCTGGGGAATAAACCCAGTCTTCTCTCTCTGTACTGCTCACCATATATATTGTGCTAAAATAAGGTTCACTGATTCTAATGTAAATCTCTAAAGCTGAACCATGATAATATAAGTTTCTGCATTTTATGTGGTAGGTAAGTAGGTTGCATCTTTGAAAAAAGTAGTGAGAGAGATTAGTGATTGTAGCTAAGGAGAAAGGAAACAGGCTGAAATACCTTTAGGGTCTGAAACTCCTTGACAGACTATGAAAAACTGTTCAAACACATTTGTTTTATTTTAAAATTAAGATGCATCTTGCAATATGATGGTTTCCCCCATCTTGCTTTTTACATACACATTTTGTGACATCAAGATTTGTCTGTATGGGCAATTCATACCAGTACAAACCAGCCTGCACTGCTATTGAAAGATCTGCATCTATAAGATTCTATCCTTTGTAAGGATGTCATTGTCAACATTGCTGGGGGATTTTCACTCTTGCAGAAGCAGAAATTAATTTATCTTCCAAAGAAGTTACACTGTAGCTCTTTGCTGTCTGATGTGATGCTTTCCCACATGGCTTTGCTGCTAACCCCAAATGTCCAATCTTCTTATTGAAATACCTTTTCCTAGCCCAAATTCAAAGGAATGCCTGATAACTTCCTGTGCTAGTACAGACAGGTTCAGCTTCTTTATGAGTTCGGAGTGTCTATCAAAGATACCTCCTGCTTCTCACCATGCAGCACACTTCAGTGTCCCAAGCAGGCTGTGGATCACGTCTGTCCCTGGGACACTTTGACTTGACAAGAGCACTGTCTCTAGCAATGTCTGGAAGAGTGACTGCACAGGATCTTGGTTCAAGGATGGCTTCTAAAAACAGAAAGGAGAAAGGCAGAGCTCTCATATTGGTGTGAATATTTTGCCTTATTACAGCAATTCTGACAGGATTCTCAGCTGGCAATACCATCGTGGATTTGATGGCAATACAAAGCCAATTGGCAAGAGTGCTCCACTAAATGAACAAACAAAAAAACACCTTTTTTTTTTTTTTTTCCAAGCAGATATGCTTATCAGACAAGAAGCTGTTTGATGTTCAACAATCCAGCTGTGGCTCTGCAGACTGATCCAGTCACCCAGGCTGCCTTTCCCACTGTCACCAATCTTTTGGTTCCTGGAAATGTTCAAGATGCCAAAAACATGGTAGGAAAGACTAATAAGCAATATAGGACTTACAGTGGTACTGTGCTCTGTCATACAGACTGGATATTCATTGCCAGTGATGGATATGGACATATTTCATGGGAGTGAGATACTGTAAGTTCTGAATACAACTATTTCTGTTTCCAAATTGTGCCTTCCCTGAGAATCTTGAGAAGGACCAATTATAACTGGTAAGCATGCCCACTGGAGAAGGGGCTACTCCAAAATCTCTAGTTACTCTTCACTGATATCTTCTTCCATCTGTCTTATGAAGCCATGTCCCAGCTTCTGGATCAGAGAATCTCCACAATACAGTATACTTAACCTATCGTTCTGTGCTGGCCTCATTTCCCTCTGTGTCAGATGGGCCAGATTTAAGAAAGTGTACTACATAATTTGGCTGTTGAGAGGCATCATTCTGTAGCTCTATTATTAAGTACCTATCATGCTTTGATCATCCAGGAAATTAATCCAATTAATCAGTGCACAATTATTATCAGCACAAATCTTTAGTGAGTTTTTTTTTAAAAAAAGTCTTATCAGAGAACATTTTCCAGGAGAACCTTAGCAAGATTTTTTTTATGGATGCAAATATGAGAAAAGCACATCATAACTGCAAATGCAACTTTTTAAAAAAATAGTAAAGAAGTTCATTACAGTAACTGCCAAAAAGATAGGCAAAATATTATATAGCACTACTAAGTCAGAAGTGCTTCAATGCCACAAAATAATTTGAATATTACTGCAGCTATATCAAGTGACATCTAAAACACAGAAAGAAGGGTTCAGCACTTGCATAATGAACCTACATTGTCCTTCACCCTTTAAATACTGAATAGGCACTCCTGTCATGCAGCTATGTAGGAATTACATCTGGTATGAATAACAAGAAGTTACCCAGGAACTTCTACAGAACACGCTTTCTAGGGAACAGGAGAGAAAAGGGTTACCTTGGTGTAAGCCTATCTGGTCTGCTGGGGAGACTAGGGAAAGAGATAGGAAGACAAATAGGCAGTTAATGGTGTTAACGGATGGAAGGCATTATTCTCAGAAAACATTCTCTGTCAGACTAGGCATTCCTCTTCTTTCTCTTTCCCCTTAGGCACACTGTTGCATATCCTGATTTTAGGGAACTTGTCATGTTAAAAAGAACAATTTTGGTTTGTTCTGCTATCACACTTTCCTGGCCTGGCAGGGAAAACAAGCGGTAGATGACAGCTACATTTCTCTGATTCCTCTATCTCTCTATCTCAGATAGTGGGATTGAGGCCAATCACATCAGTCCCTTAAATTCCTGACCAGCCTCCAACAGCAAAGCATAATATACATCCTAGGACTCAAGTGAGCTCCTACTTCCAAGTTTTGTGAATTGAAATCCCATTTGTCCTTTATTTAAAATCTAGAATTACTTGGTCCTCTTGCATAGTTGGCAGTGTATGGATTAAAAATAAAATTCTGGAAGATTTTGATTTTTACTTTTATTGGAAGGATTCTGCCTAGGTAGCAATGTGGTACAGAGAATGACTTAATTCATAATGAAATCACTACTTCTACAAAGCAAACCCAACAACTTTGTAGAGGCAAGGGCTGTGGCATAGTAAGAGAGGAAGTATTTAATTTTTGGAGTTCTTTGTACAGATACAGGGTGATTGTACTTCTGTGTATGTCTCAGTAGCATGAAGTGCAGAACCTCACACTACATAAGGGCTTTAAGTAATAGAAAGGAGTGCTGGATACTTAGAGTGCTGAATGCACACATTGGATGACAATCCTTTTGTAATGGCAGGGGTTCATAACAACACTATCTTTACTTAAATTCAGGTGCCTGTTTATAGGAAACATTGAATGATTTTCCTGAAATAAAATCTTTCTTGAGCAGATAAAATCCACATACAGGTAGTTCAAAAATGGTTCTATAGCCCAATATACTACTCACCAATGTGGTCAATGTATTTACAGACCAACTTCCATTACGGTTGTCATAGTTTCATTGAAGGAATCCTGGTTATCAATTTCTATCTTGTTGATCTGATTCCTCTGAGAATTTACCAAAGACTAATAGATAATGGCTAAAGAATTTACAGTTCTCAATAAAAATGACAGGACATATATTTATTGAACAAAATTACAGAGATCCTTGTTTGGGTCTGATTCAGCAATAGGGAGGGAGGGTTCAAGCAATATGTCCTGTGCTAGAAAATCTGAGGGCAGGTTGGATTTTTCTGCAAGGGAAAAAGAGGAAAAAATAACAGATGTGCTGGAGGGTGAATAGCTGTGTGCATAGAGAGTACTCTGGGTTAGAAATATTGTCCCACACAATTCCTAGAAACTCCTAAGCAGTTCTTAGGAAATCTTTGGCATCCTGGGCATTCTGATGAGCTTATTTACCTAGTCTTAAAGATTCTGAGTAAAACGAAGGAATTTATAACATTGAGTATTACTATCCAAACATACTTATTAATTGCTGTGAATAATAGGTCAACTAAAGAAATCCTGGTTTTGTAAAGGTTTCCATCACCTCACAGGCGCTCTCTGTTCTTCTTTTCTTGTTCTCTCTCTTTTTACTCTTATCATGCTCATTCATCTCTAGACCAGTACCCCAGTGCTTCTGTGATAGGCCCTTTTTTGACATTCAATGGAACGATGATGCCCTCTCTGCACTGCATACCTCTTCTAATTTCTCTCTCAGTCTTTCCTCAAGAAAAGCTCCACTGAAAAACCAGAATTAGCAGAAGCTAAGGAAAGAACCTCCCTAGAGTTTATTTTTCATGTGTCAAATCTTATTATTTGCATTTTCTTAGCTGAAAGCATATTTCATATGCTAGCTATTGCATTGGTGAGGACTGCACTCAGTAATAAATATTCCTGAAACTTCAGGAATATAGTTATGGCAGTCATGGTAGCATAATAGTGGAAGTAAGAGGCATTCATAAGTGCTCCATTTCCTTTACATTGAATTTTCTTAGTGTACCTTGTTAATGTTGGTCAGTATTCACTGACAGTTTTTTTTTTTTTTTTAATGGATTCTCCTATTAGTGCAGGAATTTAAGTCTCCCTTTTAAAAAATTGAAATCATTGCAGCTCCAATTTCCCCCTGGTGCATCCCATAGCCTGGAATATTGTGTACTCAGTTCCTGCAACTGCAACTTGCAGCAGTTGAGTTCAGAATGTGCCATTAACTCCTCACACTTTCGTCAATCAAATACTTATTAATATACACCCGGTTGAAGCAAGAACAGAAATGCTGCTTGCCACTGTAGGAAGAAAATATGTGTGGCCAAAGCTCAGATGGAGTTAAAACTGCCAGAAATGTGGGGGACAATTAAGAGTTTTTTAAATATTCTGATGGCAATAGGCAGCCTTAAAAGAACATTGGTTCTTTACAGGATGAGGATGGTCACCCCCCAAACACAGACAGGGACAAGGCAGAGGTGTTTAATGCATTCTTTGCCTCTGTCTTCAACACAGGGGATGGACCAAGGGCATCTTGGAGCCCTGAGCTGGAAGACCATGACTGTCAGAAGGATCAACTCCCAGCTGACCCTGAACTTATGTGGGATTTGGTGCTCCACTAGGATCCCTACAAATCTATGGGGCATGATGGGATTCATCCAACATCTTCATTAATGGCTTGGACTCGGGACTGGAAAGGATATTAAGAAACTTCACAGGTGATGCAAAACTGGGAGGAGCTGTTGACTCCCTCAGGGGCAGAGAAGCCGTGCAAGACTGGGCAATTGTCAACTGTATGAAGTTCAGTAAGCAACAGGAACCGAGGGAATGGCCTGAAGTTGCATCAGGTGATGTTTACTTTGGATATTAGAAGAAGGTTCTTCACCCAGAGGGTGGCTGGGTACTGGAACAGGCTGCCCAAGGAAGCAGTCACAACCTGACAGAGTTCTGTGTTTGGAAGTGTTTGGACAATACTCTTAAGCACATGGTGTAACTCTTGGGGATGGTTCTGTGCGGGGCCAGGAGCTGGAATCAATGACCCTTGCAAGCTCCTTCCAACTCAGCATATTCTGTGATTCTGTAAACTATAATTTGCTACAGGAAGGGAGAGGGAAAACCCTGAAGCATTGTTAGTATCTGGGTGACAGCAATGGCCTGGATTTTGCTGCACAACGCGTGTGTGATCCTACATAGCAGATCACTGAAATACCTGAGCATTCAGCACCCATCAGACCCAAGGCAACTGCCAGGAATACTGAAATTTGGGATTAGTCATATATTGTGAATGCAACGCATCTCCCTTGATGCACCATGGCAACATCTAATCCAAGAATTCATATAATGAGCTTTAATTGTTTTATCCTTGAGTTTTTAACTCATCTAGTTACAAAATTCTTTCCATAAGGTAATCAATGTCAATCTGAATCAATATAATTTTATTTTTGGCTGGAAGTCTGTCTGGAAGACTGGTTTGTCTGAGGACTGTTAAGCATTTGGAGATTTTAAAATTTACCCAATTTTTGTTTACATTTTTTTGTGATTGATGTTGATCTTTTGATCTCCTGGTGATATTTCACCTTAGATAATTCCCTGCCACCAAATAGTTTCACAAAAGCTCATGATCTCCTACCATGTTGCTGTTCCTACCCATCCAATGCTTTTAGCAATCACTGCCACATTTAAAAGGCAGCTGTGGCAGGTCAGTGCTTTATGAATGTGACTGGTGAGTTTGATGCTAGACCTAAGGTTACACAAGGACAAGTGGTTCCCTGGGAAAAGAGCCATAAGGGTGGCCCAGGCTGGCTGGAGGCTTGTCTGATTGTTTCTTCTGGAACTGAGCTATGAGGACAAGCAGAGACAGACATGTCAAGGCAGAAGTAGGACACATTTACCATGGTCTTCAGTCCACCTTACTTGAGTAAAGGGAAGATGGTGGGAGGAGATTGGGGCTCCAATAGATAACTATTGCTGCTGGGGGTGCAGCAAGTGCCATAGTAGCCATGCAGAGCTGCAGCTGCCATAGGGAGAGATCACCAGATATTCAGAGTGGAATACAAAGAATGTGTTTTGCACTGTAGAAGAAATACATTTTTCAGAATCACTTTGTTTTGGAGCTAATTTTGTTTGTGGTTGGGGCTAGATGGAGTTGGTGGTGGTGAAGAGAAGATAAAATTTATCTGTGTTGTGGAAAAATCCAGGGGCTTCCATAATCTTTATTATGAGAACAGATTTACTTCAGGAGTGTTTTAACTTGATTATAGGAAAAAGATACTAACAGCCATAACCTATCCTCTAGGAAGGCTTACATTTGACACCAAATGCTCTGCCAGTGACAGTTCTTGTACCACTTTTGCCTTATGGAGATTCCCTGTAAGCAGGTTATTATCAGATACTCTCTGGCAGTTTCTTTCTGTTGCCAGAATGACTGAAAGACTTTCAATACAAACAAAAATCAAGTGGCAGTCAAGGCTTAGAGTCACCTCTATATGGGTCACCAGGTTCTTAGTTCTCCCTTATGGAGAAGGAGAAAGTCTGAGAATCAGATCTTCCACTCCTTGTACGCACTCTTAATATTTCAATAGCACATATACCTCATGTGCTTTATTTAGTGCAATGCTTTTTTTTCAAAAGCTCTGAAGGAAAAGGCACCATTTTGAATGAATTTTAAGACAAATAGAATGTCTTTCTCTGAGCTACTGCATGCCTGTCCCTTTTTGTTCCCAGAGCCATGCCCCTGGAGTGTAAATGAGAGACGCACATGAGGTGAAGAAGTTATGGTGTGGAGTTGTGAGAATATGGCCTTTATCTGCATTCTGGGAATGGTTTTGTTCTCCACTCTCTGCTACGTGACGAGGAAGGACTAAAAAGCCTGGACACCCAGACAAAAAGAGGGCCATTTAGTCTTTTCTCTGAAGCCTAGGATCCTTGCTGGGGGATTATTTTAGGCGGGGCTGTGTTTGTGAGGGGTCTGGTTTGTACTCAAAGCCAGGCAGCAGATGTCAGGCCTCAGAATTGCTCACAAAATGATGACCTTGCTGGGTCAAGGCCCATACAACCTGCTTTGCCTCAAGCTGCGTCAAACACAAGCAGCAGAAAGACTTTCCCCAGGCACGCCTGTCTGGGCAACCAGTTATTCCCAAGTCCCCATGTAGACTGAATTCCTTGTGAAATTCTACAGCTCTGAGAAAAAAAAAAAAGCCTCCTGACAGTTAACTTGCCTTTTTCTTTTTAACTAATGAATAAGGCAGTGAAGGTTTTTCAGGGGGTAGATGTCTAATGCATTATTATGCTTTTTTTGTTGTAACAATTTATATTGTCGGGAAAGTTTGTTTGGGGTTTCCATGTGTAACTAAAATGTGTTAGTACAGATAGTGTCAAATACAGAGATGATATGCTTGAAGAAACGAATGTGAAAAAGAGGGCTGTGTATTAAATGCAATCCATGGCAAATTCATATTGTGTATTGGATGTATATATCTCCAGTGTGATGATCTTGAGAGGGGGAAGAACATCGACTGTGATTAAGAACATCAAATTATATTTGATATAGTTATTGTCTTATTGGGAAATATTCACATTCAAGGGTTTAAAAATGTAATAAAGGGTGGATCAATATGTGTTTGAGGATTTCATCAATTGCATATTAACAGTACTAGTCCTTCTGACCTCTTTTCTTTGAGCTATTCCCTTGATCAGAGCAAAAAAGGATCTAATAAATTAAGGGTTTATTCATCCATGTGCTGATTTTTTTCATATTTCTATTTTCTTGCATACAAAATTGAAAAAACAATATATGATTCCCAAACATGGTTCAATTCTTATAATGATGGATGAATGTTGCATTTCTTATAAGCAAAAATTGCAACCAAATTTCTGCAGAATGAAAACAAATAATTTTGAGTGATATCATAATATATTTAACACTTCCATTAATACCAGTATAGATTGGCAAATCAAAAATGGCTGGCAGTTTTCACATTGAATTTGTCCTTTCTGCACAGGCTGAATTTCTGCAAGTTTTGGAAAAGTTTTGTGGTTTTTATTTTTGTTTTTTCTTTTCCTTTGGCCCATTTGTGCATAAAGGTCACTTGAACCTGGACATTGCAAAGCTGATCTGCCTTCTGTATTTGTGGTGACCTGCATGTGTCCCTTGCTGTGGGCTCTGTATCCCAAGTGAGTCATCAGAATGATACTGAAAATAAAATGTTTTGAAGCACAGGAAGGCACCAGACTGATTTTTTAGGACTTAATCAAAGTGAGAAAAAACAGATATGAAATATATTTCTGTTGCCTTTTTGATTCCCCCCTGAAAAATTAGACAAAATTCATGTGAAAAATCCAACAAAATTTATGTGATTAAAATAATACTTGCTATAGAGTCATCTACAGTAATCTGATTTTTTTACAGACAGAAGCACAGAGGCAGACAGAGACAGATAGCTGCATCTTTTGTCTTCCAATAATTCATGTTCTGTGAAGAGAATAATTAGCTTGATGTAAAACTATACACATATAACTATCATAGTAGCTATTCAGTGGTGAATTCTGCCTTATTTTTTTGTTCACATTTGGACAGGGGAGCTAAACATTAATAAACTTCTACTTAGGGGTGTTCTGAGCTGCATGACAACGGGAATTTTTCCTTTGATTTTCATGGAGCCAAGATTTCAGGACATTTTATTACACGTGTCTTTTCAGTATGGAATAAAACATTTCTAGATAGTGATACTGAATATTACACATGTCAGAATAACATATATATTTTTTCTTAATTTACTTGAGTGTGTATGTGAAAATGCATATAAAAATGTATTTATTTATAACTCCTAACTAAAGAGATTTTGAAATGCATCACCTTTCCCATGTGTCTATGCTTTAAGATGCAGTGTTTCTCAGGAAATGTGATGCTGAATTCATTTTCTGCAGTGTTAGCAAATGCTTAGCTGTCCTAAGCTACACTCACCTGTTGCTTCATTTGATTGTGGACACTGTGTTACAAACATGAAGGGACTTGCTGCTTTTTCCTGATACTAAATCTATTATAGAGCAAATAAAATTATGAAGGGAAGCATTTGCTTAGGAAAACATTTTCTTCTTGAAAAAGGTTTCTGTACCACATGAACTTTTGGCATACCTGCATTTGCTGTGTAATAGTATTTTCTGCTTTTGTTGTTTAAGAGCACCTATCCCCAAATTCCAAGGGTACTGTGTCAGCTCCTGCTCAGGGCTACTGATATGCAACTGCTTTTACCATAAAACTTCATCAGAGCTATTAAAAAGGGGGGAAAAAAAAGCTTGCGCAGGTAATCAGGGAAAACTATTGCATTTGTTAATTCAAAAATCCCATAAGTCACATGAAGTTCAATATAAAATTCTGTTTTTTAGTAATTAGAGCTGGATTTGTACAGCTTTCTTCTCCTGAAAAAGAGATGCAGTCTCTTTAAATTTTTTTATCTCTTTTTCTCTCTCTGAAGATGGATACCATAAAAAGAAATTAAAATTTAGAAAAGGGAAAAAAGGGTATATCTGTGGTAAAGCAAAATGGTTATTCCTCTCAATCCAGTTTGAAGCATGAAAAGAGATATTCCAAAGGTCTAGAGCTAAAAGATTTTCTAGGTCAATGCTGGAAACCAGTAATTTTTAGAACTAGATGTACTCATATTTCACTCTCATGTTACTTTTCAGTACTACTGTCAAATAATCCTGAGAAAGACTTACCAAATTTGATTCATTCCACATGTCATTATATACCTTTTGAAGGTGTACTGTATGGAAATTAAGGAAATATTCACAGACTCTAGCCACATGTTTTGTGGATAGATTTATTCTAAAAAAGGTGTCAGTGAAATAAGAATGTTAAAGCAAATACAAACCAATTTACTTCAGGATATAAAAGACACTTTTATTTTTTTTTCCCCAGAGTTTATTGAAGAGACAGGAACATAATGCATACCTTTATTTATCCTGACATTTCTTGACAGTTTGCAGTGCAAACCCTAATCTATATTAGAAATAATCATCTCTCTAACTATCATGAAAGCTTGTAGCTGAAGGTCAGACTCATATGTGTTTATTCTGTTTTAATATCATCTGCTCAACAAACAACCATATTGATTTAATGAAAATGGTTCCATTAGATAAAGCAGAACTTCCCCACTGTAAGCAGAAGGATGGTAAAAAGCTATTCTTTTAAAAATCCCAACAGAGAGTCAAGATGAAAACCAGTGTGGAGTCCTGTAACTGTGAGAATAGCATAACACTGTTTGCCTTGAGTTAAACGAGTGCTAGACTTGTCCATTCTTGGGGAATATTACAAATACATTTTGGTACCAAGGTAACATGAGATGCTCAGCTTGAAAATAGATATTCTTTGTTAACGGGAACTGAAGAGCTAAACTTAGGGTTTTGTCATGTGAGTAGGAGCATTGTCATTTGAACTTAAATGAGGCTTTTGAGCGCTGAAGTTTTAATGCTTCTTTGATGCACAGATACAAGTGAAACTATCTTACACAAGTAAAACTATCACCAAGTTATTTTAGTTGCATCTTCCTTCGGTCAAAATTTAGTATTTCAGCGCAGATCCAACATTAAGACTGCTATGTAATATCTCAAGAGATTTATTAGAAGCAACCTGCCCTTTTTTGGTAGCATTTGCGAGATCAGCATTGCGTCAACCCTGAACATATTTAGTTCTGTATGTCATACTTTAAAAAAACTTTGTAAATGGTAGCTCCTAGATCTAGACTGATTGCACATATTCTGGGTGTTTAATGATATGCAGCACATGGAGATACAGCATACAATTATAAAGATGTCATTCATGTAGGCACATGCCTGATTATACAATAGATGTTGTGGTTTTGCATCTACTAACCTCAGAAACTGTGATATTCAGCAGATTGATTTTGTGCAACTCCTGATTATCTCTTCTTTAAATAAGGCTATCTTTGCTTAGCAAGGCTTTAAGCTGATTGGCAGAGTCTTCCATACCTGACAATCCTAAACTGTCCTCGTGTCAAAGTCCCAGCTTTCTCCATGTGCATTCATATTGGTCTCCTAATTTCCCATTAAACAGCACATCAGATGTTTGCATGAAGACTAACGTCCACTTCAAGGAAAGGATAACAATTTTCCAATTTTGTTTCTGGTCATAGTGAATATGTCATGCACAGTGCTCCCTGCTAGCTGGGATCTTATGTTGAAAGAGAATACAGATGTCCTAAGTTCCAGTCCCATTAAAAAAAGGCAATTTTCTCTTGTGGTAGGTCCAACTGTACCTCAGTTATATCCATTCAAGCCCTGGGAGCTAAGAGATGAGATTGGCCCTATATCTGTATCTGTACCTTCCTTCAAAAGACAGAACCACTGTGAGGAAGTTAGTCATCTAAGTGCTCCAAAATTTGCTGCTCCATGAACAAATGCTGCCACAGAGGAACAGATAAAAATGAAAACAACTTGAAAAAAATTCAATTAGATTAACAGAGACAAGTGAGTGCTCGCCCAGCCATTCCTGAGCAACAATTTATTCCTAGGGTGGTGTGAGAGACTCAAGCCAGCGGTCAGCAAGCTGACAAATCTGTCAGCTTTGCTGGGTGGCTGTCACTCAAACCAGGTGCCTGCTGTGTGTTGTGGCGCTCCTTGTATTAACACCCTGCTGAGATAATTCTTTTTTATCCTTTTTTTTTGCCACCAAGAGGGTCTGCCACCACACTGCTGTTTTTCATCTTGTTAATTGAGTCATTTATTTTGTTAAAAGGTGAAACTTTATCAGGGTTTATGTGCCAAATGTGAGAAGGCGTATTTAATGATACATCAAATGTTAGAAGCATGCAGGTGCCTTCGTGTATGCTCTTTAAAATGCTGAGAGGTGAGGTAGCTCTTGTAAATTAAAATCACCTGATATTAACTAAAAATAGGCATTTTGTTCCCAGGCAACAATGCAAATACACTGTATATATGTGTATATGTGTTTGTTGCTAAATATATAAAGCACATAGATATTTATATTTAATTTTCAATCTGCAGATTCATCCATATTCGAAAGCAGATAACTGCAGGGATAAACAATACAAGAGCAGAATTCAAAATTATGTAAAAATGTCAAGAATTTCTAGAGTGGCTGCTAAAAATAATGTTTGAAAAAAACTTTCAAGCTTCTCCAAAGATTTTCCTATCACTGATTACCACCACTCTTCCTGGGGTAATTTGTTCATTTCCATTTTCTAGGTATTTCTGAAGCAGTTAGTTAGGGTTTTTTTGTAGTCTTGTTAGGAAGGCCATTTAGTTGTTTAATTAGAGTCTGGGCAAGCCTCCAACGAAATTGATGAGAATGTCTCCACTGCCCTCAATGGCTGTTGACTCATCCCTCCAGGTCTGTTTGTATGAGGAAATGAGTCTGGAGTCAAAGAAACCTAAGCTCTGCTGAAAGCAAAGAGGATCTGGGCCCCTATCCTCCTCAGACATCCAAGAAATCACCATGGGTTCCTCACCAGGTACTTGGATTTCACAGGATCAAATCCATCCTCTCAAAATCAAAAGTACAGAATGTATTCAGGAAAGGGAATTATTGAAATATCAGGAACGTTGGTTGGTGCAACTACCAATTTCTATGGAGCAGCCAAATTAATGTTACTGCAAACTGTGTTCTAGCTTCTTTAAGACTTTTACCTCTTAGCAGAAGTAGGGAAGATTGACAACACCGGCAGACTGTGACTTTCCCTTTAAAAGAGCTGTGTCATTCCAAAAAAGAAATGTTGATTCCGTAATTTTTTTAAACAATCCAAATTACTTAATTCCACAAATAAGCAAAAATTGCAGAAAATCTATCTTCAGTAACTGGGTTTCTTTCCCCTGGAATCCACTGCTGACTGCTGCCTCTCTGTTTGGGGTTAGCCATGACTCCCCCAGTTCCTGTCCCCCTCGTGATTGCCAAGCTCTCATTAGTTTAGGAGGACTAATACCATCTGTGTCTCAATGACATACTCCCACGTGGTTTACTTAGTCAGCAGCTACCAAATTTGCCCTGCCTTCCAAGGCTGGGAGTAGGTGAGTGGATCTGAGATCAGACCACTGAGATCAGGCTGGTGTTTCTGAACCCAACAAAACGTGTGGGTAGGGTGTGTAAGTAAGAGATGCCTCACTTTGATTTCGGCATCAGTCACTGTGCTCATTTATTGCTAGAAAATGTTCTAGTACAGGTGAGTAGTTTCATTCATGACACAGAATTAGTTTGAAAAAAATTATCACCTCTTATAAATGTTTTCACCTGTTTCACCTGACATCCTTGTTCTTTCCTCACTTCATCCCCCAGATACCAGAATGTGTATGATCATTTAGATAAATCTTCAGTTTTGTTGCAGTACCATCAAGCATTTTCACTATTAAGAAAAGCACTGTCATCTGCTTGTGTTTCTCCAAAATAGTTGAACCACAGTTCAACTTTTGAATGGCAACTTCTTTCTCAATAAACCCACTCTTGTGTGAGTTCACAGTCCTAGCTCCTCTGTGAGTGACAGTTCACTGGTTTTATACCCAAACAAGCTCCAGGAGAATAAACCAAAGTCTAGGACTGGATGTTACAGAACCAGAACTTCTAAGAGGTGAAAATTTTAAGGACAGCAAATCAGTCAGTGACTTTGTTGACCTTTTCCCTGCTTCTGGTACAAAAGTTTCAAATACTGGACCAAAGTTTTCCCAACTTCAGCACTCCACATTTGATTCCCTGCAGCTGATGTGCTAACAGCCCTTTGGCAATATGAGATCACCAGTCCATTTGCTGGAGAAGGCATGTTTATTCCTGCCTGTATTCCTACATGTGAACATGATGCCATTAGTGTCATTGTGGCAGGGAAAGGACTTTGGGTTACATCTGTTGCCCCAGTGTCCATTGCCTGCTTCTTTCTGACAACTGGCCTGGTGGAACATTTTATAGTGGGTCTGGGCTATTGAAGATGCCTCTTTTTTAAGAGTTTTGAACAATATATGGCACCCAGATTGGGGTTTTCCAAGTCAGAAATCTTTTTAACTATCTGTCATTGCAAAAATATTTAAATAAAAATAGTAAAATCTCACACAAAAGGGACACAAGACACATATTTTGTCTCATGATGATCAGGATTATTTTTCCACTTGTCTGGTTACGCTAAAGAAATAGTTTTGTCTTCTTCTCTTTACCAATGTTGTTGTTGTCGTTGTATCTGGAGGAAAACTATCAGATTACTATTTTTCTGTAGAGACAGAGAACAAAATTAATATCCTGGCCCCTCAAAATTTACAATTTAATAGTAAGACAGAAGCCATTGAAACAGTGAGAATGAGACAAAGCAAGCACAAAGAAGTGAGTAAAGAAAATAGTTTGTTGAGATTGGGAAATACAAGAAGACTGTAATATTTGGTTTGATATGCACTGCATAGCTCAGCCTAGGTATGTAAGGAGAAAATCCCTGTTGAATATCTACCTTTTGGTGTCAGTAGCAATTTGTTCTTATGTTGTCTTATAGTCCGGGGTGACATGACACTTCACAAATGTTAATTCCTACAGTTCTGAGATATTAGATAGAGTTGAATTTTATTTACAGCTGAAGAAACCAAATTACAGAAAAAATGTGTGCATGAGATCAGTGACAAGGACTGCATCTCATTCCCACAAGCCCACACTTTCCATTCTCTCTCTCTACTTACCAGTAACCCTCGCCTGTATTTTTCTAGTAGAAAAGCATACAACATTAGCACCCCCTTTCTTATACTAGCACTGTTTAGATACCATTTCCCATGAGGTCCCATCACTCTTTTCCTTGTCTATGATCCTCTTACTTACATGCATCATCAGTTTCCACCCCAACATCACTCTTCCCAGTAGTCAATCTGTCCCAAAACAGATTTCCACCCAAACTCTGGAACTTTCAAAGAGAAGTGTCAGTAAAACTGAGATTTTTTTGAGTTTAGCAGAAACATGAACAGCTAAAAGGGAAGTTGCAATATGGAAACTAATGCTATTTGGAAACAAGTTATGGACACCTCTAAAAACTGATGCTTTTCTTTTCTATGAAGGGCAGAAACAATTGTCTAAAGGCTCATGCTCTGTCACGTTAATTTTTTAAAATTAGTGATGGTTGGGAAATCAGTTTCTCTCCTGCAATGCCTTATAAAATCCAAAAAAATTACTGATTTTGCTTTAGCTGAAATTATTCAGCATTGAAATTGTCCCACTGTCTCAACTAAGAAATTATTTCTTGGTTTCTTGTAATTGAAAAGGAACCGTTGAATGAAAGATAGGTGCCATTTTTTTCCCCTTAGAAGTTTGTATATTATGCAGTCATAAGCTGAAAATTTAAAAATCATCCCAGAAGTCATGACTAGAACTCTTTTTATTTAGAGGAATTCATCTTCTCTATAAACATTATGAGTAAAGTACATAAACTAGTGTTGCGCTTGGAAACATATTTTCAAAATTGAAATCCTTAGCCTTATTTACTGTGTTTAACAATTTCCAAATGAATATGATAAGGCAAAATTGGATTCAAATCTGCAGTTCATCAAGTAGTGACCAGTAGGAAAGGCATTGATTTATACCCCAGATCCCTTCTCCTAACCTTTTGCTTGTGGTTAATACCCTGCTAAGCTGGGTAGATTTCTTTTCTTCCTTTTCTTCCATCCTGTCTGTATCAAGCTTACCATAGCTTACACACTGTAATAAGATAAAACCAGCTTAGGTAAGTAAAGCCATAATCTGACAAAAAGCTGGGCCTCAAGGCCTTTTTCTTAGATTTGGGTCATGATCATGGTCCCACTTACTACTGGCCCATCAAGCAAAAACTAATGATTGTAAAATTGCCATTAGTTACCAGGGTGGCCTCAGGCCATAAGATCTCAGCTAATTTTGAACTCTGCTGATAGATTCCTGAGTTTTATGTCTAAAGATCAGCAGTTAGCTTTCTGTTAAAGGCAAACTTCACAGCAGAGTCACTGACAGAGTAGTATTAATTTATCCTTGTCATCCAATATGTAAAGCTTAGATGACAATGAAGTATAAAGTTAAAAGGGAAACACTTGCACTAAAAAAGTGACAAAAACCTTGTCCATTGTACCTTACACCAATTGCCATGTTGAATAGTTACGAAGAAACGAACTTAATTTCCACTCTGGAGTCCTTTAAGCATGTTCTCTGCATTTGACCCTAGAGATGGAGAGACATACAGCAGAACAAAATCTTTCCCTGGATGTAGCTGCTTTACTCAGTTAAAAATAATTAAAAAAAAAAATAATGGTGACATCAATGCCAGTACCTTCACACAGTCAGAAAACACATCTTGATACTTTGCTACTGTTTGAAAATGGAAGAGCATTCAGAGAACATTAAAATCAGCATATAGACATTCACTTAATAGACCTGGGATCATGTGATATGATGATATAACAAATCCTGTTTTCTAGACGCAAAGATTTAGGGTTGTTATCACTGCAAATGTTACTTTTTCTACCTCAACTAGGCATGTGATCTCCCCAGCTCTCTTTTCCCTCATCATTATAAAATTCAGTGGTCTCTTTCAAAAGGTCCACATTTGTACATGTTTTCACATGCAGAAATGCTCCTCCAGGCTAGTGTTCATTGCTCAGTGCCATGCTATGCAGAAAGACTCAGCTAATTTGAAATGAGTTAACTGGGTTAACCTCTGTGACCACAGCACCACCATGGCTAAATTACAACCAGTAGCATAGACTTGCTGCAAGAGCATCACACATCTGTAACAGCTGTCATCTCCTTCTGTAGGCCTTGGAAGGAAATTTGGTGTCTCAGACACCACATTAATATAACGGTGGGTAAATTGATGGCTTTTCTTGAGTAATATGTTTCATTGCCTTTCTTCCACTAATTGCTCCTTCTCCTCTCTATTCTTTTTCCCTTTTTCTGTATTACAGTAATTCTTTGACACCACAATGAGGATCCGAGAACCCAAAAGCTGTATAAACAGACAATAAATAATTAAACAGGTCTTTTCCCAAAGGACAGAAGAGAGGAAAAGTGCTCTCAGACAAAACTCTTACTTTATTTGCATTGTACTGTAGCTCCTAACCTATAAAGAGGAAGCCCACAGTGTGTCTGCTTCAGGACTGGGGTCCATCTCCTTTGATTGTTACTAGCAAAATTCATTTATCAAACAAGTCCTTGTACTGGACTTAGGCATTTGGCAAGGAATAAGTAATGGTTCCTCTAGCATGGCTGACTAACACCTTAACCAAAACTTTCTGTTAGGCAAGGAAACATTAAAGCAATAACTTTTCAATGAGATGTCACTATGATTTCTACAGCAGTATTCTCCAGCAATAAAGCAGAAACACAAAGGTGCCAAGTATGTATTATAAGGGTTTTCCTATTTATTTACTCCATTATATTTTTGGTGCAATATTCTCAGGTATTTTTGCTGGAAAAAAAATGACAGATTTACAAACCATTTTTCATAGCAAAAGTTTCTTCCTCCCTGTGACACTTTTCCCTTTAGTTCTTTCCGCACTCTTTACCTGAAGAAAGAGAAACAGAAAAAATGATAAGCAAAATAGAAGGGAAGGACAAAGAAAAATCATCAATCCCCCAAAACAGTAAAATTAATCTAAGGAAGATGTCTTTTATTTTTCATTTTATATTCCTTCAATTTTTGAAAAAAAAAAGATGGAAAAAAGAAATATAAAGTCTTTACTTATTTTTTTTCCTTTCTTAAGGCCCTTTTAATTTTTAAAAACTTGTAACAAAACATTTATAATCCTGTGTTTGCATACAGAATATTAAACAGATATGTATTGTTCTGATCATAATTCCAATTCTTGATTTAAAAGCACATTTTTTACTTGGGAATAAGTAGGGAACTGTATAGCTTCCCTGTTTCCATAAAACTACTTTTAAAATGTTTGGGCAGAAACTTCAGGAAGTTTTAAGTACCATTTCCTGTTCTACTAATGGGTTAGCATGAGGTTCTTCAAAATAATTTTGGAAATGCATAAAACATATAACAGCTTCTTCATTTGCTTTACTGTAACAGAGTTTCCAATGTTACATACGAACTTCTTCCAAGGCATTTTGTGAAGCTCTAAGACAGAGATGCTGTACAAACTCCTACACTGTTCTCTGCTTTGTGTAGGCAGTGGGTGCATTAAGTGAAAGTGGTATGGGGCACACTGTGCTGAGTTTGTATTGACAGCCTCACTCCTCTTGGAGTTTATCTAAAATGGAACGAGGAGGTGAGACCCTGAACTGTTTGGTGCTCCCCCTTCCCTCTGCCTACACCCAGCACATTGTGCTCCCTGCACTGAGGAGCACAGGTGAGACAAACACAACTTCATATCCCTCTGCAAGCACAGCTGCAGCAGCTGTTCTGTGAATCTGCTCTCATGTACAGCTAACATTATTTGATTAAATGTGTTCTTCTTTTAATAGAATTTAAACAGTTTCTGAAAGCTTCACAGGTACCTCATGAACACCATGTCAGGCACTGCCTTGGTCAATTTATTGTTCTTTTATGTGTTACCTTTGATCCTGTTTTCAAAACCAGCATTTACATCAATGTATCTTCACAGTTAGCAAATGATGGATTAGATAAAACACAATGATATTAATATATCAGGTTTGGAAGGGTGACAGTTATCCCCACTTATTCCTTATGGTATGTTCTACACAAAAATGCATTCTCTCCAAAAGACTTCAGCTTTTCTGCAGCTTTTTCAATTAATTTTACATCCTGGCATTTTGTTTTGTATTAAGACAGGTCACGTTGAAATCTATGAGAATTGTGAATGGAACCATGTGAGGTATTCAAAGAGAGAAAGAAATAGAAATGCAGATAGGGTACTATACAGTTTAGTTTAAAAGTTGGGGGTTTTTTTGCATTTAATAATTTCACCTAGCTACATACCTGCATTATATGCACACAAAAAAGATGTATATATTAAAGACGGGTAGATAGGGAAAAGGAAATATATATGGTATAAATATTGTATATCTTTGTTTAGAAGATACCCTCATTTAGTAGCTGCACCTTAACCATGCACCTTTACTATGCAAGCCGCAGGGGAAAGTAATTAAATTTAATAGCTGCTGCCCTCGTTTTGAAGTCGCCCTCAATATAAAGCTGCACAGGGAAGTAATTAAATTTAATAGAAGCTGTGGATTCTAAACAAAGATATACGGTATAAAGTCCATATAGTTCTTGGAAAGTTAATTTCCAGCAGTAGCAGGCCTGTCGCTTGAAATATTCATGGTTTTGTAATTGTTTGAATCAAATCTCCAGCTCCAAAGCAAGGTTCTCTGTGTGTGAAATGATGGAATGATGAAGGATCTAAGCATGTACTTGGATTCCACCATAACAAGAATAACAACAACAACAATAATAAAAGAACGATGAACAAAATAAGATTATAAAAGAAGCCCCCCAAAAGTCACACGTTAATATTCCACTCTCATTTTCATCAATCACTGAAGCAATACCCCCTAGATCAGTGCATTAACTTGTTTATCTTTTACAATGAGGAAAAACTTCATAGCTTCATCATTCATTCCAGAGTGAGGGGAGAAAAAACAAAAGGCAGCCACCGAAATTTGCATGGTGCTCAATTATACATTAGTGAACATCACTTGGCAATCTGTTCATATCAATTTAATTGGATTTTAATACTGCCTCTGATCTTGTTTTCTAATTAACAGCAGTGCCTGGCAATAAAGCAGAACCATGCACCCAGCAACACCTTTGATCTCAACCATATGGAGCTCCTCCGTGCTCTTGAAAAATTTTTTTTTCCTTGCCTCCAATGCAGGCCGAGAGAAACTGGGGCCCCCAGATGGCCAAATACCACTCATGAGTTCGACTTCATTGATTATTTTCCTTCCTGATTGATCCTGATTGAAAATAAATAAAACATGCACATGGAACTGGATGCAAATTGGTGCCACAAGCTTTTGGTTATGTTGATGGTTTCCTCTGCTCCTGCTTTAGATGACAAGTACTTAAGTAAACATTAATTGACTCAATGGTCTGTATTTAGGAACATAACTTTATCACAAGGACCTTTTGTTTTGTGTGTAGTTACTGTCCTACCACAGCCACCTTTAAAACTGGGATTAAAGGAAGTTAACTATTCATTCTTTATCTTTCTGATAATATCATCATAGACAAACTATTTAGGCATGAGTTCAGCTCACCAGTTTGATTTATATATACTTTTTGTTGATTTGTTCTTGACAGCTGATTTTTTTTTCCTTCTTTCTTTTTTCAGGACCTCTAGGTAAAAGGCTCTGATCTTTGTTTCCTGCACAGGTCTGGCTTCAGGTACAGGATGCTCAAATAGAACAAATGTTGGCACGTCACTTTTCACGTTCTCCACACAGACCTTCAATAGTTCTCTGAGATACAAGGAACTGATTTGGTGGATTTCTTCCTTGGGTTCAAAGTAGAAATAAAAAATGTTCTAGAATGTTAGTTTATGAAGTAAACTTTTATAAAAACATTTAAAAGTGATGCAATAAATAAATAAATAAATAAATTTTCCTTGGCTTTGCAAAGAATTGAGCAACTAGAGGGAAAACTAGTGCTGTCCTCTTGTAACTTAAGTGTTACATAGCGATGGCACAAAAAACAACTTTGATTTCTGGCTTTGGGATAAACACAGAGAAAAGTAATGCTTTTCTTCTTTCTCCTTTCACTTTCTGTTCTGAACATGCCATCTTAGCCTCTTAACCAGTGCTTTGATTTGGATGTGATCCATAAGCAAGGTCAGATCACTCTTCTCTTGAAGAAAAGATTTGCAGCAAACACCCTGATGTGCTTTCTCAGAAGCAGGTGCTGCTGACTTTGCAGGTGACACCTTTCCCTTTGTGTTAGCAGAGACCCACCATAATGCGAAGGACAGTGGCTCCAGGGCAGTGGCTTTTCACCTGAGGTGCAATACCCTGACCATTTGTGTCCATTACCCAGCAGAGCTCTCCAGCCTCGCTTGTAAACCATGTGCTGATTATGCACGGTGTGAGCATTACACAGTGCCATCTCCTCTGGTTTCAGCTGGACGCTTTCCTCTGCATTGCTCAGAGCTATCGTGCAGCCCTGTTTGTGTGGTAATAACCACTGCTGCACACTGACACGTACCGGCGGAACTGCACTGAGCAACGCGTCTCCTCAGGTGCAGAAAACACAGTAATTCTATGGGGTTAGTTAAAGTAGTTTATCTTTTCTGTTTCAACTTCAATGTCCATCTTGATTAAATGCCTTTACTTTTCAACTTTTCACAATTTCACCAAATAAACTCGATGAGATGGTGTATGGTTTCCACTTCTGTGGATGTATGGTAATATGTACTAGCCCAAGGCCAGAGCCAGTAACCCAGTAAGTAAAACAGCCTGATAGCTGGGAAAGAGGCAAAGAGTCCATGAACACACCTACATTCCATATGATCTATTTTTCACATGTACTGCACTTCACTTTTGCAAGTGAGAACTTCTGAGGGGAGAAATCACCCTGTCTGCTCTGAAAACAACTTTCTTTTACTGCATGAATAAAAGGTAACATAGAGACTGGGTTCCAGAGAGGTGCTGCAAGTCTCAGCTCACCCCCAGTCTGATTGTGGTGAGCAGATCTTTAGGCAGATGAGAGGACTTTACAGGTCAGAGTGTCTGTCCTACTAGACTGATTGTTTAAACAGGTCTTGTACCAATCTGGATTTATCTTTTTCTTTATTTGCTTTCCAGAATTTCAAGCTACAAATATTTTCATTTTAGCATAGAGGTGAAAAAGGCAAAGGAATGAAGGAAATACATAACTCAAAGGAAGATAGAAGTTGCATTTTTATTCTGTTTTTGATTTGCTGATAAATTAACACAATTCTAGCTTCTATGGAGTGCAGTGACACTGATGAGGGAGCAGAGCTGATAAATGTGAGGGTTTCCTGTTGCACCCTGCTAGTAAACTGTTGCTGATTGGATGTGTTTCACCAAGATTACTGCTGTGGTCTTTTTGAGCACTGGGACTTAAAGACATTGTCAACATTAGTATGCTGGGACAGCATTTTGATCTTTGTTGCTGATTTCCTTGCTCTGATAACATGCTAGCTGCTGTCTTGTTTGCTTCCTGAACTGCCTGCTCCCAGTTTGGATGAAAATGGGTTGTTTTTGTTGCTGTTGTTGTTTTTTCCTTTTTTTTATTTAATCTTTACGTTGTATATTCAATTCATTTTTTTGACTAACCACTCTACTGCTTGTACTTCACCTTCAGAAGTTAGGAAAGGGTTCAGGTGTGCTCCACCACATCCTTTATTTAAAATAAAGGTTGCTTTGCTAGATTAAGTGTTGAGGAACTAGATCTTGCTAAGAGAGCACAGTTTGAGGCATTCATGTTTAACAACCACCCCACACCCCTACTATGAAGGTCTTTGTAAATGAAGTGGATATAAATTAGTGATCATGCTTGTAAACATGTGTAAAAGGTTTGAAATATGTGGATACAGGTATACATTACAGCTTGTATCTCTAGCATGAAGAGTAAATCTGACCATGTTCTCAGATCCTACAATACAGAAGAGACTGCTCAGTGAGAAGAGGATAGGAATGTCCTGTATAACACTCTTCTCCCCTCTTTTTGTTCTTTTCTTAAAGACAAATAGAAGCAGGGGTGTGCATGCTTGTGATGCTTCTTAAAGATGAGCTGCGGGAAATGTAGATTCCTGAACACAAGAGGATTTGGGCTAGGGATGGTTGGGGCCTGCAGCTGCCCAGCACAGCACCCCAGTGCTGGAGGACTCTTGCTATCCAGAAGTGGACAAGAGATCATCTAAAGCAGCAATGAGATTTCTCCATTGCATAGGACATAATCAGGAGGTGAGTGTAAGTTGGATGCTGGCTACTTTTATGCTCATAGCTTTAGGAAGAAACTATCTTCAGACTGTTGTGACTGCTTCCCTGCGGCTCATTATTCAGGTTTGCAAAGCTGACTCTTCTCCCCAAATAAATGTGCATGTGCTTTCCACCCTACACTTGCTTGCGAATGCTGCCTATTGGTGAATGCACAGAGTAAGTAATTTAGTTTCTTCATATCTCTGTGTATGTGTTCTTGTGAGTATCAGATACATTTTAATATGTTTTCTAAAAATGAACATAAGCTTTTTTTTTCTGTTATAAAACAATACTTGGTACAACTATCACAATTGCATTAGATAACAGGAGGAGGTTATTCAGCTGCTTTAATGACTTTAAACTTTTACTGATGTTACTGCTTCTTATATTTAATGTTAGATATACCTCAGAGGTGTCTAGGACAGCAAGAGTGAGCCACAAAGCTGAGTCTCACAGCACCAGAAATAGTCTAATTTCTGTCTTTTCCCATTCTCAAACTATGAACATACTGGTTATTTGTGCTCAGACCAAAATGATGAATTTGCACAACTACTGCTGACCAGTAATATTAGATCTATTTCTTCTTGGTTCTTACAATTTTTAAATATTGTTTCCTTCATTTATTCTGAACTGATTCTTAAAGCATATAGTGCTTTGTGATGTTTCACTGTATTATATGCATTTTATTTTGTCCTTTTCCTTTTGTCTGGGGCAAATGTAACAATTTGCTTATTATTATTTTACACATTCATTTAATTTGCTCTATTGTTCATGGGAAAAATTAATGACTGATGGGTGGTTTCTTCCCCCAAGTCTTTTTCCCCTCTTGAATTTAAGCATGAAAGGCCTCCCTGGCAGTGAAACTTAAACATACACACAGATGATGACATGGTATCCTGTGAATGTACCATTGTGAAAAGGGCTATATTCTCCTTCAAGGACCTGTCATCACACTACTGCCACTTGTAAAGAACAGCAGCTCTGGCAGCTGGCATTAAGCATATGGGTTACTCTCTGCATTTGTGCCTTATTTTGCTGATCTAGGCTATGGCTCATGGCTAATACTGAGTTTTTAAAGTCCTCTTCTTGCCTATTGATAATTGATGAAGACTCATGCAGTACCTACAAAGTTAGGAGGACCAGCACCTTCAGAAGTGTACTGCCCTATTTCCTCACTTTTATACTTACTAGATAAGGTGACCCTGGAGGCTATGCAAAAGATTGAATTGTTAAATGTTGTTGATTCTGCTGCATTATGAAGGTTATCTGTATGGTGAGTTACAGCCTTATCTGATAAAAAGATACAGTTAAAGGATCTGTAACTATGACAAACATACCAAATTAGTGCAATGGCTTTGAGACTCTATGCTCAGCTTCTGAAAGTCCTGGAATATAATTACCTTCAATCTGCTTGTCTTGCCTCAGACTTTCAGGTTAGTACTTTAGATCTACCAATCATGGCAGAGAATTCCTCTCCCACCTTCCTGCTGTTGTCCTCAGTTTGCAGTCAGTAGGATTTCTGGGCCTGACAGATTCCCATGTGTCTTTGCAATTCTCACTCCTGCCCTCTTTTTTTTATTTAAACTTACATGACTTCATCAGAATAATACCTTCACAACCCAGTAAATGTGAAGTTGTGAGTTTTCTTTCTCTTCTAGACACTGCATGCTGGCTTTAATATTTCAGAGATGTTTTTGTTCTCGTTTTCTGTGAAGGAGACTACAACATGGATAAGACAGTCTCTCAAAGAAACTTCCACTCCAAGACTGGAACTGTGCTTGTTTAGCTCCAAGTAGTATGGGTGGTATGGGCAGAGATGGCTGAGAAGGTTCCTTGTCTGGCAAACAGGGAATGAGCCACTTCCACCTCGTGGTGTCATCTTCTTCCCAGGGCATGATGCTACTAGCCAGGCTTTGAATACAGGTGTGTAGAATGACACACATACCCTGGAGACAGGATTCCTGTTCTTCTAAGACTAGAAGCAAGTCTTTTGTATTTCTTTGGTTTTGTCTTACGATTTATTTCATTTCTTCTGTTCATCAGTTGAGCCAGTTGCCAAGGGGGAAGAATCATCATTCTGTAACATTTCCTCCTTCCAGCCAGGAAACATACAGCTGAGCACACAGGGCTTCTTCAAAATGGTGTGCTTTGTTATCCTATTCTGCTTCTTTTACTTTCCTTTCACCCCCAAGGGAGATGCAGTACTCCATATGTGTCAGCAGATCCCCTGGACTTTCAGGTGTTTCCTCAGGGGAATTATTTTCCAGCTTAATGTGGTAAAACCCTGGACACTCTCTTGGCTCTCCCTCATGCTCTTTTCCCCAAAATTAGACATGCCTTTCTGCAGGTGGAAGTGGTTGCCTCTCAGCTGCTGCATGTGCAAAAGGACTCAGGGGGCACTGATTTTTCCATTTCCCATTTCCTGCTCTGCTCAGATTTGGACATCTTGTCTCAGTTTGTGCTATTACTTCCTTGATACTTTTCTTTTCTTACTGACAGAGAAAGCCAGCCATGATCCATTAGGCTGACCAGGAAAACAGAAGTTTTTGTGACTGTAATACCAGCATGACTCCAGAAGGAGAATATCTAGAATGTATCTATTGCTTACCTATTATATGTTCAATGCATCTACTGCTACTTAACTGCCAAGCTCATAGATTCACAGAATAGTCTGAGTTGAAAGGGACCCAGAAGGATCATCAAGTCCAACTCTTAAGTGTATTGCCTGTATGGGGATCAAGCCTGTAGGTTTGGTATTAGCACCAGGCTCTGACCAACTGAGCTCATCTCAGGGGATAGTTCTTCATGTTTGCAGCACACACAGCTACTGGAGTGACATTCTGAGCTGATGGCTTAAGATTTCAGTGCTGTGTATATAGATATGGAAGCTAATCTGCCTGTATAATTCCTCTACGTCACATCTGGTTTATAAAGAATAAAAGTAATGTGAATATCTTTTAACTTAAAATATGAAAATGTACCATTTAGCTTTCTCTGCTGTCAAATGAAAGATGGGTCAAAATTTTGTCTCAGTGCTCAGATGTGTGGTGTTGAAAGGTAGGATACATAAAAGTATGAATAAAAGCATGTACTAAAATGATATGCCTATAAGAAGCAAAAGCTTTTTTAAAAATTGGATTACTCCTATAATACAGTGGCTGCGGTTATGCTATAATTAGAACATAATTACATTGTCTTTATAATTCTGGTTACTTGTAATTAACATTAATGCATATGAGGAAGTAAACTACATATCTGAATTGCTTATTAGTACCCTGTTAGGACTGGAGCCTACAAACATATATGGAAGTTTACTCACCAAATATTTTCGTTGGCTGTCACTGAATGACTCATGTGACTAACACTATGAATGGGTGTTTGTAGGCAGCAACCCTTAGATTCTAACTAAAATTAACATGAAGTTAACTGCACTAACCACTTTGGATTTACCTGCTGCAATTACCCTGAAGTTATACTTTGATTTTTAAAAAGAATTTATTTATGGTAGACATGAAAATAATGGGTTCCACTAAAGTGTTAGTGTTACAACTATGTGGAAAATAGTAACCACAATGCAAGTAAAGTGGAATTCCAACCAGTTGAAACTGTGCCATAGAGTAGATTGAGCATTTTTTTTGGTAGATACATTTGTTTGTAACTGAAATTTGGCCCATAATTTCCTAGTCCCAGAAGCTAACTATTTTTAAAATAGCTACTAGCAATAGCAAGAGCTGTGCATCCTCCATACAAGGCAAGATGCAGCATTTTCAACCTTTCTGTAGGAAGTGGTAGGTAGCAGGGCCCCTTTCTATCCTGACATTTCTAAAGAGAAGTAGATGAGCATATTTGTAATGACATGTCTCACACAGATAGCTGGAGCTCAGGAGAGAAATAAAATACTAGTCTTTAAAACAAGACTACTTTTTTCCTTCTCCTTAAAATCTTAAATGTTATTGTACAGAGAAAGAAGAGGGCTTAATCTTGCATGACACATGGAGAAGGAGAAAGTTTGTGTAGAAGTATGTATTATCTGAGTTAAAAAATTTATATCCAATGCCATCCATTTCCAGCCCTTCTGCTTGTCCCCAGTATATATATAATAACCTCATGATGAATGAATATCAGAAATAGGTTTTTATAGATTATATGCATGATAGACTGCAGTGCTTCTGAGAGTCTATTGTGGCAATGACCATTGAACTAAAGAGAATTTACATGACCAACCATTAGAATCGATCCAGTCTGTATTATAGATAGTCCCTAAATACATATCAATGTGACAAATGGAAATAGCTGTACTGTACAGGCCAATAAGTTGTGATTCAAGGAGAACATACTTATTGACACATAGACTGCTCAAAATTAACCTTGATTTAATGAACTAGAAGTGGGATTTTTGATGCTGTTAGAAATTCTATATTCTGCTAATTAGAGATGCCATTAGGTAACTTGCAAAGTTATTCTGTAGGCAGAAAAGGTTTCCTAATGAGTAAAGTCCTGTCACACATATGGCCAGTATTGTGGTTATATACACTGAATGGACAGGCAGAAGTGAAGCTAAAGGAAGCCTTTACAGCCATTTCTTCCTTACAGCATAAGGATTTATCAGCTGTGACATTTATTGTGTCTTTGTTCCCCCTGTGGAAAGATGTTGAGAAGAGAGGGCATCAGTAACGCAGAAGTATCATGTGAAATTTCTGGTGTAAGTAAGAGATAATGAGCATCCCAGGAGGTTCCTGAGTTTTGTCTCCCAGTTTTCTCAGGGGAATTCCCTTTTTATTTTAAGGGTGGAGGGTGAGGAGGGCAGGGGGATATTACAATATTATTTATAGCAGCCCTATTTGGTGGATTGAACAGAGGAATGGAGATTTTGGCACTGGTTATATACAGTAAATCAGTGCACTAGATGTCAAGAGTCCTCTGCTCTCTTAGTGTAATTTTTATCTCAAGGCATTTATCACACAGGTGTTATGCTACCAGAAGATACTGAGTATTGATATTGATTACAATTAGTGTTATCTGTTATCAGTGACAAAGAAATTTACACTAGATATGGTGGTAACTTCTTGGGTCCTGTGGGAGATATTTAGTCACTTAAATCTTGGTACATTTTAGCATTTCAGATGCCTTTGGTATCTAAGATACCTTTCTGGGACTAGCAGGACCTTCACGAGACCTCTTCCTCCCTGAATGGCAGCTGCAAGTCAACAGGGAAACTCTGAGCCATTTTAGTTGCTTTTTAGGCACTGGTCTTTGCCAAATGAATCCCATCTTACATTTCAGGTTCTCCTACTCCTGTCCACAGACCTGAGGGGGTGGCAGGAATTGTCCAAGTGACTTCCAAAGTACTTTTACTGTGAAGGAACCGCTGACTACCTTTCTTTCCCAGCAGTTGCTCAGTAATTACAGTCAATGCTCATCATTCCTTTGCAATGAAAAAACCAAGGAGATTCCTGCAATGAAAAGCATAACCCTGCTCAGTGACTATCCCAACTATTTGTCCCTTCATGAGAAGGAGAAGGTAGCAGTCAAGGGTTAAACCAAGAAAGGTGAAACTACAGGGAGGGTGAAATTTGAGGATCTCATTCTCCATTGTGTCATCATCATTTTTACAACTACAAAGAAAATATCAAATGGTAACTCCCTATGAGTCTGGTAGCATTTTGTCTCCAATATGCACAGGTGCTGAGCAAGACAGAAATGGTCTGAAAGTCTGAATTTTTATCTTGCTTGATTTGTCACAGTTTTAATTCCCTAACACAAGTCATGTTTTTTTTGGTGAAAAGAGATCTCAGGTGTAAAAGTACATATAAATTCAAAAATTTTGCATTTTTTTAAGACAAAAAACAAAGGGTATTTGTACATAGCATTTTTTGTTTGTCCAAGCTTTCCACCATAATTGAATAGTCAGGGTACTTCCTCTTCTTTCCTAAAACCAATAGGCTTTAGCATGCAGTTCTTCCTGCAAAGAGTTAATTGAAGCAAATAAAGTTCTTACATTGTTAATAATCCTCCCAATTTGATCTTGTTCTTTTTCCCCCTCAAGCAGTAAGAGGATAAGTGCGAGTGATAGCCAGATTTATAAATTATTTCTTGCGAGCTGAATGCTTTAAAAGGGAATATAAAAATCTGCTATGTGTCAGGCGATCCATGGAGGCATTAGCAAGCGTGGCTGATTCTCAGTCCCCTGAAAGCAGGAGTGATAATTTGTAAATCTAGGAACTGTATGTGGAGAATGGTAATTTGTCATTAGTAAGATTAACATGATCAAGGGAATAGAATAGATTATTTACATATAAAATACAGAAGATCATTGATGCAGCAGTGATGAATAAATACATTTTGATAAAATGAAGTCAATATTTTTGGGAATCAATACAAAAGTTTTTGGCTGTCATATAACACTGCAGCTTATGTTTTATGTAGTATAAAATGTACTGTCTATTTGAGAATGGTTACACAGATGAAGTTTTTTGGCTGGGCTTCTTTGTTTAATCTACCTGTAGAGCAATCCTTTTGAAACACTGTGCATTTAGCTGCAATTTAGTTTTCTTAGTTCCTTTAGAACGAATTACCACTTAAAATGTAGAATGGCCATGTACTCAAACACTATTTAAAGGGTCATGACATTTTCATTACTGCAGTTTCATATTCCAGTTAATTTTTTTTGTTCAAATAGATTTTCCTTCATGCAGAGAGAAACTACCAAAAATAATTTAATACATTTTGATCATGTTTTCAATGCAGAGTGAAATACAGTTGCTGACATGGTTCATTTACTTACACAAACCATTCTTGTGCTCATACTGTTGCCCAAAAATTCAGCACTATCAGGTAAAAAAAAAATTGAATTAAGATAGGAAGCCATTATCCTGACCACTAAGTAATAGGGAATGAGATATCAATTGGCAAGTTGTTAACTCTGATTTTCAAATATACCATTTGCAATGACTTGTAACTACCTACAATAAGTGGATATAACCTCTTTTTTTTTTTTTTTTTAAATTTTCTGAAAGCTTCAGCAAACTATGCTATCACAGTGTTTAAAGAATTTAGAGCAAATTACTTAAGGAATATTGCTCAAAGCAAATGCTATGCAAGGCAGTGACTTTTGTGGGTGACTGAGCACTGAAGGAAAGCTATGAGGTTTGCTAATGTAGACACTGTTTATTTGCAGGAAGATTCCTTTGCCACAGATGTTCTCAACAAAACCAGTTCTTGATCTTGCCAATGTGAATATGTGCAATGCTACACGTGTGTAGACCCAGGGAGTTCAGTGGGATTGCTCATGTGCATAAAATTACTTCTGTGCCTGCATGTACAAGGCTCAGGGCATTGGAGAGATTTAATCATTAAAAGGTGAAACAGAGGCATTTTTGTTATACTTTGTTATACTGTGAAAAATCACAAGTCAGTCTTAGTTACAGAATTGCTTTTCTCACAGAACAGGATATCCAAAAAATTAAAACAAACCAGAAGACAACATTGTTTTATGGCAATATAAGCTTTGAACATTCTCTGCCGTAGGTTGCTCAGACTTCCATTGACATCATGAGGGGGCTGTGTTTAGATGAATAATTTTTTTGGCAAGGGCAAACAAATGAATAAATGCTCAAGGGAGAGAGCTTAACTAAAAGAGGAGGAAGCCAGAAATTCAGGACTCATACATGTAAGGTTACTATGACTTTGCATATAACCACAGTACTTCACTCAGTTACTGGTTTTGCTTCTAATTAGAACAATAAATTTGCAAATGTAAACCTGCAATAAGCACCCATTTGCTAACCCAAGTGTTGGCCACAGGAGGGCTGAAAATGGCCCCTCTTGCATGAATACAGAGAAATTGAAAGGAAATGAATGGATGGATGGATGGATGGATGGATGGATGGATGGATGGATGGATGGATGCCTGGATGGATGCATGGATGCATGGATGGATGGACAGGAAAAAAACGTAAATAATACCAAGTGTCTGAACAACCACCCCCCATAGAACACAGCTGAGTTGAGAAGTATGAAAGAAAAAGAGGCAATTTTCTATTATAAACTTTCAGTCAGGGAGGCTTGACCATCTTGAGATTTCTTCCTTGTGCAAAATGAACCTTAAAGTCTTTAGTGGTCAGATTGATAAGTAACTCTATAAAGATTGCAGATACATCTGAGCTTCAGATTTATGATTTAAAATAATTTTGGATTGTAAAGGCCACATATTTCCTTAATTGGAAAAATGAATGGATTTAAGCTCCTGTTATTTCCTCTCCATTTTGAAACCTAGATGAAGGCTGGAATTTTTTAGAGAAAACAATAGTTTTGTGAAAGATGCTTGACATCTGAGGTCTCTTATTTGTTGCCCCTAAGCTTAGGCATTTATTCAGGGACAGAATTTAGAAGCACATAATCAACACAGTATACGAGATCTCTCCATTAATTGTTTATACAATTAATCATAGGGCAACTTTATGTACCAATTACATACCTAGTAGAGGGACCTAATATTACTTAGGTTAAATTTGAGCTTTAAGTGTCTTTGAGATATGCACGCACAATTTCCACCCTAAAATTAATGTCCTATAAAATTTCTAACAAGATCTATTGCAATCTAGCTTACAGAAATAAGGATCTGTAGATACCCTTCAGATAAACATATCAAATGAATAGTTACTTTCCTAAACCAAAGAGCTAGTTTAATAGGATATTTATTGTGTGCTAAGATTATTAAAACAATATTTTGGGGGGAGCTTAATAACTGAATGATAGTATGAGACACAAAAGTTACGGATCTTATGACTTCTTGCTAAACCAGAAAATATTCATAATCATTTAATACATCCTTCAAAGCTTTATATTATTTGAGTTTCTACATTGGAGAAGCAAAGTAGTCAAAATAGTGTAATTTTCACTTTAGTCAATATTATTAAAATTATGCCATCATGCATGACAACTGGACATGCCCTCCTAAGTGGAATAAGAATTTCAACATAAAATTTAGAGACAATATAAAAGAGAAAAATGCTAATTTCAAATATGAATTTTGGGCATCAAAACTCTACACAAGAAAAGTGATGGCAGCAACTGTTTCTTGAGTAGCTTCATGGACTGTTATAGGCAACCATTTTCATAAATCACTTCATAAAACAGTTTTAAAATATGTCTTTAATATATCAATAAAGATATCTATAAAATATTTCTAAAACATATTGACAGTGGTTTTGTATCTAATGGTTAAAAAGCACACTGTTTATTTTGATATTATTGGAGTAGTGGGTCCTAGGAGGATTAACCTGAAATTTTTCGAATGTCACTTCAGGAAGAGTTTCATGTGTTCAACCTTTACCTGAACAAAGAATGAAAAATTGTTCAAATTCTAGAAAATTATTTGAAAACTATTCCATTTTCTCTGTCTCTGTTAGCTGTGATGGAAAGAAAGAGGGATTCTCTCAGCACTATGCAGGACACACTGTAACTGTATTTAGTCCAAAGCTACACTAGTCTACCATGTCCTTTAGAAAACTGTGCCTGGGGCTCTGGAATATCTCCTGGTGAAACTGTGGTGCTCTGCATCCATGGGAGAGGTAAATACTCTGTCTGCAGCAAGGCACATCTACACCCTTCCCTTTGCTGTGCTTCCAGGATTCCTGGCTTTTCCTGTAGGCCCTGTGCTAGGACCCCGTAGAGCACTCACTGCACAGTTATGCAAACATGGACTTTGTGAGTCTCAAGAACTCTGCAGGAAGTGAATTTGGCACACAGTAGATCATATGAAACTCTCCTCTGGCTTCAGAGGAAGATGGAATTTTGCTTTCTGTTTTGTATTTAAACAGACTCAAAATCTCAAATCAAAACACTGTTGGACCTACTGAGTTCCACCTGGCTCATGTCAAATCCATGTAATACCCCAAGTTTTATATGGTTTAGGAAAAAAACCCATAAATCGAATCAGAATGACTTGAAAGGCTGAACTTCAGTGAACTTTAGGACAAACTGGAGCTGAGCTACAAGCCTCTATGAAATCTGAAACCAAGCAGAATTTGCCTGGCTTCTTTTGAGGTTCATGAATTTTGAAAAGACCTATAGCATTGACAGTATTTATCATGAAACTTGCCCTAACTGGTGTTTTCATAAAGGCCTCTCTTCTTGAAATGAAGTGACCATGTGAAAATCTCATCTTTCTTTTAAAAGAGAGCAGAAGTTTTCTATCCCTGTGGTTATCTTGAACGTGTGCCCAAACACAGCAACAGTTCAAAACCAAAGGTGACTCCAGAGACTCCAGCATGCACAGTATTATTTTAAACTCACAACTTTAGGATCTTAACTAATAGTTTTTGAGAATGTAATCTAGCCCACTATCTGTAACTCTACATTCTATCCAGAGGACATTAAGGGCTTTTATTCCTTCTCTTATTGTTATGGTGCTTTAGAAGACAACTTCAAAGCATTTAGGTATTGGCAAGTCTGGCTCCAGATCTGACAACTGTGTCAATGTCTCTCTGCTGAAACCCTCCATCTCTGTGTACCTGGGTTTTGTGTAACCAGTGAGACAAAATCCAGAGAGATGCTTAAGTTCTAACTCAGCCCCATGTTTAGTAACCTAATTCGTTCCAACCCCCAAGTTTATTTTAACAGCATCATTTTCCTTTGAAGGCTGTAGGTAATTCACTCCTCTTTAACAATGTACAGATGGTTTCTGGAAAAGCCCTTTGTTCCTTCAAATACGTAACACAAAAAGGCTTACTGATTATGCCCACGTAGGGCACTGTGTTGTGCTTTTCATTTATTGGTTGATGTTCCCATTTATTTTGGCTTGTGCTTCTTCTGGACACGTTAAAGACTTTTATTCCTCATGCTCAGAGAAAGGGTTTGTTTGATGTCAAAGCTGGGGAATTTCCTTGGTATCAGACAGTCTTACAATTTTATATTAAATACATTTCATGGAGCAAAAGTCCACCTAAATGGACTGCACATCTTTCCTGAATTTAGCTCAAAGACATTTTAAGTACTTCTGGAAATTCAATACCATAGTAAATGTTTAAGACAACAAAAATGATAGTCACCAACAGAGAATATTTTTGTATGCCATTAGCATAAAACTGTTTTGGTTGGGAATTTTAGTCATGCTTTCATGTTATTTATTTTGGTAGAAAGGATAATGCTTTAGTTGGGAATTAGCTTCCTTTTCTGAGTTAAGCTAGTCATCAAAAAGGCTAACAGAACTAAAGGCCCAGTAACTGATGTTTTGTTGTAAAATAGCAGTCAAATTTATTTAGGAACTGTGAAGCTCTGATAGGATTATGGAACAAGAGCTCCTTGTGCTAACAAAGGTGGGAAAGTTATAGTTTCAGATGTGGTATTTGCTAAAGGTAATAGCCACTCTTTTTAATTTCATCTTGTATAAAGTTTTATCTTTTCTGGAGGCTTATTTTAAGAGCTTAATAGGATTATCTGGTCTGGAGTTCAGATATAAAAATATCAGGTGTGTTTGCCATGCAGCCATGAAACTGCAGATGTTCAGCAAAGGTACACTTTGGTTAGCAATCATGTGAAACTGGTGCTTCAACTGGCAACTAGTTTGTGAAGAAATCCCTCAAAGCCTAGCATGCAAACAAAATCTTGTAAATCTCTAAGTACGTAAATTGAAGCTTTTTCAGATAAAATATAATTTCTCCTTCCATTTTTTCCTGCTATATGACTGTAGCTGGAAGTAGTTGGGCAATCAAGCTGGAAATATGGACTTCAAATTACTAGGGTTTATAAACATTGACTTAGAGGGCAGTGATACACATTAATTTTCAGAGAAGCATTTCAAGTTCCATTAGTTTCAGTGAGAAATGTAGATAATCTGCACTTTGGAAAATCAGGTCAATACAGTATCATAAAGACTGCTTTGCACATAACACCTCTTAATGTAGTCAAAAGCTTCATAATACCACAAGTTCTTCATCAGAAATGGCAAGAGTGATCTTTTCTCTAAGTATTTACTTTCTTTCTATTTAATGTCTCTGAAAAAGCCTCAGGATGTTAAAACATACAAAGAAATAAATGTCTGTGTGGTATATACTGTTAAAATTGATCTCTTTATCTCTATAAATCAGATATGGGGAGTAATATAAGAAAGATTAGGCAAATGATAAAATTATAAACCTTTTAATAGTCAAATATTTAATCATAAAGTGTCCTACAGACTTAAATGAAAACAAATTCTGCTAGGGTGATTTGGTGTATGCTTTAGGTGATATTCCTATACTATTTGCCCTCCAGAATACAACATATGAGGTTGAAATACTGTATCATGTGCAGATTAAAGACAAATTACATATAGATGAGGTTACATTTAATTACCTGAAATAGCTTTGTATGCTGAGTGGAAACCACAGTTTTCATCGACACCATATTAATTATTGCTGCCGAAAGCTGTAATTGACTACTGTGTTTTTCAGCTCATGAGTCAATGGTGACTAAATGTTTACTTTACTGCTCCTAATTGCCTAAAATGCAGCACTTGTTTTTCCTTGGAAAATCTGTGGTCTAAGTTCTGCTCTTGTTTTCATGCATATAACCCCACAATCATTTACATGTATAGCTGAAAGCACAGTTGGCTTCAAAATTTCTGGCAAAAATGGTTAAGTGAGAGGCTGTAATTCTCTTAGCATCCAGTACAGAGAAAAAGGAAATGCTGTGTCTATACTGTCCCACTTCATTCTTCCATATGGCCTGTAGAAGACCTGAACTTGCATTTGGAATAGGGTGTCTACAGACCTCTTTTTATCTTGTGTCAGTTGAAGATCCCTGTGGTGAAAGCACAAGTTCATCTTCTAGTTGTACCAAGCATGTAAGGGAATATGGTATACATGAAGATGATTGGGATTACTATCAGGGTTTTCTGCCACAGGAATTGCTTTGGAGACACAGTAAAAAAAATGACCAGGCATGAAACCAGATGCTACAAACTCACAGGAATTAGACTCTTCTCCACCTTTACAGACCTCCCACAGGACCCAGCAGAAGCAGTATGGTTCCCAGGAGAACATGTAAAGAAGTAAGAGGCATTTCTGCTACAGGAAATTTGAGAAACTGTGGAATGACTAGCCTTGAAATTGCATAATCTCTCCATTCAGAATTACACTTCATCCTGTGGAGAGGATAGAAATTCAGAAGATGGAGTAGAAAATAAGAGGAAAAAAATGGCCAACCTACTATGGAAAATCAAAGAGTAGCTGTAGGATAACAGAAGACAAGTAATCATCTTTTTTTAAAAAAAGAGAAAAAATAAGTGGGGAAAAAAAGAAAGGAGAAAGTAGTTCAAACAGCCTGGAGATCACTGCCCCTCTCCCTCCATTCTGTCTCTCACTGACAGTGGCAGTGACTACTGTTCTGACAGGAAATGCTCTCCTGTGGGAGGCACCATCATCAGAGTCCAGGTTGGTCTCAGCTTCACATGATTTGGGGAAACACTGCTGATTTTCAGGAGCTTTGGCATCTCTGTCGAGAGAATGACACCTAATTTTTCTTTTATATTATTCCATTTCACAAGCCTTCCCAAAAAACTGGTAGGATTCTTTGCGGTTCTCAAAGAGTATTTTGAGTTTGGAGGGAACCAATTTTAGATTTCAGTAAAATTCTATCCCTCTAAGAGTAAATGAAAAGATTTTTACCACAGGGTCACTCAGATCATTGGGCAATGTGATGAATACTACTAGACCTGTCAATGTTCCCAGTAGTCATCTGAGTTATGTGGACTAAGAGGCTCCTCGGGCATAAGGCCTGGGACAAATGGGCATTATGGACATATTTCTATTATTTCCTCTGTATTTACTATCAGTCTGTCAAAAATGTCATGCATTCCCAAGAGAAGACCACCTGCCCACTGCTAACAAAGTGGTAGAGACATAGGTTTTGCACTCATACTTGACAACATGTAGTTTGAAGGTGTAGCTAAATGGACAAAGACTTTTGGGCCCTCTAGGAAACTGCTTCAGTGCTGAACCACAATGACAAAGACTTGACAAAAAACTCAGGCTTAAAGAAAACAAACCTGTTAAATGAAGTGAGTGTCATGAAACCTTTCTGGAGTTTAAACAAATCACTTTTACTGGGCTTTTGGCAAATGTCTGTGGTACACAAAAATAATTGTATTGCACTATATGCATTTTAAAATTATTTTTTAGGTGCAGACTACATTTTCAGTAAGGAATGCTTTCCATAGCTTTGCAAACTTAAACCTCTGGCATAGATTTTATTCATATTATCACATTCTCATTCTTTTTACTCACTATTTTTAACATGCCTTGTATCATCAAGGTTTTTCTCATACTAATGGCAATGATCTTTCTTTTCTGGGATCTGTGTACAGCCACTGTGCTCATTTTTTGTTGCAGAAACCAGTCTGTGTTCAGACACAGATTTTGTTCTTGTTTCAAATCTCTATACATTTTCGTAATGATTCTTAACATCCTTTTGACGCTTCTCTCTTCGTCTTTTTGGCTCTATACTTTGACAGTTATTCCACAGGAAAATAAAAGATCTTTATTTTGTAGTGGTGAATTTATGATACACCTGCACAGTTCCACCTTGGAGCTGGAATGTAATGTCAACAAAGCTCGTCTGGCAGTACATGAACTCTCCATGGGGCTTCCTTTCATTGGAGGCTCTACTAGAGGAGGGATGGATAATACATGGAGATGTTGTGGTCCAAAATTTGTACACACAGAGACATATACACAGACATTTGTTGCTGTTGTCACCTCCGGGGGGGACTACTGATTCACTGATTTTCAGTACTTGCAGAACTTTCCTTATTAATATACTAGGCTAGCTTGAGAGAAATGGAGACATGGAAATTTATGTCTGTCTATATAGTTGCTGCCATCTTACACAAACGCATGCACACACACATACACCCATGTCTATATTGGATCATCAGTTTTTTAGAAGTCTACACTAGAAGAAAAGAGCAGTTTCAAAATAAGAACATCACAGGAAAAAAATATAGGCATGAAGTCAAACCAAGAGAAGAGGTCTGGGTGAAGGTTACTGTGTGTTTAGGTGTCAAAACATAGCCTGAGTTTTGAAGAAATATGGAGGAAGTAGATCTCAAAATAGCAGAGGGGCCTAAATGCCAGTTTCTCTAGCTTTCAGTTTCTTTCTCTAGTTGACTCAATAGAAATTTAGATGGTTGCTTATGAGCATCCATATTTTGAAACAGGGCTCTGCTTTTTGCAGGAGGGAGAAGCTGTATTGTATTAGATCAAGAATTTTTAAACAGAATCACAGTGATGTGACTCTTCATCAGTTTACAATGAGATCAGCTGGCCTTCTCACCTTCCTGCAACTTCATTAGAATGGCAATATATGACTTACCACACGAAAGCTGCATTCTCTGCCAAGTAAATTAAATTCTTATAATAAGAAGCAGAGTGGTCCAGTGGTCGAAAAGCAGGGCTGGCAGCCAGCAACTCCTAAATTTTAATCCCAGTGCAACTTAGTGAATAACTTCAGGCAAGTTACTTAACCTCCTAGTTTCCACCTCATAAAATTGTAATAATAAAAGTGTTTTTCTGAAGACCAATTAGTTAATGCTTGCTCTCCATCTGAAGAGAAAAATGCAAAGTACCGTGGAGGTACTAAGTCTAATTAATTCTTAAATTCTAGTCATATCAAAACCTCACCGTGGTTACCCCAGTTAAGTAAACTGGTAATATCATCAAAAGTATAGAGCCAAAACATCCAACATTTTTGATACATAAGATCTATAAGGGATCTGTCCGCCACCTTGACCCAAGGGTGATGTGCAACAGGTTGAAATGCCAGCCTGTGGCTCCCCATGGGGTTGCTAATGTCTGACAGCTCCACCTCTGCTCCCATCCCATTGTACAGGCTACTACACCATGGTGTGAGCATTTTGAGAGCAAAAGGGTGCTGCTGTGAGTCAAGCATCCAGATGGCACTGAAGTGTGAGGCTGCTGTTTAGATCTCACATTTTGTTTAGGTTGGATCACTGTTTGAAGAGGATGAAAAGCAAAAGCTATTCTTTCCAAGGCTCCAAACACAACTGATGCCCACTTAAATAGTTCCAGATCTGCTTTGTATAGACAGAAACATAGGAGTAATTTAACTGTTTTGAGAGAAATATCCACTTCTTCCCAAGCCTCCTCTCTGCTGGAGACCCGCCATCACAAACATGGAGGACATGCAGATCTGAAGATCCATAATTTATGGAAGAGCGTGGAATACCAGTCAGATCAAACATCTGGTGGAGTGGCTGTTGTCAAGCCCCTAAATGTTTAACTGATTGCACTTGTCAAAGAGCTGTAGGATAGATCTGAGGGGAGAGCTTGGCCCTTAGTGTTGCTGGTTTTCATGCCATAATTTTGAGAGTGTTCTTTGTGCTTTGTTTACTGCAGAAGATGATTAGATTTTAATTTAACAGGCGAGGAATGTGTCTTTCATGTGGCAAGTCAGAAGGGTCTTGGAGCTTTATAGTGGGGATTGGGGAATGGAGCTGGCGCTCATTGTGAAGCAGTAGAGAGTCTTGCTATGTTGCTCATCTTAAGATGCTGTTTATAAATAGGTCCCACTTGTCTGGGGCATAATGATTTCAATCATTTGTGCTGTATAAATAAACAGGGCATTGTGAGCTTCCTTGTTCAGGAATTGTCCCTGGCTTTAGTTTTGGCCACAGAGTCCCAGAGGCCTGCAATCAATCAAAGCTGGAGGATTGAAAGAAACAGCCCGTTTGTGATCCAAAGCCACCAGGGGAGAAGGGAGGGCCAGTGGGTCTGGAAGGGGAAGCAGAAGAGCAGAAAAGAAAGACCTTCTATGGGGTCGTGGGGAAGGACAGCCTGGGAGAGCCTCTGGCCAGCCTGCCATGAGCACAAGGCTGTCCAAGGCTGATGGGATGCAAAGTGGGCTTTTCATGGTCTGGTGGAACACAGGCAGTCTGCAGGGAAGGTGATTGCTCCCATCAGTGTGGTGTGAGGCACTGGAGGGCAAGCAAGGACTGTGGCATGTCCTGTCTAGGAGGCACTGAGTGTGCCAGCCAAGAGGTAGATTGGAAAGGGCAGCACTGACTCACTGCAGGCTGTGCCTACCCACCCTGTGCTCTGTTTGCTTCCATGGCTTCCTCCCTCTGCACAAACTGCTCAGCCAAGCTACTTGCAGTCCCTCGGCCCTGCAGCCTAGGTTTTGTTCCTTCTTACTTTGGACCTGCAGACTTCCATTAGAGATAAGGCTTGACTTAGGAAACATAAGAATTGAAATATTAGAGTCTTCCCTGATGACAGTAAATACATTGCAGTTTCTGTTGATTGACAATGTGCTTTTATTTTTTACACAGCACTGAAGATGTGCAGTTCATTGAGTAGCCCTGTCAGCAAATCTTGCCCCTCCTGTGTAAGCATTGCATTTTGGGGAGGAGCTGTGGTAGTCCCATGTTAAGAGCTCCTTATGAGGAGACAGACATGAGATTCTCCTGAATTTACCAGTTCTTTCCTAAATTTTGGGCTTTTTGTACCTCCAGTCATTGAGTCTTAATTTCCCACGGCCTTTGTTGTTTGCCTGTTTGCACCTTGACTATCACGTTCCTGTCTTATTTAAACATCCTCTGCAACATGATGGAGAAGGAATGGAGAGGACTCAGTAGAGCATGAAACTCCACCCTCACACATCCTCCCCTCCTTCATTCCTCAAAGTCCTACATGGGCTTTCTGGGTTGATTCCACAGCCCTGCCAAATTCAGTGGGATGAACCTACCAATTAAGAAAAGCAGAAAAATAATTTTTTTAGAAAATAGGTAAAAATTGTTCTGGGACCAGCCAGGAAGCTGGAATTGATGCCATCTGGTCTATATAGTTACCATGTCTAGCAGACAAAGTTTAATAGCTGATTAAGAATTCATTAGAAAACATTTCTTATCTTCCTGATATAAAAATAAAAATCTTCACAACTAAGTAAAGTTTTCTTAGTCATTTTCCCAAATTGTGTTAAGTAGCACTAAGTACTGGAAACCTGAAGAAAAGCACACAGTAAATAGAAACAAAACCTTGTTTTTGAATGCTTCAGGTATATCAATCTTCAATTTACCTTCCAAATTTTGTGTACTTTATATTGAGGATAAAATCTTTCTTTCCCCTTTTAACTCAGTTCAGAAAATATTAAATGCCATGCATCTCCCTTTGAATTCCCATCTTGTCAAGGATCAACCTTTAATGCTTCATTTGTATTGGTATATCTTAAGATTTCCTTTTGTCCTGAATATGGTTGCTTGAAAGGTTAATGAATTATAACTAAAAGGTTGTAATTTGGAAAATTTTGGTTTAGATTATCAAAATTAAAGAAATTGTTCCTTTTCTATGTAGATAAAAATTATTGCACTTTCCATTTAACAATCTAGCTTTCATTTTCATTATCAGAATCATAAAAAATGATTGAAGTGATGGTTTCTTTTTAACATGCAAACTGTTTCATGCCAGAAGTTCTGAGAAATTAAATTTGCTTTTTCTATTTGCGGGTATAATAGGAATTACATCTGCTTATTTTATTTATTTATTCATTTTTTCTATTTTTTCCAACTCCATTTTATTCTACTTTTCAAATGTTTCCTCTGCTGTTTACAAGTGAGGAAGAAGATCACTACAATTATTTTTAGTGAAACAAATAGAGGGAGTGAAGTTCAGATGAAAAGTTATATTTGTAAAGGCAGAATAGAAAAGCAATTCACATTAATTCAAAGCAGAATCTCTTTATTGGATTATAGGCTGATTGTGTTTACAAATACACTGCCAAGAGGGTTTTAATTTTGGGGCAATTTCATTGTTCATAGATATATATCTATATATAGATATATATCTATGAAATTATGTGGTTATGTGTTTTAAATGAGATACAGCTCCTTACTGCTTAATGTAATATATGCTTCCACTTTATGACATAGTGCAAAAGCAGAGCAATTTCAGAACAACTTAGTTGAAATATCATCATAAATGAAGGATGTAAACAATGTTATGTTTATAGACACAGTTTAAATTCGAATTCATTGGAAATTGGTGATCTCCTTATTTAACAAGGATGGACTTTACTATGAAAGTACAATCAAACCATAATACTACCCCTTTGATTTCAGGCTTTTCAGCATTTACAACAGCAAGGTAAACACATGAGTTTACGTCCTTAGGCAGACCAGAGCTTCATCTAGTTCAATATTCTTAAAGAGGAGTCAACAGTACGTGTGCAGAGGAAAACAAAGAAACTGGTAAATATAGAATGATTTTTTTCCCAGTCTCTACCTTCCCATCTGATTATTTTCTCTCAATCTACCCTGTGTTGTGAATGAGTATTATATATAATACCCTTACATATAATACCCTTACATGTGGATATTAAGTATATTAAAATTTGGAGTTACCCCCATTTGTAGATTGATGACTTGATGTAAGGAATGGTATATTTGCAACCTTCAAGCTTCAGTGTTGCAATAGAGACATCTGACCCGGCTTTAAAGAAATCTGTGGTTGTTGAAAAGTCTATGGCACTGTTTCTCCCCACACAGTATTTGGTGGGTTTTATCCAGACTTGCAAAAACAAGCTTGTTTTGTTTAAATGACCATGTTTACCTTGAGCCAAGTTGCACTGGATCAGTGAGTAGATTTCAAAGTGTATCCTTGGAGGAATCAGATCAACTATAGGGGACATTAAAAGCAATGACCCCTTGTAACTTAGTGAATTTTATCAAATGGTAAGAGAATAGACATGTATGAATAATGTCAGCCTGCAGGACAAATGAATTTGTTGAGAAAACTTTTACAGACAGCATCCAAAGGCATTTAATGTGTTCATGGACTAGAGTAAAAACCTTGCACGCAAATATATTATCAGGATTGTGTAAAACCATATGTGGACAAACCCATCCTCTAAACAAAGTTGAACTGAAATCTTGGGTCTGAATTCCTGGAACTCTATGATGGGGAAAAAAATCAAATCCATACCTATGATTTTAATATGTATATCCATTACTCTCATTAGTTCAAGTTTCACTGTTGATAAATTAAATTAAAAAAAAAAATTCTCCATAGGCTATGATAAAATGAAACTGATATCATATAGAGCTCTTTTTTTTTTGGCTGTGCTATGTCTTTGCCAATGTTTCCTATTATTTTTCTATATATTAATAATAATAATAATAATAATAATAATAATAATAATAATAATAATAGTGGTTGACACAACCACAAATCTTCATTGACAAGGTAAGTTAAAAAATTATTGCAATTACTCTAAGTCTGTTTTCCACTTCTTTTGAATACTAAATTTGAAAAGTGCTTATGCAGTTTCAGCACCTTTCCTACTTCTTCCTCCAAATCTAACTTGGATACTTTTTGACCTAATAATCTGGTCATGCATGACATCACAATCTGTTGCCATGGAAAGGACTATACTATCAAACAAGTAGGGTGGCCAAAGGCTGCCTTACAACCTTTGAAGAGAGATAGAGATTTCATAGGAAAAATCCATTAATACTTAAATATAGTGCAATGGGAAATATCATACTATCTTTACCCAAATCAATGATATAATTTTAAAAGAAATCACTCAAGTTGGCTGAGCTCTTATCTCCTCTCAGAGACCTCCAGTTTCAGAGGTAATTTAAGTTTTATAAAGATGTTTATATATATAAACAAACCAAAAACTGTGCATGCTATGCTATTCACTGCAATCCACTGAGTCTTTCTCTTTGCAATCAGATTGAAATGTGAGAATTTGATACTTTTGCAACAATCCTAAATCTACCATAGATTTCCAGAGTGATCTGAGTGCTCTGTAAAATGGTAGGCTTGCTGATAGCAAAGACTAAAGTAAGTCAGTGCTTAACAATTATCTGTAGTGTACAGAGCTGGGTTTAGGCTTCCAGCACTGCACCCCTTCAGAGGAAGCTGTGGGACCAAAAATAGGTCAGTTCTGCCGTGAAGAAAAAGGGAGAAATGAGGCACCAAGAGGAGTCACACAAGGTGAGATTCACTGCTCCTTCTCCTGCCAGGGGATCAGATGTCTTGTGGCAATGATTTGTGCCTCTGGGAGAGCTCCCACCTGCCCCCCTCACCTGTGTACCATGAACCTTGAGGCAGCTGCAGCAGCATGTCTGCATTTCTGAGGCTGTGGTATAAACAAAATGGGTAGCAGAGCCATGGCTGGATTTCCTTTCTGGAAATTTGCTGTCCAAGTTAGTTGCTTGTTTTGGTTATGCCTAGAGCTGATCCTGTCTGCATAGCAATTACCCTTTATTATGCCTTTGAAATTAGGCAATGGTAGGATACAGCAGAAGTAACGCTGCTTTAATGGTTGAAAAGCTTTTATGGACCATAGGTGTGGCTGTTTGTTTGTGTTTATGTTCCTAATTTGTAGTTTGCAACCTCACTAAGGTACTAGACCTCAATGAGCACTGAGCCATAAAGAAAGGTTTACTTTTCCATTTGCTGAAGTTCTATAACAAAAAAAAAAAAAGGTGAAAATTCTTTAAAGAGAAAAAATACTTTCTCTTCTTTGATTTTATCACACTCAGAATGGTTATCTTTGAACATTATCAAACAACATGCATCAGGCCTGCAAATGGCTGACAGGATTTTCTTCAGGCTTTCAGAGAATTCTTCCTCATGGAGCATAGGAATGAGATTTCAGCATCAAAGACTCAAAAAAATTAGGGCTGTCTGAAGGCAGAGTATTGTTACTGAAATTTCTTTTTTTTTTTTTCAGTAGCATTAAGGAAGCTCAGTTTATCAAGATTTGGACACTCTGTCAGGCAACTGCCCCTTACATATTAAATTAGCAATCCCCTATATTTTCTTTATATAATCATCTGTGCAGTTGGTGTAACTAGACCCTGCCTGCTCTTGGCAAGGATGAAAAATACATCACTGCTTCTATCTCCAAGGTAAATTATTCTTCAGGGAAGTGTGCCTCTGGGGAATATTTTCTTAGGAGACCCATGAACAATGAGAGATTTTCCACAGGGAATGCCTACAGGGTGAAGTGTACTTCAAAGGGAGAGATCCAAGATGAAATGAGACTCTTCAAAGGCCAGCTCCACTTCCCCTCTCAACAAGACAAATGACTTCAAAGGGGAACCCACCAAGGTTGTAAATAACTTTTCCCCATAATACAAAAACTTTATTGAAGGCAAGTTCTCTCAGTAATGTGATATTTTTAAAGAAATCACCCAAAGCCAGGTGAGGTCTAAATGCATCCAATGACCATCAGTATAAAACATTTCTATTCTTCAAGTGAATGTATGACCATCTAGAGATCTTAGGGAATTGAAATGTGCACTGTTCGTTTCCTTCACACTTTTTTTTATATAAAGTTATAGTAGGATTTAAAGCTTACAGGTCTGATGGCCTAAGGAACCATGAAAATCCAACAACAGCTCTGGGGACCCTAGGGACCATTTCTATCCAGTGCAGCTTTTCAAGTTAGCAACAGTTACCAAAAGTCAGTGAGGGACTATACTCTATTTTTACATAGGACATTGCATTTCACAGAAACTGACTGACATGTCTCAGATTCAAAACTATATTAAAGCAGTATCAATTAAAGGTAAATTTTCTTCTTTGATCTTTCACTAAATTGATATCTTATGGCAAGGCACTGTCTTCAAGTATGCCTTTGTACAGAAAGTGAATTTAAAAGGCCATCAGAATCATAATATGATTGAAAAATTCTGATTGGAAGGAGGTCTCTAGACCTGCTCAAAAAGGGCCATTGAATTCAGACCTGGTTTCTCAGGACTGTGTCCATCTTGTTCATAGAAACCTCGAGGGATGAAGCAGTTTCAATCTCTTTGTTGAGTCTTTTCCATTCTGCTGTGCCCTGCTGTGAAGAGTCTCGCTCTATCTTCCAACAACCTTCACAGTGGGATTAGTTCCCTCTTACATCATCATTTCCCCAGGCTACACAGCAGCACTGGTGGAAGAAGAAGAAAAGAAAAAACAGAAGCAATGGAGACCCAAAATAACCCTTGTCATTAGCATTACAGAGAGTCCTGAGAGAAGAAAACAGCTACTGAACCCATTGCCAGTGAGACAAATGGTAGAGGAGGTCCAGCTAAACTATCTCTTAGGGTAAAATCCAGTTAAATGTCATAATAAACCTGAAAATAATCCTGTGATCAAGCCACAGAAAGATAAATAAAATCCTACTAATGTTTGTCTACCCCTAGAGATCTACTGTACAAGACATTAATGCTGACTTCACCAGCTATATCATGGAGAAACAAACCCTATTACTCACTACTCACAGCTACACACATATATGCACTCTAATGGAAAGGAGCCACACACAGTGGCACCAGACTATTGATATTTCTACCCTATTGTTTAAGTAATGTACAACATTTAATATGTCAAATGGCACGACTGTTAAAAAAACAACTAATTACTAGGTACTCTTCTCACAAATCAATGATGTCATTTGGAATTGGCCTGGACAAAACAATGAGTGTTGTATACATTAAGAGGCAATGCTGCACTTAATGCTGGAGTTCTGGAAGAGTCTCAGAGGTTCTCCTTCTCTGGGTTTTAGCCTGGTTTGCTGAGAAAAAGAAATAATTATGATTGCACAATGTGTGATCATCACTGTGTACATTTAGAACATGCTGGCAAACTCAAGCAAGGATAGGAGACAAAGATCTCCAATACAGCAAGTTCTTTTGGATTTTATGAAAACTGATAGTTGTGCAAAGTAGAAAGAAGTTCCTAACACTCTCGAGCCCCCCTGAGGAGAGGGCCACTGTGCGGATTAACCACTGCCTGAGTTTAGAGTCCACTGTGGATCTCCAGATCTAGCCACAGATTTGGAGACATGTGTTCTGTGGTGCACATGAAGGAAACTGTTAATTGATTGACTCCAGTCTGCATATGCATTCAGTTGAAAAAGTTCTGGCTGGAGGGACAATGCATTGTGATGCAGTAAATATCTGTCACAAATATTTGAATCCAAATATTGTCTATTTTTACAAAAGCTCATCAGTTCTCTGACACAATTAGCTTTTAATCCTTTGTGTAGCTCTTTATGAAACCATCCATAAAAATACCACACCAGAGCCAAACTTCAAGTGCCTTCCTCCCTTCCCTAAATAGGAGGCTTGACTTTTGGAAGGAAAAGCTTCAGTAGCAGTTTAATCATTAAGTTATCCAAGTCTTGCTCTTAAATGCAACTGAACTGTCAAACTGAAGTTTCCCCATAATTTGTCTGTGCCCAACAAACTTGATCACACAAACAGGTAAAGTGGAGCAATGTTATGACTGAATACAAAATAGTTCTCGTCAAGGCTCTACGCCGATTTTAATGAGGTGTGTATGGTGTGTGCCCCATCCCAGACGACAGTTCACCATGCAAAATTTAGCAAGGTAGACATGGCTTTCCCATAGGGAAAAGACACAAAATTTGTATCTTTTTTGGTACAATTTAATCAGAGAGGGTGATAAGGAAATATTAATCAGAAACAAGGAGACAGAACAAAAAAAAATTAGGAATATTGCTATACTTCTTTAGTCATGTACCCCCTGCCAGATTTTGCTGTGTGTCTGGAAAGAGTGTGGTGCCCATGAAAAGGCATAATGGCTTCCTTCATCAAATCCAAAATCTAATGCTTACTTGGGTTTTGGATTTGGTCATTAGGTCATTTCAGGCACCAGCTGTGAGGTGAGGGTCTGAAGTGACACAGGGTCCCACAGGCTCTCCCAAAGGAGAGCTGCTTTATTCCAAAAACCCAACCTTTTTAAGCCATTAAATTACATACTTTTAAATGATAACAAACATAATCCAACTAGCCACCATACACCACGATGTGAACATGCAATGGTTATGTACCATGTTTTTCTACCCCTAATTCAGCTGAGTCTCTTTTCCCATAGTCCTTTTCTTACTTAGCCAAAGTAACAGGCCTAAACCATGTCTCTCTTTTATAAAGCCTTACTTATTGGTAACAGGTCATAGTTCAAAAGGAAAATTTCACTTTTAATAATTGTGAGCTCTCCTAGCACACCTTGGAATGATAAGTAAGCAATAACCTTAGCTTCACTTTCTGAGGTTCACCAATCAATAAACTCTGTGCATGTATAAATATATATTTTATTTAAATATCATGCAGTCAAATCTTTGAGAAAACTCTTACTGGAATTATCAAGAAATGGTTGGGTTTTTTTTATTTTTTTTGCTCAGCAGAAGATTTTATTTAGATAACCAGGTTAAAGCTACTTTTTCTTCAGCATGGCTAGAATCACAGTCATGAATCTTAATTTAGAAAGCACTTAGCACTTACTGTTATAATGAAACTAAATAATCACAATAACCAGAATTGATAATAATGGGTCAAGTTACCTGAATTAGAATATAAGTAGCTTTATTGCTTATGGATTCTTCTAAAATTGCATCTGCAGTTTATGGACATTAAATTGAACTATTGTTAATAAATAGAATGCTAAAACCTGAAAGCTTCAGCTGAATTTTCTTTATGCAACACATGCTAAAAATTGAAAAATATTCACAGTAATAATAAGTAATAAATCTAAGAGGAAACTTTGATGATTATGTTTTCATCATTACTCTCTCTCCTCTGAAGTTCTATACCCAAAAGGTATCTAACAAATCATCAGGTATTATTTTTCACTTTCAGACACTTCTGAAAGACAAAAATAAATGAAATGAGCTCAAAAATGGAAATAACTACTGTTGCAATACCAGCAGTGAATTACCATTACAATTTATCCAGCAAATTGAAAGCTGTGAAGTTGCCTCCAAAAAACTTGTGAGTTTGCTGCAAAGGCCTGTGGCAAAACCCCCATATTTTGTGTCGTTTACTACAATACTGACCACATCCAGTAGACTTCATCTACTTGTGCACCAGAAGCTTAGAGCACACGGGGCTCATCCTCCATGGGGCACTCTGGGCAAGCCCACACCAGTGCTGGCCTGCAGCACTCAGCTGGTCAGCTCACAGCTGGATGATAGATACAGCACCTGGGGCTGTGTGAAGGTCTGAGAGCATCCCTCTCTGAAATCTCTTAAGATTTTCCTTTCTGATTAAAGCCCTGTAGAGAGTTTCAAAGTTCTAAAGGGGTTTTGCTATATGTTACTGGAATACAGAACACTTTGGCAGTGTTACAGAGAACTTAGGCTGAATGAGTTCTGAGCTACTGACAACCTGGGTACCAAGAAAAGAAAAGAATTTATCCTGTGTAATGCATTTTCTGCTAGAATCTAATTTTTTTTTCTTACAGCAGCAGGGTGACTGTCATGTGGCTGAAAGAGGTCAAACAAATCACTTACATACTGTTAAAAAATTATGTTTATTCTCTGCTGGTGCTCACTTTTTTTTTCCTCAAAATAAATCCCTTGAAAAAAATCAAATCTCTAAACTGGTCTTTAAAAAATAACAGTCGCTATTAATTAATTAATACATTTATTTATTTATTTTTAATTTTTTACCTTGTTTCTTCTGAATTTTATGTAGTAAGTAGGTCATATTTTCAAGTTTTCAAAATAATGAAAACAGATTCTCACCTAGTGTCTTGATTAAACACAGCAAACTCCCAAGGAAAACATATAAAAGTCTGATATTGCAGAACTTGTGATATGATAGTAGAACTTGTGATTGCTTGAGTGTATGGGGGAAAAAAAAGAGGATTCAAAAAGTTTGTGGGAACTATGGTGTACTTCAGTTTTAGTGTGTGTGCTACTTCTCTGGTACTGAAGTACTACAAGATGACCTTTACCACATGCAGGGGGAACAAAAGAAAAGCATTTGTTTCTGAGGATTCATGTTGGGGCCAACTGTAAGA
>VXBI01003846.1:621506-775917 GCA_013397375.1 Toxostoma redivivum | reverse complement strand
AAAAAAGCATAGCATAATATTTATAATGAAAAGCATGTTTTACTGACAAATAATATTTAGTGACTCCTAAGATGCACTGACAGAAAACTGTGCCTATCACTGAGGAGCAGGTGAATCTATCTGAGCATGGTACCCTCTGAGTAACAAATTCCCATATTAAGTTCAGGAAGATGTGAAGGATACATCCAGATTAAATAATAGCATCTTTGTTCACACATTTCCCATTCTAATTTGGCTGCAAGGCCATAAAATGTAAACGAGCAATAAAGACTCTCCAATGCCCTGCTGTGGTCAGGATGGAGGAACCACAGATCATGGACACATTGCCAGGGCCGTCAGAGAAACATCTTGCCCATCTCAGCATGAAGGTATAAACCACCATGAACTGAAAAGCAGCCAAACATTTTGCAGTGCTTTGGCTTCTCCTTGGATTCTCCTCTCCACTTACAGGCCAAGCCCTATCCTATTTAGTTTCCAAAACCTCACATTATCAAAGCCCGAGGCTGTAGGGCTGCAGTGGATCCTGGGAAACTTGTTTCAGCAAATCTTAAGTCAAAAGCTGACCACATCTTGGACAGGACAGAGCATTGCCTGGCTAACAGATGTAGTCCATGAATGTTGGCTGAGGTTTTGGTATAGTCATGTGTAATATCTGACATGTTCCTGTTTTCTGTTTCACAGAGTGTCTGTGAAACTGGAATATTCTATCTGAAATGTTTTGCAAGGTTTTTTTTTTTGTGTGTGTGTGTGTGTCTGAAGAATATTTAGATCAATTTGAGTGTTCATAGAGTTGGTTTGTCTGTTCTAGAAGCAGCAAGGGAGATGAGAATTCCTAAGTTCTTGTGTCTCAGATTTTTGCATCAGGTAAATCAGGTGATGTAGTATTTTACTTACACAGCTGAATTAAGTGGCAGATGTTTGGTTTTTGCATAGATGTACATGCAAATATACCAAAGTATATTTTGGAAAATCTGTATCAACTGTATATACAAGTAAAAACAATACCTCCTTCCATTTTCGATTCCTCCATTAATTAATTTGCCTCAGCATAGCTTTCATTGTTTTGTAAAAATTTTATGTTTTAACAAAGCATTTTCACAGATGCTTAACTTGAAGGATGTAGGACCTGGTCACTAAATCAAAACTGTAGCAGTCATATATTTCACTAAATTGGTGATGAATGAGGAGATTTGAGCAGGTCTGGCTCAGTTCTACAATTTTTTGTTTCTCAGAGATGAGTGTGGAGATGGTGATTACAGAAATGCAGTGTAGGTTTTTATTTATATAAAAAAAATCCAGACCTAAACTACAGTAAGTCAAATGTGAAATAATATCCAATATTAATATCCAATTGTGCTAATAGCCAATAAATAGAATTAGGTAAGGTCCCAATAAACTCATTGAAAGGGCTTACAGGGGTTCATGTACTCTAGGTTAAATGTGTGGTAGTAACACCAACCAGATATCCTCAAGAGGTCAAAACAAGACAATAGTTTACTGGCAAACTTTAGAAAAATCAGGAAACTTTGTCAAAAGGTTTAGTACAACATCCAGTCAACATAAAACACTTATCACACCATTAACTTTGACCATTTAATTTAGCAAATTTTAGACCCATCTGATCTTAAGTTATTCAAAATGTTCCAAGAAGAGAGAATTAGAAGAAGAAAGACAGAAAAGATATAGAAAAACACACATGTAGTAACCAGCTCCTGGGTTCCAGCAGAGCTCAGACACAACTCCAAAAGGAGGCAAGGTTGAGAGGAAGGCTAACCTGCTCAGCCTAAATACCCACCAGCCTCCATGGGCCCTCCTCCCAGGTGGGACTTCCAGTCATTTGGCCACTGAGGAGCTGGGTTAGGAGCTCCAGGGATGGAGTGTGGGGCATTTCCTGAGGTCTGCCAATGATTGGCAGCTCTGCCAGGCTGGGATACTGCCTCTAGGGGGGTGTGGGCAATTCACCGGCTTTGCAGGGCAAGGTGTGACCTCAAACCCCTCCCACGAGTATCCCAAAGTGTCTCAAGACATTAATTCTTCAGGCTTTGACAACTTATTTATACATGGCAACCTTTGAATGTTAAGTGTGTGAGAGATTGGTTCTATTCTTACAACCAGGAAAAAAGGAAGGATACTGCTCTCAGTAATATCATACAATCTATTGTAACCAAGGTCAGGATGGTAAACATTCAAAAAAGTCCTGCCTCATAGTTTGTCAAACAATTCCATGTGGTTTTTGAATGCACTGCCTTGAAATCCAACAAAAGCGTGATTTTCAGGGCACTACTAGACTTACATGGGGTAACTCTAGATGAATGGGGTAACTCTAGATGAATTCCTTTGAAAACTAAATAAATCAGAGAAAATATCGTTTGTCCAAAAATTATATTTACACTTTTCCTTTAGTGCTGGGATAGGCCATGTTTTCTGTTGAATAGTATTTTATACTACTATACTATTCTATAAAAGTCATGAAGGGATTGAGGTTAGGAGAGGTCAGCAAAGGATGCTCAGTAATGTAACAAACTCGCTGGTGAGTGAGCAGAGGAAAGCAAAGATTGTTAAGGTACTAGAGCATCTCTCTTATGAGGAAAGGCTGAAGGAGCTGGACTTGTTCAGCCTCAAGCTGGCTGAGAGGGGGCCTCATCAATGTCTATTGGTACTCGAAGGGAGGGTGCCAAGAAGACAGAGCCAGGCTCTTCTTGGTGGTGCCAGGCAAGAGCACAAGAAGCAACAGGCAGAAACTGATGCTGGGGAATTCCACCTGAATGTGAGGAAGAATATCTTTACTATGCAAAGATCAAGCACTGGAACAGAATGTCCAGAGAGATCGTGGAGACTCCCTCACTGGAGACATCCCAGAACTGTCTGGATGCAATCCTGTGCCATGTGCTCTAGGATGACTGCTTGAGCAGGGAGGTTGGACCAGATGACCCAATGTGGTCCCTTCCAACCTGACCCATTCTGTGATTCTGTAAAACAAAAAATATGAAAGTACGAAATTATCTATTTTTTAATAATTCCATTTGAAGCATTCTGGCCTCGATTCTGGTATGATAGACACTGGTGTATCAGTTTGTGAGTGTAAATCTCTTGGCTTCAGATACTGATTGAAATGAATTCCTGAAGAAGTCTTTTGACTGCAATTTTGCATGGGTATATATATGACAGGCTGAAAACCTTACTCAAAAATACAGAAAAGAGAGAATTAGAAACAGACAAGGACAGAGAAACAAACCAGAAAAAGCACAGGAAAACTGTATCCGAGAAAGGAGGAAAAGTGAACTAACTGTGGTGTGTAAAACAAAAGAAAAAATATCAGAATGTACCAGAATCAATGGAAAAGGGAATAAGTCTGGATAGATGGCAGGAAGCCTGAGGGAGGCCTGAAGAAAGAAAACTACAAGAAAAGGATATCAGAAAAAAAAGGAGGGGCTGAAAGAGGAGAGATGTAAGACTAGAGATGATGAAACTCATGAACCCACCCAAGAGAAAATTTTTATTTTGGTTTTTAAATTTGGGTATTTTCATTAACTCAACAGAGGCACAATTTTTTTAACGTATAGGTATGATGTTTTTAAAAATTTGTTATTTTCTGTTTGAAAACCTGTGAGTCTGGCTCCTTATAAAAGACTCTCCATGTACTTTGGGAAGTAAATTTTGCTTTCAATACCTGTACTTTCCAGGGTAGAAAACCAGTTGGTAATCCCTGTATTCTTACTTCATGAAAACATGATCTGCAAAGAAATGGATAGTGAACTGCTAATGATTTTATTAAAAAAGATGTTTTGCTGTTAAACTGTATCTACACATGAATACCCATGCATATGCACAATTGTTTTTCTTCAGACAGGAAGAATACACTGCTTAAGTGGTGTGTAAAAATTTAAATTAATTTAGCCAGGTTTAATAAGGTATTGCCAAGTGATTTTGTTACAGATAAATATTTAAAGAACAATTTTCATATCCAATCAAAGCTTCAGAAAAACATCATTTCAATATGCCAAAACTCCTTTCATTTCTTGGTCTCTCGTTTCCCACCTTGCCCTTCCATCAGTGGCTAGCTATTAAAGATAAAATGGTTGTAATCATTATTATAATAGATCCCTCTGCACGATCATTCTAAGTGGGCCTAATCCTCTGCTTTTGTTATTGCACTGCAATATCCTACTATAGAATTGGAAGAGAAGATACAAAGGATTATGAGTCCTGGATATGAGAAAGGAAGACCAGAGTGAAAGTTACTCTTTCCAAAAAAAGGCTTAATAAACATTCAGGTTTCACACATGGGCTGATAGGGGGAAAAAAAAAAGACCACATGAAATGTGCCTCTTTAGCACAATGTTTTCCATTGCAATTTTACTGGAAACACAAGTTAATTAAAACACATACACACAAAATAGCCTACTTTTGAGTTCTAACTATGAGACAAGGCCATACTCTATGCATACAAACTGCAAGAAATAATTTATAGGACAAATTCCCCACAAGACCATTCAGGGGGAAAAAAAAAAAACCTAAAAGAAAGAGAGAGAAAAAAAGACCTGGCTCTTGACACTAAAGGCTTAACATCAAATGCGGCCAGAAATCCATTTTCACAGTTTTATTGCCCATTCTGGACGCTTCATTTCAAAGGGAAAGAATTTGAATTCAGACACATAAAATTCCCTTTGTTCTCTTGCCCTCCAGCCTTTGGTGCCAGTGTGGACGGTCCTATAGGGAGAGGTTGAGATCAAAAAAAAATTTGCAGCTTAGATACCTGGCCCCAAATGATGCCCCTTGGCATTCTTAATTAAATCAGCTTTGCAATAGATTGACAATGCACTGTCAATTGTAATCATTTATATTAGCAAACTGAGTATTTTTAACACTTTGGAAATAACAGAAGTTCAGTAGACCTGGAGAGAAAAAGAAAAGATGCTGTAAAATTATACCACATGATGATCACATATAGTGCATTGGATTGTAGGCCATATGCATCTTATCTCAACATTGAATAAAGCTGGTGTGATTCTGCATCTCTTTCCCCAACTGAAAGGGCACTCCCACTTAGGTTAATCTGTGTTGTTTTCCTGTGAGATTCAAAACAGAACTTGAGTCTACTGCAAGGGGGTAGGAGAAGGAGACATTGCAGCCTTGTGATGGAGGGAATCTTTGTTATAGAGGAAGGGCCTGATCCGGAGTCCACTGCACGGGAGGGAGGCATTCCTATTGATCTCTGTAGGCTTTGGACCAGTACCTGCAGAGATTATTTTCACTGAGAGTTCTGAGGTACTTTTGATATTAAAATTGGCACAGGCATATTTATAAAAGGAAGATATCTCCTTTGCTAGCGAATGGCATCCCTTCTCATACTGATGAATAAGATACTTTCTGCTTTCTACAGTTACTTCTTTATGTTTTAGCCTCATGCTTCTTTCTATTCCACTTAATTTAGAATAGATACAGATCAGCTCTCAGGCTTCAGAGTATAAATTGATCACTTGGAGAGGTCAGGAAGGCATTTTTTCCTCTCCACATAGAGCGCTGCACAAGAGATTAGAGGTCTGTGTAACAATGCCTGCATTTCCACTTTCTGTAGAGTTTATAGCTACTTTTTTCTTTCTTCTTTTTGGAACCCACTGACTCTGATATTCATTTTGTGATAGTGGATTATGCATGGCTTTTTCTTCAAACATTCATGGAAGTTGATTCTGATTTTCCTGTATGAAATACAGCTCTACCATTGGATGTTAGCATTGGATAGCAGTGGACTTGCATTTTAGCAGTGTTTGGTGGCTGTTAATGAACATTTCTCCACCAAACCTACAGACATGGAAAATTCTTAATGGCTTATTGGACTGATTTATAGAGACATTATTGCTGTAGCAGTTAAACAGAAGCTTTTCACTAACCTTGGAAAACATTATTTACCATAAACTCTCCATGGAGTAAGGATGTTTAATTTTTTATGAGATTAAAAAAAGTTGTTCTGAGACATACTGATCAATTATTAGAAATTTCACCATAATTAGAGCACTTTTCCAAGGTTTCCATCTTTGAATTTCAAACCCACTTGGGAGATTTCAATTGAACTATTCCCAAGTTCTTAAACATTAAGGACTTCACAGACATTCTAACAATTCATTTGTCCAGAAAGAGGAGGTAGGTAATCTTAAAGATAAAAAAGAATCTGAAAAAAATTTCTGAACTGACCTGAATTGTGGAAGAACCAGGACCTGAAACTTGAGAACTGGCCTTCAGAATGACCTGCCATAGGTCCCTCAGAAAGTATTCTTGTGAACTGAGATCAAGAGTTTTCAAGTAAGGATCCATTCACCAAGTATTATACAGAAATGACAGTGGAATCTCATTTGGTGAGGTCCCTTTTGAAGCATGTCTTCAATGTCAGATTGAACTGCAGCTGAAAATGAACAGGGGGAGATTTTAAATTCAGATATTCTGCAATATTTTATATTACTATAGTGGTAAGCAGGTGGAATGTGCTGGCATTTGCAAGAGATTCCAAATAAATGCAAAATTTACCTCATTACAGTAGTTGATCACTAGTAGACATCTCTTGACATGATTTAGACATTACCATAATATCAACTACAGATCTGTGCTGTTATTGTTGTGGTCACAAAAACATTCTGAAATTCTTCCCCTTCATGTTTTCTTTTCCACTTCCATTTTTCTCTTAAACTGTTCTTATCTTTCACTTCTCATTCGTTATGGTACACTTTTTCTTCTTCCTAAGAATGTATATATTCAACCCAGGATGTGTTATGTCAAGCTTACAGAGCCTGCCTTTTCCTCTAAACTTGCTTTGAGAGGGCAGTCATTGAACTCTGCAGAGTATTCATCTTCTTTTCTTTCACCGGCCTAAAATCCCTGAGCAATACCAAGTTTGTATGTTGGGTTGTGCTCCCATTTTATTTTCAGTGGACATTTCCAGGATTTCCATTTTGCTTTTAGAAATCCTTTCTGGTTCTTAGATAGTTCTTATTTCCCTATTCTAGAATTTCTTCAACTAGACTATACCCTTCTTCCAAATCAGCAGTGCTTGCCAATAGGGAACTTCTGTTTAGCTCTGGGAACTTGCTGAATTGAGAACTATTATATCTAAACAGTAACTTTCCAGCTATAAGAAAATGGAGGAGCCCAGTAAGTGCCTGGTAGTCCAAACAGCCATTAACTTTGTGGCACATATCAAAGTGAGGAGATGGCAACTCCTCAATGGCATCTATTCTGACACAGACTCTTTCCCAAGATTACATAAGGCAGAAGTCAAGCAGTTTTCAGTTAATATCTTGGTACATTTTGAAATCAAATTAAAATTATTGGTGAATTTGTAATTCACTGTTTGTAGATAATTTTTATACTTATTTTTTACGCAGTCTGTGAAGGATTGGTGACTGTTGACATAGTTAAAACCAGTGAATAATCAATACCTGTAACTTCTACATGTCAAAAAATCATGGTGCTGCAATGAATTTAAAAAGCATAATACTCTGGAATCATGCTAAATCCACTCAATTTGAACATATGTTTGCCACTAGGGAAGTTAGATTTTTTGATGAACACATTTAAAGAAAAAAAGATTTTTGCAGATAATTTCTTTGTAGGACAAAAGAAATCTAGCATCTGAAAACTTAGAATATTTTTACATTTATTTTTATATTTGCAAATCCTTCAGTTTCAAGTAAAAGTATGGAGATTTTGGCTGACCCCATTTGAAAAAAACCCCACAAAAACCAGAGTAAAATAAAAGTCCCAGAAACATAAAATCATCATAAAATAACTGCTGTCATCCACTACCCATTACAAGCAAAATCTTTACTGAAGTCTATACAAGAAAAAAATGCTAAAATACATCCTGGAACAGGACAGCTAACTTTATTTTAAATTTTTTTTCCTTTCCTGTTCCAAGAGGATATCTGTGAAGATTTATTTCCTATGTAGATGCAATGGTAATTTAGAATGATAAATCTCTCAGAGACAACTCTCTGCAGCCTTAGTGAAAATGTATGCCTGCAGCTAATTTTCTCCAACAGTCTGGCTTTTCCTTTTCCAGTTATATTGCCTTCTGAATAGTCCAGTCCTTTGTTTTCCTGGGAATCCAACAGGAATATTGCTTTTCAGAAAAGACACAGGGTCTTGTTTGTTAGGGGTATCCATGAAAATAAATCCATCAAGGGATTCCTGTGAATATGACTGTAGATGGGTGAATGTTCCCATTTAAGCTCTTTCTACCATAACTGTAATGGAATTTTAATGTACATTTTTATGAAATAATTTGGAAAGAGAACTAAAAAGCTCACATCTGTCTTTGTCTCCAAGGGCAGAATGAACTGTACCTAAATTGGACTTGTCATCTATATCTGACCTACTCTTAGGAATTTCTAACTATCTCTTTAGATAACAAAATTTAAAGTTAATATTTTCCGGCTCAATATTTTTTGCCTTATAGCAAACAGGTGGCAAACAGGTGATTCTGTTCTGCTTTGTAATGTCTTTTTCTGACTCGCCACTGTTTTTTTACTGCCCTGTCCCAGTCTCTTCAATGACTTTACATCTTTCTTCATGTTGAGAGGACAGCTGGACACAATGCTCTGTTTTTGGTTGCATATTACCGGTGTGCCTTGTATATGACACTTTTTTGTATATATTGTTTGCATTTTCCCACAACATGTCATATCTTACTCCAGGTGAGTATTCCTAAATCTGACTTTACCTTTGTCCTTGTTGTAGCCTACTTTTTAAGGCCATTATTTCATCTAATTTTGAAGTCTAATCCAACATATCTGAAGTGTGGTTTATCTGCATGTCATCTGTTCATTTACTGCAAGTACACTTTATTCCATCTTCAAGTCATAAAGGAAATACAAACTAGTGCCAAACATATGACAGACCCCACAGAACATTCAATGAACCCATTCAGGATGAGAAGAAATCACTAAATATATCTGCTTTAGTTAAGTTTCACTTAATATTTTATTTGCCTGCTTTTCATCACATACTGTAAGTATTTGGTAAAACTTAGCTGTTGCAAATTGTAATGAAAAATTCAGATGCAGAAAAGGGAGATGGGTCAATTCATATCAGCAAAGATCAATTTCCTATAAACTTAATTTCAGACCACTTTATGCCAAGGACAAAAATTATACAAATTTCATTTAAATGAAAATTGAACTTTATTTTGACAGCTGATCTACATTTAATTACGTTGGTTGTAACATAGAAGCATATTCAGCTTGTTGATTTACATTAATTCCTTCTCTCTTGCCCTTACTCTCCATCCCCCTTGTTTCCCCCTAGTAGCCTAGAGTGGAATAAGTGAATCTCTTAGCAAAATAACTGAATAATTGAAAAGTTGCATAAAAAAGAGCACATCTTATGACTTAAGCTGTATTTGTTTTGGAAGATAAATGAGGTCTGGATATCTGTTTCTATTCCAGATAAACATAATAAAAACCTGAATTCTACCCATGAATATAATCTCGTATTTAATATCATTAGTATCTAAACAACTTCATGGGTTCTCACTGTTTAGTATTTTCAGTATATACATTTTATCTCAATTCAGCTTTATGTTCCATTTGGCTATTTCCATTTGGCCTATTTTTTTCAAATAGAGCATCAGACAGCCCAACTGACAACTCAGCACTGTGAGAAAACTCCACCTTGTTCACATAGTTTCTCAAATAAGACTGCAGTGAGCTCTGTTAAAGACAACATTTACCATGACACGGTGCAAATATCTCATAGTGGAAAACAGACCAAGCAAGGAAATACTGTGGTAAAATCAATAGCCCAGAACACTATTATGCTTTCTAATGGCACCCACTGTTTGAGCAGGGCACATGTATACTTTTTTCCATGCTTCTTATGTCCTATTCATGACTACTGGAATCAAATTACAGTTAGGTCTGCAACAAAGACATAGATTTATATGCTAGACTCCAGGCTCCTCCAAAGCCAAACTTGCCTAGGGTCTGGAATCCAACCTCAAATCCACTGAATTTAGGGTAGATTTTCCCTCTGACTCAATCAGCTCTTACACAGGTCTGAAAGGAGCAGCATCCAGCTCAAAGTGGGTAGTGAGGTTCATTCAAACACATCTGGCTCTGGGTCCTGCACAGTGGGATGAGAGGGAGGGAGAGACGGGTCCTGGATGTGGCTGGGCACGGGGAGCAGAGGAGGGAAACAAGGTTCCAGGGATGAGTGATGGAGGTGTAAAACCTGTCCCCACTCCTTGGATGATGTGCCTCATTCCTGTTGTAGCAGGGAGTGTTTGAGACAGGAGGAAGAACACACTGAACCCATTAAACATCCCTCTGAGCTGCAGTCTGTGTGGATATGCAGATCTGGTCATATCCTACCTTTAGTGATTCATGCAAACCTTCACACCCTCCAGCCAGTGTGTGCCAGAGGGATCCCTACCCTGGAATACTGGGCTGTGGCTATCAGGAGTGCAGTGCAATCACATTTGGAATGGCAGCCCCTGATAATCCTTCAGAGCCATTCTGTTTGAGACAGCAGAGAGAGAGATGCTAACAGTGCTGAGGTGAAACTACTAAGTTGGTAATTTTTTAGATTTTGAAGGGAGAAAAAAAAGGTGTATGAGTATGAGAGCATATGCACATTCTAAAAATTAAATTTGCTCTTATTTTCAATATATCACACTTTTGAACATAAAACTGGATGCATCTCTTCTGTAAATATTTTATTTTGGGGAATTTTTCTAAACACACATAGGAATAATTCTTTACTCCCTAAGAAGTGTATAATTGTTACATATGTTTAGCACAAGTCCTGTTGTACAAGAGAAATTAACTTCTGTCTGTTGGAAGGGAAAGCGATTGAAATCAAACCTCATATGTTTTACCATTTCCTTGGCATTGAATTTCTAAGAACTGAGCTTGAAATAAGGCGCATGAAATAAAATGCTTTGTTAGCAGCATTCATGTGTATTTTATATGGAATATTCTTATATATGTATTTTGAAATTTTGTTCATAATAGTCAATAAATAATATTAAATACCTGTATATTTATAAATAGTCCATCATTATGTGCATGTGAAAGCAAACACATTGTAATTGTACAAAACTAATGAAACTTTGCATAGTTTAAATCTTTAGCATGTGGTTAAAATTTTAGCAAGTGGACAGCTAATGACCCGAATTACAAATAAACCTGTCTTTGAATTTGAATTCAAGAATAGTACAGATTTTTTATTATAGAGACAATTTGTGTGCATATATATATATATATATATATATATTTGTTGCATGCTTAAATTTTAGAATCAGTATATTCTACAACTGGTCAAGGGTGAGGAGAGGTGGAAACTAATAGGTAAAAAGGATCCCAATGGCTAAAATTTCCTCTCACTTAGATTTTTGCCCTTTTCATATTACATTATTTGTAAGCTTGACTGAAGTACTTTATACAAGACTCAGAAGCAAACCCCCCACATTGTATGTATTCTGTACTTAAATAATTGAATGCTGGTAGAAAGGTGTGGTTTTGATGAGTTTGCAGTTTTGCATTGAAATCAAATATATTGTAGGCACAGGGAAACACAGCTCAGTGCCCTGTAAAGGTCTGGTGTCATGGTCAACATTTGAAATTTGCATAAAAGGTTATTCAAAAGAGAAGCAGGAGACTTCCCTATTGTATTAGCACAGTAATGAAATTCTTTGTGGCTATTATCCTGACCCACATCAGCTCTGCTATGCACAGGGTCTGAGTTTTTATGAGCTGCAGGCTTTTATGCTGAGAGATTTTATTAACCTAATTAAAAGTTTTATACAAGTAAATTATATTTATGTTTGTGTGTCCTATTTGCAATCATTAGGGAACCCAGACCACCTCCGGTGACTTCAGAGAGGGCTGGTCAGGTCCCATCTGTGTAAATCTTGTGAGTTGTCATAGAGTCATTGCATTTGATTTACATGTGAAACCTGCGGACTGGGCACAAATGCTAACCAGACAGCTGATAAATAACACAATACCAAAGCAAGACTTTTGCATTTCTTTAACTCCTTTCTTGCAGGGACCTCCAAATGTTTTTCAAACCTTAATGAATTACCCTTCCCAGTAAAAGGATCTTGTTACAATTTTATCCACAACACCAGAATACTTATGTATTATAGACCTTATAATGTTTATCAGTTTGGTGCCTGGTAACATCACCAACAGACTGAGGCTCGTCACACAAGTTTTTTAAACACAAACCTGTCCCAAACATCTCACATTTGCATCAATTGACAGAGGTAGTCCTTTAAACTCACCACCTATCTGCTGAGACATGTCTGTGTAGGTCTGATGCATGCGAAAACCAAATATGCTTAAGTTACCCAGGAAGTGGCTTAAATCCCCTGTGAGTTTGGTTTCAGGCAACCAGTTTCGTTTCATCTTTGCAACAGTCTAGAAGCACGTATACACTCAGTTATCAAGTCTGAGCTGAGAGCTGTGCCCCAGCTGCTTGTGGTTGACTTGCTCATACCCTAAATCTTGTACCACTTCAGGTGACGAGCCTTAAAATGAGGTAGCAATTCCAGCTTTACAACCATAAACAAAGAGGTTGTACAGCAAAACAACTGGATCAGATGTCAAATCCAAAAATAAAAGTTCATTTCCCACTGTGTAGCCATAAGTGCTAGGAGACCTGCAGCATGACCTAAAAGCAATTTAACATGGACATTTGTGAAAAAAGTCTCAAGTTATACAGAAATAGGTCAAAGTTTCATGTAAAAATCACCTGACTCAGCTGCTTCTCCTCTGTGTAAGAGCCTGACCCACTGCCCAGTAATGCCATGGGGAAGTTTAGCAAGCTCTTCCTCCAGAGATACATTGGAATGATTTCTCTCTGAGAGCAAGAAGGGAATAATGTGGTTAGTGATGGCATAGAGGAGAGAAACCACAGAGGCTGTAACAACCTGCTGCTTGCTGCAATGCAAGCAGCAAACAGGCATGTGGATTTACACAACTGATAGCCCTGGTCCTTCTGTCACTGTGCCTTTTGATGCACCTCTGACAGTCTCTAGAAAAACCTGTCAGTATGACATCTCTGTCTTCCTTATACCACTTACTTTGGCTTGTTTAGCCCTATTGAACACTGTAAAGACTTCAGTGGCTGCTGGATCAGGCCTTGGATTCTCTATAAAACAGTGTTATGCACCCAGGTTAAGCAGCTTCTATGGGGGAAGAAACAGATGCCAGGAGTGTAACAGAAAGGAGCTTTTGAAGAAAAGGCTGTGAAACAGACCTATTAGCAACCAGTACTCACAGGGCTGAAAGCCACCTTGATGGTGGGGGGACAGGGACAGCACATAGGGTGACATCAACCATGTGCTGCACTGGTTGTTGTTCATGGCTGGGCAAGGGAAACACATGTCAAATTCCTGTCTGGCTTTCAGCATGTGATGTGTATCTTGATATAGTTGCTGTTGATTATTTGGAAATATTTATTTTACAAGACCTAATGGTTGCTGTAGCTATTCTAGGAGCAGGGTTTTGATGGTCACTGTTGCAAAAAAAATATAACCTCTAGATAAATAAAATGAAACCAATATGTATTTATTATTATTGTTGTTGTTATTATTATGACTATTATTGTAGCATTATTTAATTACTGAAAATTACACCATCCAGATTTAGATATTTTCAGAATTAAAGTTGACCCTTCAGCTTTAATTTTAACCCATTTATGAATATGGTTTATAATAATATTCATGATGCAATTGCCTTTTTGTTTTCCTGTAAGATCCAGGGTTTATTCTGAACAGAGAATGGGTGGTGTTTATTGAAAAAGCTTCTATTTCATAGATTGTTCTTATTTCCACTATTTTATCTGTGCAATTTTCATGTACTTTGATCAATAGGACGGATTATGGTTGCATTTCCCTTACAAAAACTTACTAGTTTTACCTGAAAGTGCTTTTTCATTTTTTTAAGGTATTTCTTAAATGTTTCTGTAATTAGGACTTGAGCAGAATGAGTAATTCTGCAAATCCCATAGAGGTGCTCCATAAACACTAAGAATTGTCAAGTTTCTAATAACACCCATTAGGCTGCTGTCAACACCATATTAATCAATCAAGGCCAAATTTTGCCAGGTTTTATTTCCATCACTGTTGAATCAAATGAAGCCTGAGTCATCATTAACCAGAACTTTTTACAGTCTTCTGGTTGCTTTGAGCTATGATGTGAAGTTAGGTGGTTTTCAGCCCAAGTCTTAGGCTATACAGACTTACATCCCAGAATCCTATTGCTCTGGCTATAGAAGTGTGTGTCCCCTGCATGATGAGTGCAATGCAGAGATACTGCCTGGTAGCAAAAGGATACTCATGTTATCACAGCCAGGCTAAAGTCTGATCAAATTAAATGCTGAGTAACAGGATACATCAGCTTAGTGGAGTTGTGTGCTAACCTGATTGCTCTGCCTGTGATCCTGACTCAACTCATTTGAGTGTCCCCCCACGACATTGCCTAGTGGTAAATAAAATTAATCAACTAACAACATGACTGGCAATCCCAGGAAGGAAAGCAGGGCTGAGCAGTGACATGGTGCAATGGAAATACAAGGCAGAGTTGTTCTCCAGGCTGTACTTTCATCATGGTTGTAGAGTGTGGTAGACTGTGGTACCTTTTAGCAATACAACTTCTTTTGGTTTTGTTGCTAACTGAAGTAGGAGATGACTTTCAGAGTGAAAACAGATCCATTCTCTAGGCAAGAGAAAAAAAGGGAGAATACTGACTGTATGTGGCAAAGGTAAAACTTTTAAATGTAGTCCAATACCTTAGGGAAATGCCTTTGATGCGAGAGATGCTGTATTTTGCAGATGATTTCCCTTCCCCTGCTTTATCATACAAGGTGACATCCTAGACTTTACTTTCTGGGTTTCAAATTTTTGGGCAGTTATGAAATGTGGAATAATGGAAGCAGTTACTAAACCAGAGCTTTACCTTCTGACAGTAAAATAAAAAAAATCAAAAAACCTCCTCTGGTGCATAAAGCTGGAGTCAAGGTGCTTAGAGTCACTTAGGTTTTTCAGCCACTGGATAATTTCAGCCCTGCCACCAAAATAGGCCTTATGGAATAGAGATATGTTAAAAAAAAAATAAAAACAAGATATTTAGGAATTTTGAATTTTTCCTTGCAAATTCCATAGACTTGTACCTCATTTTTATGTGGAGAAATGGAAAACTTGAAAAGACAGAACAGAAACATTGTTATTAAAAAAAAACCAACCAAAACAACAAAAAACTACTGTACAAAAATGGTTGCATTTTTTGTGAGAATTGGTGACAACACATTGACAAAGAGCTGCTGGTATTTCACCATCAGGTCATTCTGATTCATGTGTAATTTACATTCTTCTTACAGTGCTTTTTAATAAACTGCTAACTCTGATCTATATTATAGTTAATTCTAACAAGCCAGATTTCAAAAGGTTTATCCATCTAGCTAAAATGAACTTCAGCAATCTTTGTGCACAAAACACCCACATTGGCTATTTGTCTTGGACTTGACTGTTTGGCAAAAAGCCTGACTTAAGCCTTGAGCATGAGAGCTTAGTGAAAAATGCTGCCATTCCTGGGGTTGATGTCAAGGGCTGACCCCACCCTTTGTACTTAGCTCTAAGCTCCTTGCAACAGCAGAGAAACCACAACTTTTGTCATCTGGCAAACCTGTTGCTTGAAAAAGAAAATCACTTCAGTAAAATACTTCAGCAGTTATAATACATTTTAATTAGATGTATATCACATAATTGCAGCTCAATTTTTATTAGTATATAAAATTTTCCAAAGAAACTCAAACCAAAATCCCAACGCAAAGCCATTCACTGTAAGAGTTTCAGGAGAGACCCTTGAGATTAGTGGTCTGTCCTTCTACACCTGTGGAATACTGATGAGTTTTGGCTGTTGGAACATACTCTGATTTGTTGGGTTGGCAGCTAGGTGATTGGCAAAAATGAACACCTCACTGCACCCCACCGTCACATCAGAATAAAAGAGATAGGATTTAGACTGTCAAAGAGTAGCAAGATGGCAAAACAGGCAACCTGGAATAGCAGAACCTGTTGCCAGTTCAGGGATGGGACAATATTAACATACAGATGCAGTGGAGGAAACATTTAAAGCAGAGGGAAATGCCAAGCTTGGTGAGCTGTACCTGCATCAGACAGTTATCTGATGAGTCTGCTTTTTTTCTTGTATTTTGGCAAGACTTACTTAGCTTGTCTTGCTAGTAAATTCTCATCTAATTGAATTGACAAGCATGGACATTTTTAAATGAAAGTTTCCAATCTGCCACAAATTCAACTGGTTATATTTTATTGTAGTGTAGTGTCTGCCATATTAATTAATATATTGAGTCACTTAGAGCTGCTGAAGAAGAAAGCCGATAAAATATCTTTGCACTGACAGAGAGTAGACCTGTGATCTTTTTAGGTCATTCTTTCTGGTACTGTGCTGGCTTTAAACACCTTGTGTTTGGTTTGCAATGAATGTCTCCTTTCATTATTATTCTCATCCCTAATTCTTTCCTTAGCTTTGTGTAGTGAGTTCTTGGCTGCGAGTTCCTCCCATCCATTACAGTGTCTCTTTTGCTGATCATGAAGCACCAAGAGTGTGTTCAAAGAGGTCAGTACTACCAATTTTGTGAAGTCCTGATAGCTGTTGGTCAGCCTCAACTCCCATTAAATTTAACAATGGTGAAGACTTCTCAGTGCTTCTTCAGTTGGCAAGATGAAACTATAAGTTCGTAATTATAATTAGATAATGAAGCATTAGGTATTATGAAGTATCTTGAAACACCTCTATCTTTCCCTCTCTTTCCCCCCTTGTTGTTGAGGCATTTGCAAAAAGCCTAATATTCTGTAATTTCTATTATGTGTGAAATTTACCTTTCATGCTTCTATTTCCATTTTCTGAAGTGTGTGCTTTCAAAATGTGTGCCTATGTGAATATTAGTTATTAAGACTCCTTTTGGAGGGATTAGAGTCTATTATGCCAGTGAATATAAAATACCAAGGAGTCTTTTGTATGGAAGGCACATCCAAAATCACAGAATATGCTGAGTTGGAAGGAAGGCACAAGGACCACTGAGTCCAACTCCCAGCCCTGCACAGGACCATCCACAAAAGTCACACCATGTGCCAACAGCATTGTTCAAATGCTTCTTGAATCCCGTCAGGCTTGGTGCTGTGACCACTGCCCTGGGGAGCCTGTTCCAGCCCAACCACCCTCTGGGAGAAGAACCTTTTCTAATATCCAACCTAAACCTCCCCTAACACAACTTCAGGTCATTCCCTCAGGTCCTGTCACTGTCACCACAGAGCAGAGATCAGTGCCCACCCCTCCTCTTCCCCTTATGAGGAAGTTGTAACTGCAGTGAGGTTTCCCCTCAGTCTCCTCCAGGCTGAACAGACCAAGTGACCTCAGCTGCTCCTCACAGGCTTCCCCTCAAGGCCCTTTGTCCTCACTGCTGTCCTTTGGAAGCTGAGCTTTACATCTTTCTTACATTGTGGCACCCAAAACTGCCCCCAGCACTCGAGATGAGGCTGCCCCAGTGCAGAGCAGAAGGGACAGTCCCCTCCCTTGCCTGGCTGGTGATGCTGTCCCTGATACCCCCAGGACACACTTGGCTCTCCTGGCTGCCAGGGCACTGCTGACTCTTGTCTAATTTGCCATCAACCAGGACCCCAGGGCCCTTTCCATGGCACTGCTTTCCAGCACCCCATTCCCCACTCTGTCCAGGATTGCCCCTTCCCACATGCAGAACCCATCACTTTCCCTTGTTGAACTTCATATGGTTGGTGATTGCTCAGTTCTGTAATTTCTGTAAATTTCTGTAATTTTCTGTAAATTCTGTAATTCTGTAATAAAAATCCTCTGCCTTGGAGGGAGACAACAGCTCCTCCCAGTTTTGTATCATCTGTGAACCCAGGCCTTCATCCAATGTTAGATTTTCTGAAAATTTCTGATGTGCTGGGAAATTATATTTGTGTATTTTGTATGTTAGCACACACGTGTATGGGAGTGTGTTTTGCCAGAAAGTGTGCCTACCCAGTGCATTAATACTTGCAAATAGAGCTGCCGTATATACAGTTTTAGAACAGTTTGCCAAGTTTTACTCAACTGAACCATGATTTTTAAATGACAAATATTTCCTTGGAGGCTGACTATGTCTATGCCAAGATTCAGTCCTAATTGCCACCGCAATATCTGAGTTAGGGAGCCATGAAAAATGAAATATATACTGAAAAGTAAGAAGGCAAAGAGTTTGCTTTTGCAGTTTTGCCAGGTGAGTACTTAAATAGTTGATTCTAAGCTTGCTACAGTAATTTACAATTACAATTACCTGCTACAATCTGTATATTGAATGATGCTGTTTAGGAAAGAGTTTTATCTGATTGCAAGGAGCACTTAAAGAAGGCACTTTTACGTATCACACCATTTGGAGTTGTGACTGTCAGAATCTGATCCAAAGCCTATTGAAGGCAAGGGAAAGAGACCTGTTAAGTTTAAGAACTTTGAATTGGACCTGATTGACAGCATTAGATAGATCTTTTTTCTCGTCTTAAAAGTAATGCGGACTCACCTTTTAAGTTTTGAAGGTTAAATTCTATCCGGATTATCATGAGCTAAGAGCTAAGGATCTTTCGTGTGCCATGAGCTATATGATATTAAACCTCTTCATAACATTAATTCCTCATTGAAAATTCTTCTGTTCTTCAGTGGTCACAGGAAGTTGAGTTAGAAATAGAGTCCACAGTCTTTCAGATTCTTTGCCTGCATACATATATTGCAGAAAAGTTCACTTCTTGTCTCAGTCATACCTATGCTTGGATAAAATAACCCCATAATTGTATAGCTATAACCCTAGTCTTTTACCCCATATGGCTCTTATCAGAATTTTTTTCCACAATAGCAAAAATACAGAATGAGTCCCACTTGATTATACCATTGCACCACAATTATCTCCTTGCAGTACAGAAGGCACTGCCAATCACCCCTCTTGGTAGCAACATTTAAAGGTTAGGTTTGGAGCACTTAGAAACCAGGGTCTGCATGTCCTCTGCCTGCCATAGCACCTGCAGTGAATTGATCATACTTGATTACAATACATGAAATCCCAGCCTGCAATACAGCAGTTATATTGCAAAGCTTGTATGTAATCAGGGGAAAAATTCAAGTATCTTGCTGTGTCACAGTAGGGTTGGAAGGTAGAACAGAAAATATGGGTTGTCTGGAGGTACAGAGGGAAGCTCAGAGGTTATGCTAAGCTGGGGAAATATCTTTTTCTGTGTTTGTCCTAGCAGAAATCCCTAGACAAGCCAACAGCTTGAACTTGTGCAATATCTCCCAAGAAAGGGAGTGTCCAAGGAAAGGTGAGGCATGATGTGAGGCAACAATATACCACACCTGCAAAGGAAACCCATGGTGATACAGTGAGGAGGATGACCATGGTGGAACAGTTGTAGAATATAAAATGTATACACTGTGAGACAGTTCTGTGTTGCAGTGAAGACTTTAGTCCTGCACCAAAAACAGTGAAAAATTAACTGCTGCAACAGATTACATTAAACCTTTTTTTAAGACACTGGCAACATCTGCTTTCACAACAAAATCCCAGAAATCCATATACCATTTCATCTCCAGGTGTATTTCTCTTCTTGACACTCCCCATATTAGCATTAGTCAGCAGCAGGGATGGCTCATTAGATTTGTAGCATGTCCACAGCCTGGCTGTGAACCACTTGTGCAGCAGGTGTAACATGTCCTAGATGTTGGAGTAATTGCTTAAGCACTGTAAATATGAGCCAGACTTACCATAGGGCATTTGGTCCTGAATGCCATGAAATGCAACTCTTACTGGGATGACCAATGTTAGAAGCTGCTGGGAGTCTCAGCCTTTAGAAAGCTCAGATGGAGTTTCCTCGAATATGCTCCTGGAGTTAAAACACAACTCAATTCAGCTTCAGGCCAATGAGTGCCTTCCTGCATCACCTGATATTATATTTCCACTCTTCTCCCTCTTAGGATCCTTTTCTTGTACATTACCCAAGAAACTACACAGCTCAGTTAAAACAACTGTTTCTCTAGCTGAAAAAATGTGGTAATAATAAAATTTCTCATATGATTTTCATTCTTTTCTTCAAATATGTACCCGAATCTTACTGTATGAGGAATCTGTGCAAAGACTTTGGTGGTAAAAAGTATTTTTTCTATTCTAAACAAGATCCTCCATAATGATAATGGCTACACAGTGAACACAAAATGCATACATTTTAGTCCATTTAATTCTTGTTTTTTTGCAGTTTTGCTCAGTGAATTTCCCAGTCTGATGAAACTCATGTGCTAACTGCAGAAAAATACCTGTTAGATTAAATACAAGTAAATGTGACTGTAAACCACATTAATTAAAAAAGCTAAGTTATGTATGCAAACATATGTACAATATTGTTAATTTCAGTTTACCATTATTTAGAAGTTAATCTTTGAACATATCGAAAAATGCAGGCAGCCATGTAAAACCCAGTCCAGTAAGTTGCTGGATGAAACCGTCATTATTCTGGGTGTTGGTATTCATAGGAACTGAAGCTGCTAAATATCTCTCAAGACAAGCCCTTTGTTTTCCAACTTCTGTCCCTATCAACCTGTAGCCTGGTAAAAGACATCTGAATCACAAAACAGAAGAATGCATGTAAAGCTGGAACCACTAATTGAGAGTCCTATATCACCTTCAATCCAGCTTTGTATCTTGTTAAAGGTCAAAGGGCAGAAGATCTGAAGGCTTTTCTGCAAAGGGTTGCTGGTTGACACAGAAAGAGCTTAGGTGCAGTTAATAAAGTTTGTTCTGAACCTGCACTTTCTGAGAACCTTACATAAATACCGTATATCTACTTCATCCTGTCAAAAGCTTTGTCAGTTTCAGACTGTACGGGCGAGTGCCAAAATATGTAACCAGTTTTACAAATGAATAAGGTTAACAGGGATCTCCCTGCAGAGCAACAAATTCTTTTTTATAAACCCCACCTGAACTGGTGAGTGCTGCATGGACGCACAGTTTTCAGCCTGCAGCCAACATTTAAGCAATAATCCAAAGTGACAGTTTTATGACAGATCTGAGTAACTCAGAATTTTTTTCTTCTTTCTTAAGTGAGATCCATACACAGGCAATTTACAGATGCTGAACAAAGGGAGGACTCTCCTCAAAGAGCAGCGAGGTATAAGAAATGACCAATCCATCTAAACGTTAAAGAGATTTAAATCAGAATGCCATTTCCAGGTTAACACTTCTGATCTTTAAAGTACCAGCATAATAAATGTGTTAATGACAGTTGACAAAGTAACCCTTCCTGGGCAGCTAATGACATCTTAACTCACAGAGCTGGTATCTCTCCACATTTCAGTCTGCAATCCTCTGCAGAGTGCAGTTAAAGGGATACATGTGTTGTTACTATGTTCGGGTCAAGCTCTCCTACTATTAAATACAAAAGCAATTTTTAAAGCAATGATATGGCTGACATACAAGCCCATAAAACCATAAGAATTCCCAGTTAAATCTACAACTGGCCCCTCTGCTCAACTCTGTTTTGTCTAAACATTTTAATCCATGGGGACCTATAAAAGAAACTCTGCACAGTAGATGATATTACATGATCCATGTGGTCATTTGTAAATGCTGTAGTACATAAAATGCACCAAGGAATTCTGAGGTTTTTGTATTAGTATCTTATTTGGTTTGGTTTGGTTTTCTCAGTTGCACAGTAATGGATCTCCATAGACTGGATTTTTATTAGGTTACTATGCTGACCTTTTAAGGAGGTGATCTTCTCTAGAGACTGTGGCAAAACACATTATAGAAGATAATCTAGCATCTTCAGGGATCCGACTGGAAAAGAAGGACAAAGTCCTCATTTAATTCTACATCGTTAGAACACTTTAGCTAGGTCTTTGTCAGCTAAACTAAGGATTCCCAATTGTGGCAACAATCTCACTTACAAACTTCTCTAGAATTCTTAAGCAAAACAAAGCGTAAAAGTGCCTGGTATTTGCAGCAATTTATCTGCAAAGCTATGAATAAAGCTGATTGCAAGTGCTCACTTATACATTTCCCAGTGGATTTTTTTTTCCCTAAATTGGAATTAGTATCTGCTTTCCTGGAAAAAAAAATCAATACATTTAAGAACCCTAGGTCTCAAACTAACATTTGAAGTATTTTGGCAGTTGTACCTTTTGTTTCCTTTTGACCAAATGTACAGTTTTTTTCACTAGAGAAGAAACTACAGCAAGTAGGTTGTATAGGTTAACAAGTATTACTGTAGAGTTGCACAGCTCCCACTAAAGCCAGTGCCCTGGAGCTTGTCCACAGGAGCACTTCAGGCATGAAAACACTGCTTAAGTAACCATGCTTGCAGAGCTAAGAGAAAGTGATTTTCTACAGCTACACACCAACAGAGAATTGCCCTTCTACCTATTAACTTGTTTTTTCAGATGGAGCCAAAGGCCTGTACACTCCTTGCCCCATGCTGATGGATTTTCTTTCTGTGCCTACAACCACAGTTCAGCAGTCCCACAAATGTAATACAGTTTTGCTTTTTAGCTGTTCTTTTTATTTCTGTGACCACAAACATTTTAATTATGCTATAGCAATGCCTGTATTTAAGCATGTAATAGGTATATAATGTTCCCTAGAACAAAAGATTTGAAGTCATATAATGGCATTGCACAGTATGTAGCTCTCACATGGTTACTCAGATTTGCCATCTAGAAGGTTTTTGTTCCCTGCTCTCTCTGATTCAACCTTTGTGGCACAACAGTAAAGAGGCTTTGAATACAGTGTGGGGAACAGACAGCCTGGCAGACAAGCAGGGGTCTTTTCCTCCTCAAATACATTTCAGCATGACACAAATGTGAGCTTTGTATTAGCCCTGTAAAGGTTTCCCAGTCCCTGGTTGCAGGTGCAGGAGGAACATGCCCCAGGACAGAGAAGGGGGCTGAGCAGAGCCCCGTGAACATGGGGGCTGATCTGGGGACACACCACAGAGCTTCACTTCACCATAGCTCTCCTCCATCCCAGCACTTCTTTCTACACCCTTCCCTGGCACCACACAAGCTGACAGGCAGTAGCTGATGGTGCAAAATCCAGATAGAGCGTTTCTCTGCTTTTACAACCCTCAGAGAGGTATAAGTAGGATGAAAAACACTTCACCAATCAATTACTACTGTTCGTGTTGGGATGCATCAGATTATGTGTTTTAACTTCCATAGCAAATTTCTTGTGTCTGGTTACAATCACTCAGATGGATACAAAGTTTTTGTGTGTAGCCACATAGGAAAACTGTGTGGTATTGGAACTTTTTCTCATTCAACAGTTCCAGTGCCAAGAGCTCTAGCAGAAGCTCACACCTCAGTTTGCTGTTTCAATTAACTTTGTACACTACTGTAAACTAAACAATTAAGATAAGGGGAGTGAATCGCTGTGAAATAAGATGTTGAAGATTTTTTACTGCTTTTTTTAAGGTTTTAAAGTATTATAGCATTTTTTGCTGTGCATTTTTGAAAAGCACATATTTTAAATTAAAACATACAATTATTTTAGGGTAATAAACAATATTAGAATGATATTATGCTTTGATTATTTAATAAAAATGTTTGAGATTTTCTTATTTCTATTGCTGAAGTTATCCAAATTTTCTAAGTATTTTGTTTAACATATATCTAAGAAAAATATCTTCTGTAAATTTTTTCTCCATTTAGCAATGGAGAGCACTCACTGTGTTCTGTAGCATCTCATGACTGATGAACTTTTCAAACACTGCTCCTTGGTGTAAATTCTTATTGGTGTTTTCAAGTGCTTGTAGAATGGAGTTCTAGGAACAGGGTCATTAAGAACAACAACCTGATCAGCTGTGGGCAATATTAAAAACAAAAAATATTTTCCCTGAATTATGACCCCTAAAGTAAGATGATATTATTTAATTGTGAGCTTAAATTGGTAGTGATTGATGACGCTGCTCTGAAAATGGCAAATGGAAACAGGAGGCAGATCACTAGAAAGAGTTGACAGAGTTTGTTGGCTGCACTTGGCTCAAAAATACTGTCTTTTGCAACTTGATCTGAGCAATGAAATTATATAAATATAGGTTAAATTCTTCATTAGTATACAGATTTAACTCAGTCCATACCATAGTGTCTTTTCAGGAGATAGGAAGGTATCAGTGTTAAAATCTAAGATTTTTGTTCTTGGCGAAAGGACATTTTTCACAAAGAAGGGTCATATTTATTTAAAACACACTACTAATTAGATTTTAAAATAAAATGTTATATCTTTTCTTCCATATTTTAAAAAAGACAATAATAGAGTTTCAATGTTAGTTGTAAATGTGGCAAATCCAATCCTGCAAGAATTCAAATCTGTACATTTCATAAGGGCTACTTAGGGACAAGATAGTTTTAGATCTAAGGAACATGTAAAAAATGACTCATTGTTAATAGGGTGAGCTCTTTGCATTTGGATTAGGGTTAACTGACAGTATCCAGTCACCTTTTATTCTCACATATTCTACCCAAGGAATGCTTTGTGCTGGACTGAAAAAGAGAGAATTAGGTGTTCCATTTATACTATTGATCTTAATAACCTCATCTCATAAATACCTACTTTATGACATCAATAAAAAGAGAATAGCAGCAACTCCTAACAATAGAAATTGTTACTTTGTAATTCAAGTATTTCATTGAGCATCTCAAAGAGACTCCATAGTGGTGCAGTAGTGATATTTTATTACCAGTTTTTAAATATGTGCACAGAGAGACCATTTTTTTTTAAACAAGAGAAGATTCTAATTAATTGAGCACACTATAGCTTCTAGATCCCACAGTCATCAGAATTCTTCTCTTTCATCTCTTATCCTCCTCCTGTTCTTCATCTCGCACATTAAAAGGAGCATATTCCTTTAAGGGCATTGGTGGGTGTAAGACTAATTTTTCACTGGGATGATTCAGATGAAATGAAACAGAGATCATTTTATATGGTAGTTTTACCTCTCTGTTACCCTGCATTAGCTGCAGATGGAAGTTATCAGTTCTGAGGGGGTGGAGCAAAGGGTGTTCCAGAGAGATAGACTTATTCTCACCTTTCAGGGACACCTTTCTGCAGCTGGACCACACCAGGACTGTTCCTGGAGCTTTCATCCACCAAAAAGCCACCAGCAGGAGGAAGTGCATTGCTGGTCTCCATCAAAAGCCCTGATACTTTTAGCTTCCACCTAAGGCAGAAGAAGGAAACAAGCAATCAAAAGTCATTGTAAGGAAGAGGAACCAGAGCCTTCACTACAACCAGCACCTGGGACAGAAGGTTGAAGGCTCCTTATGCAGCCAGTGTCCACATCCCTGCACCTGAGAAGGGACAACTCTGTTACCACATCTGGAATAGGCCATGGAATAGCAGCCTCAGATCAGATCCAGATGTTCCACAGATGACAACGCAGACAGGATGTTGCCAACTACCTGAGGGATAAATGTGAAACACTGCCTCTTGTTCTTTTAAAAGGTATTTTTCTTACATTACACATTGATTTATCTGTATTTTTATGTATAACATTCTTGTAGCATATTCTTCCTGGTGAATCTCAGTGGTGTCCTTCCTAAAGACTTGATATTTTTTGTATCCTTTCAGAAAGTTAAGTATTTTTTATGTTTCCCATTGGCCTCATAGGTCCCCATAGAGGATCATCACTTGATAGAATGAAGTGGAATAGAAAAGTTCCAGTTGGAAAGGACCTACAAGGATCATTTCGTCCAACTTCTTGACCACTTCAGGGCTGACCAAAAGTTAAATCATCTTATTAAGGTTATTGTCCAAATGCCTCTTAAAATTGGAGTCATTAAATATTTGAACATTTGAAGATTATTCAAAAGCCCAGAAGTGTCTAATCCCTTTTTCAGTATTTTAACCGTTAGAAGGTCTCTTATTTCACAAGGCAATTTATCTTATAGCTCTTTTTCCTGTGAAGAGCTAAGGAGAGAAGGCAAGTCTGTAAGACCTAGAAATATTATCCTTTTAAAATATTTTTCTTTTGTTCAAAATGACTGAACAATGGTGTGGCCCAGAGGGGAAAAATAAAGCCAAATTCTCAGTACTGAACTGCTTTATCCAATGTAAGTAATTTCTCCCAGACCTAGGAGGCCATTGTTTTAACTGCCTTTGGACTTTGGAACAGCCCTATGTATTGGTAGCTTTAAAATGTAAGGCCCCTAAATTTGAGTCTTTGCTTCTCCAAATTCTACACTATGACATGTCAGCAATTAATCCCGCCATTTTAATCAATAGAAATATTCCTAAATTTTTGTCTGTTTTGAGAATATTATAATTATTAACAATTGGACTAAAAATATTTTATTTTCAGATTTTTATAACAAATTGCTCACATTTTTATTTCTGTAGCTCTAATAGGGCACTGAGTGCATGAGATATAATTATGTCATCACACAACAACATCACCCTATTTTTCTTATAGCAATGATTTAAACATATTTATAGAAGATAATCTGGTACCTGGATACAAAATTTGCCTAAACATATTTCTAACTCAAAAACCTTGCCTGGCATATTAACAACTCTCCAACAGGAAATTCAAGAGAACCTAGCACTGAGTTTTCAAGTACTCAGCACCTTCAATGAGTGCCAGATTTTTAATAATAATCAGAATTCCTAATGAAGCACAGATTTTCAGAAGGGCTTGGTTCCTGTTTGTGTCCCAAAATAAACTCAATGTGTTGTAGATGGAGCTCTCGGAAAGTCTGTCCATGGTTTTGGGTGCTACTTGTTTGCAAGCTGCCTCCCAAGCACTCTTAAAATTGGTGCTGGATGGTTTTAATAGGCCAGAAGAGGTTTGAGAGCTCAATAGCTCTTTCGATTTGCAAATAAATACAAATGGAGATAATTTGTTTTTAACCTGCGGAATGCTTAATGAATCAAATCATTTCCTTTCAGGCATGATAGCAGGACTGAAAGATATAATCATTTGGTGTTTTATGGTCTCCAATTCTCCAGTTATAAAAGTCTGTCACAGGCCCGGTATTGAACAATAAACTACTTCCTATTTTACCTTCCTGTAAAAGGCAAAAATCTATCAGTACACTCACAAGAAGAGATCCCTTTGGGATGAACACTGACTTTAACAAATATTTCTATTTGCAAATGTGTATCATGATTGCTCTTTGAAGACGTGGCCCACTGAGAAGAATCAAAGAAAAATATCTTGGCACTTGTAATAAGTTTCTTGGAGTCAAATTCATCTGGGAGATGATAGTATGAAACAGAGAAGTTGATTATTTTTTTCTGCATTGACATAAAGACATTTAACTAGATATCTTACTTTAAGCATCTGTCCTCTTTTTCAAGAAATAAGCCAGTGGACTTATTTCTACATTTTGAAAGTAAGATTGAATATAAATACCTTATGTTCCCATATCTACTTGGTAAACAATTAGCTACCTGACCTTAGCTGGTGATTTGTAAAGCTAAAATTGTCAATGAGAATAACCAGAATATGAGACAAAAATTTAAGATGCTGAGGAAAGAGCCACAGACAACTAGATGGTACCAAATAACAGCCAATGAAGTTAGTTCCTAGTTTTCTTCTGCTTTCTGAACTAAGAATGGTTGTTGTTGTTGTTTTTTTGTTTGTTTTTTTTTTAAGATTATGGATCTTTTCACTTGTAATCTGGAGCATGGATTATTTTTCCGTGAGTAAGCACCTACTGACAGTGACTTGTATGGCAACTTCTGTCATGAGATCCCTACAACTCAACAACTCAACATGTTTTCCAAAGATGTTTTGATTGAAAGCAGCTGGGCTTTGGGCAGGACCCACGCTGGTAGCTCTGTGGGTAGCGAATGGATGGGAATTCTCTGGCAAAATTAGCACCTAATAGTTCACTGCTTTAAACTTCATCATAAACCTCAAAAAAATCTGTAATTCAGTAGTCAACAACAAGGCTTAGCAATAATAATATAGGGGCAGCAAAATCAGAAGTTTATTTTGTTTCAGGTGTATCTGTAAAAATTGATTCTCTTACGATAAAACTCCAAATACTTATTTTTAATCTTTTTGACATGCTTGAATTGGTCTTAAATATTTTAAAATAATAAATATCCCTTAAATATCCCAAAATAATTGCTTAAAATGTTACTTGGGATTAATTTATATTTCTTAGCAGTGGTTACTTATAAACAGAGGCAGATCAGTAATGTTATTTTCTAACCCTAGCAGGAACTCTTCCCCTGCAATAACTCATTCATTCATTCATATTACAATTCAGCTAAAATCAGAGAACACCTGATCCCACAGGATATAGCATATGAAAGATTTATATTTATATAAATATATTTTTGGAGAAGGGAGAAGGCCTTTCTCAGGTATATAAAGCTTTTTATGTTGTTTTAAGCAATAATTGTCTCTCTGCCTCTGCACTTTTCCATCGATTAATTTACTATATATTATACTTTCCATAACATTCAATGATTTCTACTTAAATCAATAGATTGGATAAAGCTTATAGTAAGCTTCCTAAAAACTATGTTTTGGGTTTTTTTTGGGTTTTTTTTTGTTTGTTTTTTTGGTTTGGTTTGGTTTGGTTTTTTTTGGAAAAAAAATTAATCACTCAAACCTTCTAATTGTTTTTTTTGTTTGTTTTTTTTTTAATATATATATCAAGTTATTATTTTATTATTGTATCATGGATTCCTTGGCAGATTTTATTTCTGAGCAAGCACTGTTTCCAACCTTGCTGACCAGCCTTAGCAGGATGTGGCGTGCTTTTAACAATAATGAAGACATTCAGCACCTGGTAGCAAACATCCAGCACTTCACAAGCTGGTATCCCTTGTTAAACACAGATATCTACCCCATAAATTAGGACTGAAAAGCCATTCTTCCAGACTGACAATCAATCAATGCATGTGTTGTTAAAGTGAACAGAAGGATGTGATTCTTGGAAGCACCCAGAATCTGTCCAGAATAATTGGAAATTCCATAGTAAAAATCTATATCCATAATTCCTTTATATGTGAAAGTCTTCCACATTTTGATCTTATTTGTGATTTTTCAGTATGGTCTAAGTAGTTAAGATCTCACTTTACAGCAGTATTTACCAGGAATGAAGCACTCAGGTTCCTTCAGACAGTTTTTAATTTTCATTTTCAGGAACTATCCAAAACCTCTGTGAAGCCATGATCTCATTCCCACTGGTTTCCATAGGCTTTCCATCAAGACCTTATTCCATAGCTGAGTGCTATTTCCTGTTTTTAAGATTTCTCATTATTGTATTAGATTTCCAGTTGGAAGCAGTTGTCACTAAAGTATCTATTCTTTCTAAAGACTGCATGGAGAGATGTTTAATGGCTTAAAAAGATGTGTACATGGTATCGGGCCAGAGCCTTAGATGATACAAATCAGTGTAGTTTCATTCTAGTCAGCACAACTGTGGTGATTACAACACCAAGGACTTGGCTTTCAGGATTTTTTCCTCTCCGGATCACATTTATTCACCTAAGTTGAAAGCAAACAGGGATTTTCTTCTTTAAATAGAAAACTCATAGATCTCATCAATCAAAACTCAGCAAGAGAGTGAAGGGAATGAAGGGATGCCCTACTGAAATACTCTCATAGTTGGCAAAATGCTTTTAGCAAGGAAAAGAGAAATCTCCTCAGCTCTCCTCCATCACCTCTGCCTCTAATAGCAGTGGAAAATATCCTGGAGAAGGCAAAGACATTCCTCAGCTCATACAAGGTAGTTTTGTTTCTCTGCTGGATGCATTTCTGTAGAAATTAAAATTGTGCCCCTTAGTTGTCCATCCTGGGGAAAAAAAAAAATGCTGCTTTGATGTGCAATTGGATCCTATTCTGTCTGGGACCCTGATGTTCTTGTTGAAAGGGGATAAAACCTCTGGGGAACATGGCAGCAGAAACTGTTCCAGAAGCAGAGTCAACACACCTATTCTCCCTTGCTGCTGCTTTTTTCCAGCAATGGCAGGGTCATTCACTGCTCAAATGTCTGATAACTCTGAATATAACAAAGGGTTTTGTTTCCTTGGTAGTCCAAATAGCCAAGTATGTGGCTGCATGTGCTGTTCTTACTCATAAATGCAAATGCTAGCCTATAAATCTTTCCTTTTACAGTACTGTAATAACATTCTATCTATTTAGCCTAGTACAATACAGTCACAATAGCTTTTTCATTGTGCTGCATTCATATTAGACTACTATAATGAGATGCTACCACAATACCATGAAATAAAACGATGTTCTTGACGTATTTCCAAAACATTTGAACACTGTTTCCAAATCGACCTTGTGAATAAATTAAATAATAGCTTGCAAAAACGTCCTCTAGCATTTTCAGAATGTATGCAAATGCAAGCTGGAATGTTTACATGTTTCTTACAGTGTCTGGGATTATATGGCGTATTTGTGCGCATGAGTATTGTCTCTGGGTGTATTTGTCATTTGTGCTCAGTGGCTTGCACAGAATTCTAGCATGATTTGCCCTTCAAGTTGTCCAATTCTTCCTCCTCTCCCTGAAGACCTGCATATTAAACTTCTCTTCTGTAAGACTTCAGATTTCAGTGGCCCTTTCCATTTGTCATATGCATTATTGTCACTCAGAAACCTTTCAGTGCTGTTTCTTCAGTACCTACCCTGACACAGTTCTCCTCTGAACTACTCGGTGTCTTTGACTGCAGATTTCTAAAGGGTACCTTCTTCAAAGGATCTATATACATATGTATATACATACATATACATACACATACACATACACGTACTCATATACATACTTAGGATTCTCACACTGGTGGTTCAGAATAGTGAGGGGAGACTGAAAATTGGAATCAAATCCCAGGGATTAATTTTCCTGGAAGATACTTTCGTAATTACTTTTCGTTTTACTTTGGTATTTTTTTTTTATTAATTTTTTAAAATTGATTTTGATGCTAAGATCACAACTGATTGAAAGAACAAAATTTTGTTTATCTGGAATGATTATTTGCAGGTTCCCATTAACTAATGTTCTGTTATTGGTAGACCCAAAAATGCATTATTCTGGTGATGTGCCTCTCTCCTTAAGAAATTGCCCAAACATGACATGCTGTAGAGTGAAAATGAGCTCGATTTTTGCCATCATCTTTCCTATATCTGTATATATAATTTATGGATAATTAGACATGCACAGATCATGTGCTGTAAGGTGTGGCATAGATTTGTGGTTAATAAAGTCTGAGGGATCATTATGACAATAGTGTCTATTATCCTATATAAAATGGACTGAAGAATTTCATCCAGCCATTTATGCTTCTAACACATAACCTTTGGCTGAGCTGCACCGTCGTTTTTTAGAAGATATCTGCTGATTGCAATAATTTCTGTTTCAAAAGTGAATCCCCCTAAATGGAAGGATCTCATAGAAAGGCTCAAAAGGCTTCCATTGATACACTAGCACATCTCTTTTCAATACTTCCATTGAAGCATCTAATACAAACCTCAATGATTTATCTTTAGTGACTTTCTTGTGCCTCGCAAAGCTAGTTTAAAGCAATGGATTGTGAATTTCAACCAGTGCATTCTTTTACACCATAAAAATCCACTGCAGACAGAGACCCAGTTGTCTTTCCCAAGATACACTAGCATCATTTCTCCGAGTAGCTGTTGGCTGGCAATAACAGGTGGGTTGCTTCTAAATGCTCCTCTTGATAGATGCTATTTTACTTGACCTTTCTGAAGAGGAAATGGTGCATATGTTTATGAGAAACACTCTGACACTGTTTCATGGGAGAACGTGCATTGTTTGTACAATGACAATGGGAAATTTTCCACTAAGCACTTTGCCAAAAAGTATTTTGGTTGGATGTATGACTTGTTTACCTGCTTTTTCAACACCATGGAAATTTTTGTCTTTCTGGTGGTCACATCCAGAACAGAAAATGAAAAATTCTTGTATCATTTTAGAGAGTTTACTGCTTGAAACATGTAATAAGGCACAACTAAGGAAGTATTCACAGCACATGCATTTAGAGGTGAAAAAACCCCAAACCCTGGCTAAAAGCAGTCCTATAATTAAAGAAAAATTGGGGGGTTTTGTATTCTGTCTGTACACTTGCATTTTTCACAAAATGAAATCAGCTAGTAAGTAGGTGCCTGTCTTGTCTCCTACCAGAGATGCAACTGAGATCTATTGATATGAATGCAAAGATGAAATCTGGAAACCTTCAGTTAATTTATGATTTACATTATGACCTTGTGCAAATCATTTGTCTACTCTTCTGTTCTAAGAGAAGCTTATAAATAAAATCTCACATAAAATCAGGGGGATGAAGGCACTATGCATATATTTATTCTTATTGTTCATAATAAGACTGAGGAAAATCCATGGGACTTGGTTCACCTATAATATTTGGAAAAGCTAGTAGCAAACCACTTTGTCTGCAGCAAATGTATCTGCCTGGCTGGATAGCTGCTAAAAATGATCTGCTCTTGGAATGTCATCCTTGAGTCCAGTGACAGTAATTGGTTTGCTTGGATACCTGCTGTCTTTTTCTCCTCCTCCCTGCAGGTTCAGTTTGGGATCCATACCATCCAAAGACAAGTCACTGTTTTTCCCCTGTTTAGCAATTTATCATGCACCAATGCATTAATTACAGAAACAATGGACAGTAAGGTTAGTTGATTTTATCGTGGCGAGAAATGCAGGATGGAGAATACCAACGCTGTGTCTGCAGCAATTGTAGAGGAGAGACTGTAAGAACTGATCCAGCAGCAAGATAGAGATGTAGCAGAGGGAAGAAGACAGAAAGACATCACTCCTCCTACTTGGTCCTTGAAGAATGACGGACCACTGCGTGCAAGCAAACCGCCCTGGATACCAGTGATGGTTGAGTCAACTGCATTGGGCCACCCACACACATGCAAAGCCGAGAGAGGGGCTGCCAGCAGGGAACAGAGGTGAAAATGTATGATATATGGTTGACAGTGCTAAAGGCAATCATGGTGTGGGCAGCAATTCTGCTCAGTTATTAGTCTCTGCCTTGAAACAAGGAGGATTCATTCCCTTGAAGGAATAAAAAAGGAACACTAATGCAAGAGCTTATTGTACAGTAAATGCGTTCTTGAATGAGTGCCTGTACACCTAAAGAAACAGCAGCAATTAGCCCCACATGCTCCAGACCACTTTATCCTGTGCACCAAAACTTCCTTCTCCCAGTAAAATCTCTTTGCCAGAATTTATCATCAGACAGGGACAATACTCTTTTTTCATAAAAACAGTCAGGCCCTGATTTCTGCTTACCCTGCAGACCATGATCTGAGATTAATGTAGACTGTAAGATTCCTTTCAAAGAGCTGGCTTCCCATTTGAAGAAATTATGCCCCCTTATCATTGATCCAGACCAGATTGATTTTATTAAAACCAGAAGTTACTCCCACGGCATGTGGCAATTATTTAGCACTATGCATTTTTCCTGTAAATACCATGAAGAGCTGTTAGCCATCAGTCTGCACATAAAAAATTCTGGAGATCCTGCAAAAAATAATAAAAAAGCTGGTTTTAATGTAATATCTTGAAGTCCTTTAAGTTTGAGAGGATTTTTATATAACAGTTGAAAGAAAACCTATACAATCTCTCTCCTTCCTCCATGTACACTAACATTTATTCACATTACAGTAGCATCTGGCAGTCCCAACTGACTTCAGCACCCCAGCGAGCTAGACATGGCACATACATAATAAAAGACAGTCCTGGGCTCAAAGAACGTAAGAGCAAATCTTTTCTCAGTGAAACTAATGGCAAAACTCCCATAAATCAGTGGGGCTGGGATTCGAACTTATAGCCAAATTAGAGAAGACAGACAAAAAAGGTGGACGGAAAAAACCGAGACCTGCAGAGATCTGAATCTGAGACCTGCACTGAATCATCTATATCAAAACATAGCTGTAACAGAAGAGCAACCATTCCTCAGCAGAAGAACAACCTTTCAAGTATCCTGTCTCTGGCAGGGGCAGTAATGAAAGCATAGCAAAGCATAGGGAAAAAGCAACTATTGAAGGGATCTTTCCTTGGTACATCCTTTCAGTTTCTGTACTGAGATTTGATGCTGTTTGAAAACTCTCAGGTCATTCAGATGGTGATGTTTAAAGTCAAGTCTCTCTGCATGAGTCAAGCCCTCTCTGGACCTGTAATACACCTCTGTCCTCAGCACCTTCCACAGGGGAACTTTGGCTCCCACACTGAGAGGCTGAGCTTAAATGTGCACAAGGTCAGATGGGAATTGGTGAACTAGGCTGGAACTGAACTGCCTGAATTGTAGGAATAATTCTTTCCCTTCATCACAAAGGCATCCTTTCTTTCATCTCAGTTTCCAAAGCAATACTGGCAAATAAGATCCAGCTCTGTTACATCTTTTGAATGGTAGAATGTCCTGAATGAGTGAAAAGATTCAATGCTTCAATTCCCCAGCTCATCTCACATCAACAGTTGTTTACAGATGGGGCTGGGGAAACAGGAATTAACCATTTTGCTCCAGATAAAAATAATCTTATCAAACTATTTGCATCAAAACTTTTTTACATTAGCATTATCTTCTTTCCTGCCTTCCAAATACCTAATGAGCTTAATTTCATGGAATACAGTCTCTTTGTAGAGCTGACTATCACATCACATTTTCTTTCCTCCTGCACACAATTCTGATTTTACACTATCCTATGCCACTGTTGTTATTGATTTTAGCTACATGTGTAGGCTACATTACACTAGAAACTACGAACAAATGAGAAAAGACGGGTATGGCACAGGAAGCCAAATCTGAAAAAACAGATTCGCATATAAGCTGGTGATAGGGCCAGGAGTAATTTGAGAATCTCTGAGTTATAATCCAGTATTTTGTCCACAATATACTTTTCCCCTTTGTCTTGGTCTTCTCTGCTTTTCTTGGTCTTTCACTGAGTGAACAGAGTGAGAGATGACTCTGGTTGAGATGAAGACACCACTTTGTCTAGTTGGTGTTTGTTGTCCGATGTCTTCCAGCTGTGTTACATTAATGATAGAATATTAGAATCATAGAATGGCTTTGCTTTGAAAGGGCCTTAAATATCACTTAATTCCAACCCCCATGCCATGGGCTAGGACACCTTTCATTAGACCAGGCTGCTCAGAGCACCATCCAGCCAGGGATGGGGCATCCACAGCTTCTCTGGGCAGCCTGTGCCAGTGCCTCACCACCCTCACAGTAAAGAATTTCTTCTTAATATCTTAAGTAAATCTATTTTCTTTCAATTTGAAGCCATTCCCCCTTGTTCTGTCACCACATTCCCTTGTAAAAATTTTCTTTCCATCTTTCTTTTAGGTTCTATTCAGGCATTAGAAGCCCATCATTAGGCCACCCCAAAGGCTTCTCTTTTCCAGGCCTCAACAATGTCAATTCTCTCAACCTTGTCTCGTAGAAGAGGTGCTCCAGCTCTCTAATCATGTTGGTGGCCTCCTCTGGACTCTCTCCAACAGGCCTGTGTGTTTTCTATGCTGGGAACCCCTTAGCTGGATGCAGTATTCCAGGTAGGGTAGGTGGATATTCCAGGGAATATTATGTCAGAGTATATTTTGTTCCCATCCCCTCAAGAACAATGTTTATGTTGCAAATAGATCAGGTTTTACCAAGATCTGGAGCTGCCTCTTTGAAGCCCAGGGAGAAGAGATTAGGGACCATTTTTGATATTTTAGTATGATGGTATCTTCTGCCTTTCATAAAATTTGCTTTACACACACACACACACACACACATATATATATATATATATGTATGTATGTATAGGCCATTTGATTAGACATAAATCGGTGGCCTAATTTTTACTATCAGCTGCATGATATGAATATTCTTAAAATCTGTGTCTTGCCAGATGTATAGTAATCATTTATCCTTTAAACCATCCAGTTCCCTTTTTATTTGCCTTATTAAAAGTCCTTCTTGTGTCTTGAACTGAGACAAGTGCCCAAGCATGGAGACTTTTTCACTGCAGGAAAAGGCAGTTATGCACAGAGTTGGCATTGTTTTACCATGCCACACATAAAATGTTTAGATATATATATATATATATAAAATAAATGAAATCTTCTATAGATTTATGGGGGATATGAGCTAATTTCACACAGAGCATTTGGTATTAGGTTTTTATATGACTGAGTTTGCTGATATTTCCATTGAATGACCCATCCTATTTAGCCGTATGACACTTAATAATCTCACTGCTTGAAATAATGTCAGAAGATTCTGTTAACGGTAGAGCAGTCCCACATTGTAAGTTTGAGACAGCTCATTTGCTCACAATCCCTGCAGCACACTTCCATCCAGACATTGCCCATTATGTATAATCATCTGGGAGTAAAGCAGGCTCAGTGCAATATTTGGGATAGTGCAATGGAAAGTGAGAATCCTATGGATATATTGCTAAAATGCTCATGTACTTGGACCGAATATGGAAAGCTGGCCATCATCAGAGAAGAACTATAACCAGGAATTTATACTTGGCTACCATTTCTTACTTACACTGAGAGGGAAGATCTAGTTTAAACCTTGTTTCTATGCTTAATACCAGATATGTGCACACCTGGATCATCCTCTATACAAAACATTATCTGGCTCAGGTATGCGAATTTGACAGTATTTATGTCAAATTAATCAGAGTATACACTGCAGTGTTTATCCTGGCCTGATGATGACTGCAGGAAGAGAAATGATAGCTGATCCAGCATAAAATCATGCTTTTGAAATATATCAAACAAGTGTGAATTGGCCAAATGAGTTTGTACTAGTTCTGCATTTTGCCTCAAGAGGTAATAACATTTTTGATCTATTAAGTATGCTCCTAAAACTGTTTTTGCTGTCTTCCCAACTGTAGTTTACAAAGAAATAGATTTTTCCATTTTTAACTTGTGTATACAGAAATGGAGCTGTTCAAAAAGAAATGTGTATTTGCTGCCTTGTAATTAAGTGCAAATCCAAAAATAATTTCAAGTAAGCAAAACTTAAAAAAAAAAAATTTATGCAGGCAATTACTGTTTTCTCCTATATTTACCTACCAGATTCTAGTGAAAAAAAAATTCTTCCATAAGTAATGGAACAAGTTCAGTCTGTATTTCAATATATACGAGAATAGAAATCCTTTTTCCTGCAAACTTTCCCTTTCTTGGCAGGTGGTAGAAGGTTCTCCTACAACTCTTGCTTTTTTTTATACCTATTGAGCAAAATTATTACACTGTCATTGATTAGTCTGCTGGCCATTGTCAAACAGAGTTGACAAGGAACTATTTTTTTTTATTTTTCTCTTCAGTGGAAACATCATTTTAATTTACTCCATCTACTGATTTTCATAGGCACATTGAAACTTTACTGTTTTATGATTTTCCATGTGATCGACATTGGTCAATTGATTTATTCAGGGGGAAAAATTATTCGAGGGTGGGGACAGCAAGCCAGCCTTCCCACATAACCCCATCAGTCTTCTTTCTTCAAGGAAAGAAAACTTTAAAAAAGAGAAAGATGTTACAGTGGTTACCATAATCACCTAAGTTATGAGTGGAATGAATTCAACTAATAACTTCTATGACCCTGGGAAAGATTCACAAAAATACTTAGCAAGGTATTTTTCACATAACTCTTGGTGTCAAGTTCCAGTAGTCAAGTTCACAAATCTGCATTATACAGCTTTTGAAAATATCCAGGTGCCTCAGGACTGGACTCAGCAATCACACACTAAGGGTCTAACTGGAAATATAACAGATATTTGATTTAGAAGCACAGCCAATGTAATATTCCTAAGTGCTCAGGGGGAAGACAAGTGCAGGTGTAAAAGACAAGTGCAGTTTACCTCCCAGCTGAACAAAAGTTGAATTTCCCTATGAAGACAGTCAGCTTTCTTCATCAGTTATATGAGAAATCTACAGTGACACTGCTTCTGACAATCAGTTAATTGCATAAATGAAATAGGATGCAGCCAATACCAAATGGGGCAAAAGAAAATAGGCAGTAACATATAATCACAAGGGAGAAAATAATGGCAGATAATATGAAATCCCAACTATCTCCTCAGTTTTTCTGCCCACCTTGCAAGTCCTCCTCCATGAAGCTTGGATTCATGTAGCAGTACTCTTTCCTGCCCTTCCCTTCTCTGTGAATGACAGGTTTGCTGCAATTTTTCAAACTGATCTGGGAGTGGTGATAGCTTAAAGGAGTTAGAGTAATTGCTGGTGAGCAAGAGTCTAGAACGTTTGTGTCCTGGGAAAATTCAACCTCAAACTTTCTATCTGAATTGCATGTTTCCCTACCAAAAAGCAACTAGAAGCCCTCTTGGCAGAACTTTTCCAACATGTTATGTGAGGCATATTCACTTAACTTTGGAGCCCTGCAATCTGAGTAAAAAGGTGATCCTTAAGGAACTGGGTTGAGATTTTACCTATGCCTGACATAATACTTCCTGTGAGTCTTACATTATAATCTGATACGAGAGAAAATGATAAAATATTAACACTCTCTCCTATTGCCATTCATTACAGTGACTTGAAACTTTCTCTTGATTAATCCCATTTGTAAGGCTTGTAGAGTTGGGAAAGTAAGGGAGCAGGACCAAATGTAAAGTGGGACTATGGAAGTAAACCATTGGGTTATTTCCTCATTTTTTCTTTTCCAGGTCTACCTTTTGACTTGCAGGCACGCACAACACTGATCAGACTCAGTTGTCATTTACCCTCATGAAAATGTACTTAAGCAGAGTTATAGCAGAGCTGCCTGAATTGGGGAAAGCAGAAGATTATATTTGGAGATGTTTGGAGGTAGGGCATTAGTCTGAGCTTTGTCTTTTTCAGTAGTGATTCAGAGATACAAAAAAGACAATGATACACTGTTCACAGGTCTTATTTATCTTTTCCACATAATTATTTTTTTTCTGCTTCAACAAGAATTAAATGTGCTCTTTCTTTTTTGTCCTCTGCTTCTGTCAGTTTGAATTGTTGAAAGGTGCCAGATTGACTGTGTTGGAGTTTAAAATCCTTTAATTACCCACCAAAGAGGTTATGTGTGGACAGCAGAAGTGTAAGCTTCCTCCTGCCACCCTGACAGTGTATGCAACCAAGCTCCTGAGGCTGGAGAGAGTCTGCCAGCTTTTCTAGTGAAAGAAAAACACAGGACCGGGTCTGTACCCTGTGAAAATTGACATTGTTCCAAAACTCTGAGCAACTGTAAGCTCTGTATATTTGATTGGATCTATCTATCTATTCGGGTGAAGAAATAATCAGTGGAAATTAGCTCTCTGTAAAAATGATTGGTTATTTGCAAGTAGAAAACTGACTGATACCACTTAACTGCATTAGGTTGCAGATAGTCTTACTGCATTTGCTTAAATATTAATGCAGTATGTCTCTAACGTTTGAATATGAAGTACCTTCCATCTTTTTATCAGTCTCTTTAAAATAGTACTTCCTTAAATTCTTCTTATATATATTCCCACTTTACTTAAACCTAAATCCTCAAGTTCTGGTGTCTTCAACAAACTCAAATAGATCATCAAGCTTAATTTTATAATAATCTTCAGCTAGTTTAAATACCTCAGTCCTGTCACCTCTTAATAATCTTTATTATTCTTCTAAGACTAAGTAATTCTCTCATCTGTAAACTCTTCCATTCTATTTATCACCTCAGTTTCTCTGCATTCTGCTGCCTTGATTTCTGTTTTCATTCATATATATTGACCTTATTTAAACAGCATGGGCCAAATTCTAATCTCACTCATGGCATTCTAAATCCAGAGTAACTGACTTCAGTGACTCCAGTTTTCATTTTATGTCAATGGATTTACTTCAGATATGCTCTGCTATAACTAAGCTCACAATCTGGCATTCTGGTGTTTAAAACTCAAATCTCAAAATACCCTTGTGTTTTTTGTTATTCATTCTCTTTTGAGTCCAATTATCACTCTCTTGACCTCCTTAAAAAAGAAAATTATATGGGAAATTTAAGTGGAGGTGCCACCCTGCCTTATTTAATGCTTATTCTCTTCTAGAACTCTCTGCTGGTGTATGACCAGCTGAAGTCATGTGAGTATATAAGATTATGTGGAAGTTAATGTCTTATCATGGGTTGTGAGAGTTTCACTCCAAGCCTGCAGTATAAACTCTCGGGAATGAGGAATCAGCACAAATTCCAATACCTCCTCTTTTACCTGCACAGATTTTCTGGGACTTGTTTCCTTACATACAGAGATATACCAGCTCCCATTCTCCCAGAATGGTCGAAGCTTGAGAAAGCAATACAAGACAGATTAGTTCTCATGTAACGCTCAGATGTTATGCTGGCAAGTGAGTTTAGAAACTAGAGACTAAAATAGACTGATAAGTAATCTAATTTTTGAAGACTACAGGTGTTCCAGGACTTCTTTCTTTTTTCTTTATGCTCTGATTTTCCTAATTTATGATTCATGTTTAATGCAAAAATGAAGAACCTGTTTTCAGTCCATCCTCTTTTAACAACCATAACTACTATGCAAATCACCATAACCTCAACAGAGGGGTGAAGTGACTTTACATGTTTATATGATCATTTTTTAAATGGGAAAAGTATTAAAAGGAAATTGAAATAATACATGCAGCAATATTTCTCCAAAGCAGATTCTCTGCTGAAAAAAAACAACCCAGAAGGGCAAGAAGCCTTATTCATTCTCCGGAGGGAAATCATAACTGTCTTTCATTTTTTTCTTAGAAGAAACGATTTTTAAAATATTCTCCAGAGTGTTGTCTTCCCACCTAACTATTTAATGTAGCAGTCTGTTGAAAGAGCTCCCTGTTTGGTTGGCAGTCCTGCTCTTTTTGCTCAGTTCCTCCTATTCAATAAGAAGCTGAGAATTTGCTTTAAGTCAGCTTGTGCCCTAAAGATAAGCAGAGTTTTTAATTCATATATCTGTGTGTTCACATACAGCACAACCTCTGTAATAAGTTCAGAAGAACCACAGAATCACAGAATGACTATATTGGAAGAGACCTTCAAGATCATCAAGTCCAATGCATGCCCTAGCACCTCAACTAAACCATGGCACTGAGTGCCATATCCAGTCTTTTTTTTTAACACATCCAGGATGGTGACTGCACCACCTCCCCAGGCAGACAATTACAGTACTTGATCACTCTTTCAGAAAAAAACCTTTTCCTAATATCCAGCCTAATTTTCCCTTGATGCAGCTTGAGATTGTGTCCTCTGGTTCTGTTGGTTGCTGCTTGGAGAAAGACACCAACCCCACCTGGCTACAGCCACCTTTCAGGGAGTTGTAGAGAGTGACAAGGTCACCCCTGAGTCTCCTTTTCTCCAGGCTGAACAACCCCAGCTCCCTCACCCATTTCTCACAGGGCTTGTGTTCCAAGCCCCTCCCCAGCCTCGTTGCCTCCTCTGGACGCGCTCAAGCATCTCACATCCTTCCTAAACTGAGGGGACAGAACTGGACACAGCACTCAAGGTGTGGCCTCACCAGAAGAATGACCTCCCTGCTCCTGCTGGCCACACTAATAAAAACAGTAACTGCTTATAGTAGAATTAAAGGATTCCCCATATACCTGGAGATTTCCAAGAGACAGCCAGAGCTTGTGAGGGTCCTGAAAATGCTCACTCTTTAGATAAGGGGTTCCTTTACAAATGGCTGAAATGGATTCAAGCATTTTTTCCTGATTTCTGTCTGGATGATTTACTATTAGCCTTCTCAAGAGCTTTCCTCTTGTAGGACAGTGTTGGTAGAAAACTGTGAAAAAGACGTTACTGATCTGAAGGTAAAAGCAAGTGTTCTACCTGAGCCAAACTCACAGTGGGTGCTGAAAAATCCATGTAATTGTCTAATCTACCAAGGAAATAATCAGGGCAGTCACTGGCAGGTGATGAGTGTGGTGGCACTGCTGGGCTTGAGACTTCCCACAAGAAACCAGGTCCTGCTGCTCCCTTCCATAGAAACCTTCCTACAAAATCAGACCTTTTCAGGTATGGCTGATTTTCCATCTATATAATCTTTCACCTCAGAGACCCAGAAAATGTTTTATGTACTAAAGGGAATCACTTTGCCAATCCATTCTTTAAGGAGAAACATGGCAACTCGTTAACAATGCACAGCAATGTAGCACAACACCTGCTGTCCTCTAATGAAAGGAAAAAAATCCTAGATCCAATTGAAGCTTCAGGGAGTTATATTTTAAGTAAGAAGAATGCAATTACTCATCACTGTTCTACCCAATGAGTTTTAATTACCTTACTTCTACGTCTCTTGTGCAACCGCTTGTCTCCAGGATCATTGTTTCTCCTTTTCTGCTGAGTAGGAGGACAAACTGCTGAAGGTATGACTGGTTGTGCAGGCCCCTTTCAGAAGCAGGTCATTATCTCAACCTGTCCATCCTCTAACCACCCATGTGAAAATGGCAATGGCATTGCCCCTATGATACAGCTGGGAAACTTGAACATTCAATGACTCGGCAAAAGTTACACAGGAAGACTAAGGCAGAGCACGCACTCTGTTTCTTTTCTTGAAATCTTTGACAGTGCTGCTAACCCTCATTCATTTTTTCTCTCTGAATCACTAAAAGACCTTCTGTTACAGCTTTATCTGAAATCAGTTGTGTGTACATTTTATTCTAATATACATTTTCTAAAACCTGAAGCCTCAGCCTTAGATAAACAGTATAATTAGTTATTTCCTTAAGAACTTATATTTAAGAATTCAAAATTTAACATGAATTTAACATAAATCTGATTCTCTTTTTATAAGAGTTTTTTTCTTTTCATCTGGTACATTCAACCATTAACCATAATTTATGCCCCAGTACATGGAGAAGGATCATGTGCCATTTGTTTTCATAGAATTTTCCTTGTGTTAATTGTAGAGGTCCCTGGACAAGGAGAATATTTCTCTTTTTCAGAAGTCAGGAAACATTTGTGAAGCAATTAACATATATTCTGCTCTTCCCTCCTTGTGGATGTGTTCTGAACTGCCCTTTAGCTGACCATTTTTTAAATTCTGATTATGCTGATCATATTTGTTATTGGCTGTTATTGGATGCTGATTATATTTGTTATTCTATAGAAAATTTAGGCATTAATCACTATACTGCATGAGGCTTTCTCTCTGACTGACCTCATGAGTTTTCTTCCTCTTGTACATAGGTGTCCATTTGAAGTCTTCATAAAAATGAAAGAGAAACAGAGAAACTGAGTCTATGTACTCTTGAAATATAATAAGAAAGTTACTGAAAGAAAATACTGTGATAAGCTCATAAGAAAAGAAAAAAAAAACAAAAGAAAACAAACAAACCAAAACTCAAAAATCACAGAAAAATAGCATGACACTTACTTAGCAGGAATACTGTGCAACAACATCGAAAACATTTTTCCAAGCCATTTCATATGATAAAGAGGACTTAGTTCTGAGCAGCCCGGATTATAGAATGCTTATGCTTCACTAAGTACAACAGCAGTTAGAGTGAAAGGAGCACATTAGTAAGGGGATATTCCTTGTTTATATTATCTAGTAGCTCATAGGGAAAGATGCTTGGAAGGTTAGGATGCCCACAGACCTTGCACGAGTCTGGCCAGCTGGGACAGGCAGTTCTGAAGGGATGCTGGCAGGTTAGCATGTCAAAGCAGGACACTCAGGCACTGAGGTGGGTAGTCATGCACACACCTAAGATGGATACCTAGAAAGATAAATCTTCAGCGTGGCCACACTTTTACACAGGACAATTCAGAGAGCCCAACCATGGAATAAAACCACATGAAATCTTCTCTGCTGGGGTTGTCATCAGTTATTGTGACAGCATTTCTCCAGGGTTATATCACTTCCAGGATTTTCCCCTCTATCAGGGAATCTCCATATCCCAGCTCCTGTAATTCAAGCTTCCTTCAAAGGAAGAACCTTTGAGGATCCCAGGGTTATTGATGCCTCTTGGATTTTCAGTCCTGTAACTTACAGAAGATGTAATAGCCAAACAATGTATATGATAATAATAATTGAAGTAGCACAGTTTGTAATTTTTAAATTAAATTTTCCCTTCTACTGTATGTTTGAGATGGACTGTATTGCAGGACTTCTGATCAGAGAAGGACAAGAAGAATAGAGAATTACCAAACTAACTGTGCTGGCCAGCCAAGAAGATGACTACCCAGAGGGAAGAGGAGTGGATTGAGGAAGAAGGGTGGAGAACACAGATTCTACAATGGCAATATGCTGGCAGAGCCCTTTCCTGGAAGCCAAGTAACAAAGGTTTTTGTGATCTTCTGTCACTCGCAGAAAAAGAAGCACATGTACAGAGTGACAGCTGCTTGGACCTAAGGTCTCTTTCCTATTACCAGGCAATGGACACCACATTCTTCCTCGTTTATTGTTGTACTAAAGTCTTATCCCATATTGTTTACATCTGATGCCTTTTCAGCACAGACCATTTGTTTCGTCTCAAAGCGTCCCCTTATTTCATGTTCTTTTGTTACGTGATGAGTGGAGACATGTAATACAAACTTTTCATTTTATCCATCTTTATAGCTGTATTCAGTAACCAAGCTTGATTATTAAATTTGAGCCTTATTCTGCATCAATCTACTCCTGTGCTATGTTCTCAGGCCAAGTCGCCTAAGCAGACCATAAACCAGATGTGTTTCTTAACTTTTTCAGGACTTAATTTTGCCACTTGGTTTGGATCACAGAGGAGTTTTTAGCCTGCAGTCTTTGATGCCTTATGTTTGCCTTCATAAAAATTATATAGAAAGTTATAAAAGAGTGATAAGGCCTTCCAGTTTTACCACCAAATGGAAAAGTTGTCCACACAAAGAATTTATAACCATCTTGTAGCAATTTCTAGGATCTAAAATCATTTCAGATGATTATGCATTAGAGATGTTGAAAAGAATGTAAACCTACCAGTTTCTATGCAAGAATCATGAGAACCAACTCTGTTTCCCACTTTTATATACCAAAGCCCTCTCTTCAAACCCCACTTACATGCTGAGATACATTGACTTCAATAGGACAACTTACGTGAGTAAGAAAGATTTGAATGAATGAGGGTTTCAGGCATGGGATATAAGATCAAGAAGCATGAAAGCCTTTTAGTTAATTCACTTCAGCATCACTAATACTAAGTGACTGAAAAACTTTAGTTATGATTAATGACATCGGGACTTTTTTTAAAAGATAAAGTCAGGAGCCCTTGTAGGTCTTTTTGCCTGTTTTTAAAATGTGATGGATACATTTAAAACATATTAATATTAAAAAAATATTACTCATATAAAACAGCTTGTATATTCCACAAAAATTGGTGAAAGACAGACTTTAAGCCAAGCTTTCTAGTCATTGAGTGCTGTAAGAGAAGCTTCCTTTCTGTATTTAAAACCATGAATGCTTCCAGAGTCTTTTGTGTACTTGAATTTTGTGACAAGATAATAATTTAGTTATATTTTTATCCTCTAAGGGTTAATAAAAATGTAGTTTGTAGAAAAATGCCATGATTTTAAAAGGAAAACTTAGAAACATTTTTGCTGTCCAGGATTACAGGGACAAATAGCCTCATGTTAGGCATCTGCACCATCCTCTCATTTTTCACTAGTATCCTTTTGGTAGAAAATATCATTTTAGTCTCAGTAATTTAAATGCACCCAAATAAATTATACAAACATAAATTAATAAAAATTAATGTGCAGAAGGAAAAATTGCACAACCTCTACTTCTGATATGATAGTGCTTTCACTTGGAGGTTGCATATAGTTTATTCACAATAATAAACTCTTTGCACAATAAGTACTGTTGCAATATCCTGTGATTAACAAGGCTGCTTCATGCTCTTAATTGTAGCTAAGCAATGGAAATAATAAGGCAATTTACATACACCAAAACAAAAAGAAGTTGCATTTTCTCACATATGTATGGTGTGTTCTGATCCATTTATGCTTCTGCTGAGTTCTGCTGAAGCATGAAAAAGGTTGTAAATCATATTTGACATACATCCCATGGGTCAGCCACCACTCTTCTAAGAGCACTGAATGGAATGGGAATAACCACTTTTGGAAGCAGAATATGAAAAAGAAATTGTGATGTACTGTATAAGGCAGAAAACCATCACTTAAAAATGAACGTCACCTTAAACTCTAGTTGCTTACTTCTTTTTTCAGTCCAGGCAAGGAAATGGTAGAACAGAATGGCAAGATGGCAATCCTTCATGAACTTTTTTCATGAACTTGACATGGGATGAGCCTCAGCAGGGTGAGAGACTGCTTCAGGAGTGCAGGGATTGTGTCAGGGTGTTTATGGAATGGTGATCTAAAAGAGAGGCTGTTTGTCTCATTGGTTCTTATTTTTGAGAAACAAGCAACATCTTCCACCATTTAAAATTCAGGATCCTATTGCTCACAGCATGGAAGTACAGATATTTTGCACGTTCATGTGAACAGAAGCCCCTCGAGGAAGTACTGTAGAAAGGGTGAGGCTCAGCATTTGATCAGTTCTATTGCTGTTGATTGCACTCTGTACATTTAGTAATGCAGACTCAGTTCTGCCCCTGATGAAGATGATGACCCAGTCTGGTGGGTCTAGGATCAAGCCATGAAGGTGTTTGGTATGCCACTCTCTCAACCCCACAAGCATACGAAGAAGATGATCTCACGTACCCAGGCAGAAATGTTATGACATTCAGCGCATCTGCAAATGGAATGGCTGTGTTTGCACCTGCTCTTTTGTCTAGGCTGCCTTTTCCTATTTCAATCAAGTTCCACTCATGTCCTTTCTTTTCTCTGTCTCTTAGGCATTTGCTATAACCAAGAGAAAAGAGCAGCCTGATGTTTGTTTCCTCAGTAGGAATATAATACCTATGTTGGTATCTCTTGAAGTGGTCAAAAGCAATAGCAGCGCCCACAGCTTGCAAAAGTCATCTGCCCTCTCCTGCTGGTCAGACTGGCACTGTCCATGCCAGGAGTAAGGAACACAAGTTCCTGTGAGATGCAGCATCTATCCCCCACTGCCTTCATGTACTGCTGCCCCTCAAACACTACTATCAGGATACAGAAAATAACAGAGACTTGCATGCATGCATGCATGCACATATGTGTAACTGTGTATATGTATATTAATGCATTAACTCATTTGTAGATGAAGAGCAATCAGCAATGTCATGACATCATGGGGGCCTGTAATTGCACATCAATCTGGACTCTGTGCCTTGATCTGCAGGCTCACATTACTGGCAATAATATTTCTGGTGTAATCATGCATATACTTCGTATTCCTCTGGCCAGGATGAAGCTGTAGGAGCTAATGTATTCTGAGTCAGACCAACTGCCGCTCATGAAGGGAAAAAAAGACTTGCTTGAGTAACCGTAATAATTGGAAAATTATTTTGATAGCCTGAAACAATCTTATATATCACAGAACTTTATTAAAATAATATCAAATCAAATTAACTGCTATTCCATAATGAATTAGGTAACAAGGTAGGCAGATATTAATCGGCCTTGGCTCCCAGGCAGGGGAGCCAGGAATTTATTAGCTCTTGCGGATTGTGTGAGGGTAAAGACAGAAATCAGTATCACAGGCTGCAAGGGAAGCCCCTGAGACAGCTGAGCTTTTACTTTTTTCTCACTTTCACTTTATAATCCATCATTAAACACTTGTATTTCTTTTATGTGGGGTCTTATGAAATTTTTAATTTTTTAATTGCTTTGTGATTTAATAATGAAGATTTTTTTGCATGTGTGTGTGCATAGCATGTGTAACTCAGCTGCCAATATTAGAATTAACTCACCTTTGTCCACCTATGGCTAACCTTTATGGAAGAAAAAAGTAATTTAACAACCTATTTACCAGCAGAAAGATTGCCAAGATCATAGGCATTGTGGCATAAAGAACAGGGTTTAATTGGCTATGAGACCTGTCTTGTTCTGACCTCTCCTACCCTGTCCTGTCCTATCCAATCCTGTCCTGTCCCAAAAAAGGAATGGATGAACAGTGGACAGAAAGCATGGAATAAGAGGCAAAACAGGGTGTAATGTCCTCCAGTGAGATCTTAGTGATAGTTAGCACTACTCACCTCAGAAGTGATGAGGGTATGCCCTGTTCATTATTTTTTGTTGGCATCGGAATTTGCTGTGATCAGCACTAACTTTATTTCCTGCTGTTTTGTGCAGTCTGCTGCTAATTCCTGACTGGGTGATGGTCCTAGCAGCTGCACAAGTAGCAGAGTTTTTTTGAGTTTTTTTGCTAGGTTTCTGTTTGTGCAGAGAGATAGATGCCCCTTAGTCTGAACTATGACAGGTGAAGTTACAAATCATGCCAGTACTAGCAGGAAAGAAGACACTTATTTGATTCAAAAAATCTCATGAGAAAAACACCTTTTGGAGCTGGAGCTTATTAAGTCATGACAGTAAGTGAATCTGGAGTGGTATGTCCTTGGGAGGCTGGCTGTTTGGGTGTTTGATTGAAAAACAGGAATGGATACAATAACAGAGATAGCAGCAGGTAAATTGAGTAAGAGAAAACTGTCAGTAAAATCAGAACTCTGTTTCCCTGGAATAAGCTGATTTGGAGTCCCAGATTTGGAAAACAGGTGAAAAAATTAAGGTGAAAGGACAAAATTATGCTTTTAAAATATCCTCTGGATATTTGAAAAAAATGCTGGAGGGGCATATCTGTCTCTGTATCCTGTCCCAGAAGAGAGCTGAGGCTTGTTCGTGGGACCTCTCAGCCAAAAGAAGGATAAGAAGCTGATGTTTTACTTCCACTCAACATTTTAAAAAAATATCTCTAGTTTTGGTTTCCATATATGTAAAAGCAAAAGTGTCCAGGGCTGCTTGTTGCTTCCAGAAGTTCTGTATCTGAGCAGGGCTAGCTGGGGCTGCTTTTGTGGTCCTGCTACGGAGGGAGCAGAGGGTGACACTGGTGCTATCCCAGAACTCAAGCTCCCTTTGTCCCACCCCATTTCAACTCCCTGGTTCATAAGTACTTCTAAGGGAATTGGATCTGATTTGTACAAGTCCACTGCTTAGGCAGATAAAAAAGAGACCTTAAATTAGGAATAAGAGGAGTAAAGGTCAAATGCATAATGGTTGAGATGCATGTGAGGACAAATTGGCTTTTTGTCTGTGTCCTTTTATAGAAATATTTAGTTTTAAAAGTTAAAGTATGGTGGTATTAAATGGAATCTTTTTATTAAATACCGTGTAATTGACTGAAATCATGCACAAGTGGGAATAGTAGACACTGGTTAAAACTAGTTAATGTAGATTTTGTTTTTGCCATCTCCTTCCAAAAGTTAAGAGACAATTTGGGTTTGCCTGCTTTGGGAGCTACACGAAGGTGAGAAGGTTTGTTTCAGCCTGATGGAGATGAGAGAATAACAGAAGGCTTCTAGGGGATTAGTGATGGAGATTTGGGAGGCATCTGCCTGGGGATCTGAATGTGTTAGCTCTCCCAGGGCCCATAAAACTGAAGTCTGGACTGGGCTCAAATTATGTTTCACACAATTCAGTTTGAGCTCTCTGTTTCTAACCCCTTTGAGCTCTCTTTGGGGTTTAGAGTGCATTTAAATGCAATAAAGCCACCAAACTCTACCTAAACAAATTATTTTCTCAATTCTTGCCTTTTGTATTTCATTCCTAACTTACCTCGTTCTGTTTCTCACACAAAGCATTCAGGTCACAAATTCAACTTCTACAAAGAATATTAAATCTCTCTTCAAATACCACCAGATGGATGACTGAAGGGTAAGGTAAAAAGCAATGAAACCCATTCATGTTGGTGTGAAATCTCATCAATTCCAAAGTTTCTGAAGCTTCTTTCTGTTTGCTGCTTATTCATTATCCCATCCAATACAAGTAATTTCAGCTTGGCTCCTGTTAAGCATAATCCAAAGGCACCATCACAGCTGACAAGGCCTCAGTGCAAACTGAGCCACACAGCTCTGTACAGCGAGCTGCTGGTGTACAGAAGGGCATGAGCAGCCTCTCAGCTGTGGACTCAACTCCTGACTGCAGGAGCTGCAGCTCTCAGCTCTTGTGTGGTCACCTTGGTTGCACAAACACCATCCCACCACAGCTGGACCAGGCACGGGAGAAACACCATCCCTAAGGCTGCAGTCATGGAAAGGTCTGACCAAGCTTATACCAGCAGAAGGCTTGCATCTTGGTGGGTTGCACCTTCTCATGATAAAACGGGCCTGAAATTACAGTGTGATGATGTGTTGAAGCAAGCAGTCAATAGAGTTAGTCAGGTATTAAAAATTGGTGCGTTATTGAGGTGTTTTGGAAGCTGTGTGTCCTTCTGCAGTGGAACATGCCTGTCCTGGCTGTTGTTGCTATAATACTGTCAGTGGCCATTTTGTTTGCCTTCTGCAAGCTTCAGGCTTCCATTAGGATAATGAGTGGAATATAATGTGCTTGACTGATGCATTGCCATAAAGGGATAGTGCTTTAAAAATAAGAGCCTGAATTCTCACTTACATTGAGGCTATTTTACATCATTCTGGCAAGCGCAAGAGGTCTTTCAAGTGGGTGTAGAAGTAACTTATGGCCCATTTACACAGCCAGATCAGTGTGAAGTGACCTTCATGTAAATGACAGCCAGGCCCCAAATCGTTAAGTTACTTTTTTTAAAGATCCAAGTTGGCCGAGGATGCTTTGAGAGGGGAAGTGAAGTGTTTTTCTTTCTTTTTTTTCTTCTCAAATTAGTCAAATGAGGTTGATCGCTTTAAAGGATGGAAGAGTTCACCACGGCTCCAGAAAAACATCAAGTATGAGAGCCTAGATTATGTCAGAAGACATGCAGCAGCCCACGCATTAGACTTGAAATCTGTGCTCGCACCTGCCCCGACTCATTTTTTTTCCCTTTGCATTTATTGAGATGACACAATGTCAACAGAATTCTGCAAACTTTATGACAAAATTGTGACAGATCTGCAATGGCAGAATGACTTATGGAAATGTTGAACTGGCTTCTCAATCAAGCCTCAGGATAGCTTGTGACTCCATTGTCTTAGAGGTCAGAAGTCAGACTCCACCAAGGAGAGACATCACTTGATTCTGGTCCAATTTCCTGCCATATGCTGGAGGTGGGAGGGGGGAATCAAGGCTTTTAATTGCTCGATCCCTATGTTTTCTCATCTGCATTCCCCAGCTAAAAATGCTTTCCATAGCACACTCCATTGTTTGCCATGTGGTCTGATAAGTCCTTAAAATGCTTCAGATCTTACTCCTTGTGTTCTTCACACTTTCAAATCATTTGCTGTTGCCCAGAACAAAGCCATGGACATAAGCAGGTAGGTAATATTGGATTGGTAGCTATATCTGCTACAGGAGAAAGGTTTAGAAGAGGAGAAGGGGACATGAGGAAGCAGAATTCTTTGGAATTTATTTCCCAAATCCTACATTGCTGAGCATGCAAATAATATTTATCCTTTGAAGAAAGTCTGCAGCTTTCCCTCTCACCATACTGGCCACAGGACAAATCTGGTTATGGGCTAGCAGGCATTAATTCATTTATTCTAGAATATTTTTCTCAACACAGTTACCAAGTACAAATCTTTTCAGATTTTCATGCACCACCTTTCTACCATGACATCTCCAAAAAGCAAATAGAAAATCTTCTTGTGACTATTATTCCTCATAACAAGAAAATAGGGATGAGATGCTTGGCAGTCCAAATGCGCTACCATCAGGGATGGTGACCAGAGAGATGGACAGCTGCAAGCAGTTCACACTGTAATAATGGGCTCAGCAACAGAGACAAACCCAGCAAATCAGCCAAATGAAACTCCCTGCTCATCTGCCTCTTTCTGCTGCTGTCTCCAGAACCTCAAAGAGAGTATTGCATCTGAGGCACATTATGTGTGGTTCCACAATGAGTGCTGAAGAATTGATGTGTTTGAGAGATAAAGTTACCTGGTTTTCAGGTAATGTTAGGAAATGCTCCTTTATTTCCATCCCAGCAACCTCAGTTCACCAGTAGACTTTGGTACTAAGGTGCAATGAAAAAAAATGCTGTGAGTGTAACACACTTCAGTGACTTTCCTTGATACAAACCTCTTCACAGTTCACTGAAGGAGTTTAAGGAAACTCAGATGCTTCTGCATGTCTTTAGTGTGGCAGGCAGATACCATGACTGCAGCTTGTTTATATTTCATGACTGTAACATTATGGTACCATTTGTTTATTTAAAGATGAACTTCCATGCTCAGTCAAACTTTAGACACATTATTTAAACATAAGCCAATTTGCCAATCATGTATCTACGGCTATTTTCCTCCATAAATACTTAATAATTGAAGATAAATGTTTGTAAACAAGACATTTTTCCTCAACATTCACTTTCTTCTCCTGCTCATTCATACTAAGAGGTCATTGTAAGCTTCTAGTTTTTATATTTTATTTTGGGATTTCTTTTATTTTCTTTGAGAATTCTAGAATCCTAGAATGGTTTGGGTTGGAAAGGACCTTAAAGGTCATCTGCTTTCAACCCCTCTGCCACAGGCAGAAACATTTTTCACTAGACCAGGTTGCTTACAGCCCCATCTAGCCTGGCATTGAACATTTCCAGGTATAGGGCATCCACAACTTCTCTGAGCAACCTGTTCCAGTACCTCACCACTCTCTGAATAGGACTATCTTCTAATATCTAATCTAAACCTACTCTCTTTCAATATAAAGCCATATATGCTTATGAGCAAACAACCCAATAGATGGATGACAAGCATTCTGCATGGTTCTATGAAAAGAAGAGAGAGAAGGAAAGAAGAGAGAGAAGTACAAAGAACAAGGAAGAATACATTCACACATGAGTTCAGCCTTCTGAGATGATTGAAAAAAGAAAAAAAGGATAGAAGTAATCTATTCTTCAAATGGTGTCAGAACGGGTGCTAAACAGTACTGAACCATTTTTTTTAACCCATTACCTGCTCAAGATAAACAAATGAGATTTATTTCTGGAGGTTAAAATGCATTAGAGCTCTATCAGTTTTTTTTTTCACTGATTTTAGCTTTCATTAGAAATACACAGGTTTTCCCAGAAAAAACATATCCTGATTCAGAGGTAGAATCTCAGAGCCTTGTGTTTCTATCTTAAATACCACTGGAGAAATGCTATAATTCTGGCCAGTGATAAAACAGGTAGGATGAAATATAGTGCTGGAAGTCTTATTCTGAAATTAGACTGAAAATCAGAAATTTCAGTATGTTTTAAAGACATAGACATATTTCTGCTAATGCAGTGTGAAATAGAAGCATTTCAAAATGTATGGACTTGAACCTTCATCTCATACAAACATCCTACCATAGCCAATAGGGCCCTATGTTTGCATCCACAACCTCTCCCTTGTTATAAGCAGAAATTCTGAATATGGTTGGGCTCTTTGTCCTTTTAGGTTGTCTGTCTTTGCTGCTTTCCCCCTCTTCTAAATAACAGTTTCAATAACAAAGCTGAAATAAAGATGGAGTTTGGTCAAAGGGAAGGAAGTTCCTGAAAAATACTATGATTTCCAAAGAAATACTGTATTTTCATTCAATTTTGACTAAGATTAAAGGTTAATATTCAAAGCATTTGTAAATTTTTCATCATTTATTTCCTGGATGAACAGATTATAAGAATATAGCGAAGAATCTAAAAGGTACTAGTTTTTGACAATATTCATGTTGTGTGGTGCCAGATAAAAGTAAAGATTTTCAACAAAAACAACAATATGCATCTTACTTTATTTTTAAGGTGTTACTGCAGAGAAGGCACTGTTTTAAATTGCTTGCTGCTAGGGACAGGACAATATGAGGGTGGTTTCAGCAATAATTTTCTTCTAGCATATTTCTCTCTTTAAATATGCCATTTCCTGCTCCCTTGCTAGAGGACCTTTCATGCCATGAGCCACAGTTGCTGGAGCACTGATTTTTTTCCTTGAAAGTTGCTGTGTGCCTGTGACTTGTTACACATTGATGTCACTGGGTACTGCCCAGCCTCTCCTCAAATGGGAACTTGAGAAAATAATGAGTGAATCGATACCTCTGTGGGAGATGAAGGGAATACCAGGAAAACAAGGATAAGCTCCTGTCTAAGCCCATGACAACTCACTAGATTCTGGGTTTTTTGAGGCTTTTCTGGTTTGTCATTTTTAGGTCTACCTGTACTTTGTTAATACTGAAATGATAGGGACTGCAGACTCTGAAGAGTAGCAGCCATGTTTTTTGTTCTGCATTGCACTGTGTGCAGAATCACTCTAGAATTCATAGCATTTTAAAACTCACAAGAAACAAGCATGGGAATCCTTCCAGACTTGCATGGATTCAAGCCATATCCTACATGAATCACATCGTACATGAATTTTCTGTTTCAATTGTCTGGAACATGCTTTTCCTTCAGAAGGGTTGACACCTGAATTGGACCGGCCATGCATTATAGCTGCACTTTCAGATTGACTACATGCATCCAAAACACAAGCTTCTGTCACCTCCCTTTTCCATGTTTCCTTGGTGACAGTGGTACAATATTGGGCAACTAGGCTAGACTAAAACATAGTTATTTAAACATTTATTATTTTATAACACTGTGTTAAAATTTAAACACATTTTAAAGCTATTCCAGATGCCTCTTTATAAACTCTATACTATCAATGGCTGAACTGGAAGGAGTTAATCACTTCTGCCTAATTTTCTTTTATAAATATGTGATTAGCCTGAATTATTAGGAAGGCACAATAGCTTTATTCTTCCTGTCAACTATGTGCAGAGAAGTCGGGATTAGTAATCTCCAGGGATCAGGAGCTGATTTGGGGGAGGCAGGCAGGAGGACGGCTAACTTTTGAACCTAAGAGGGCTTTTCTGGGCAAGGGTGACAGCTGTAGCATCTTTAGCCTGGATTTGAATTTGAATTCTATCAACCAGTGCAGCAATGCTATGACTTGGCAATATGTTATAATAATCTTTGTGACACAAATGTCGGGGGCTTTTTGTTACATGTCCTCAAAGAGATTTAGGTAATTAATGTTAAATTGATGATATAAAACCTCCATTCTATATCTCTTACTAATTCTGATCTACTGTAAATAGACAGAAATATGCATAGGCAAATAATCCCAATGCTGTTTTGGGGGGGTTAGATTTCTTTTTTATCCTGAGTGGGAGGTCAACAGTTTCTGTAAGATATTTGTCTCTGAATCAGAAAGATTTCATATTGAAAATATATTAAAAATAAGGATGGGACCTGAATGCATTCTCTCACTGAAAAGGCCACATACTATCTCATACTGTAGTCTTAAATGAGAAAATGGGCCAATGTGTCAGAATTTATCAGCTTTTCAGCACAGTTGTGGGCTATTAAATGTTTATGTAGCAGATGGGAACAGTAGAGAAATACAGTGCATAGCTGTTTTGGGCCAAGAGGAAAGGAATTTCTCCAGCCTTCCCCCTTTGCTGTACTATGAACCTATGACCCTATTGCCCAGAGGCAAAAAAGCTACCTGCAGAGATGTCAGCTCTATGGGAAAAAGGAATTACAGTGAAGCACAAACACTCAGCTCTGCAGAGATGCTTTTCTTAGTCCTTGAGGCTTTTTGTCCATTTGGCTCAGTCTTGGCAAAAGTGTTTAGGAATTACTTTAGGTAGCACTAGAGCATAGAGATCAAGTAAAATGAGTGAAATTAAATGAGTGGAAAATAACTCAGGATGAAATATTTGGAATAAACTTGCTGACAATGGAATGCAATGGGCCAGAGAACTGAGAAATGCAAACTATGAAAATCCCATTTCTTGGGAAAGTTCAGGTGAAATAGTATATTCAATAGGGATAAGTACTCCTGTGCTAAACATGAGCTCATATCTGAAAAGAATTTCAATGGCCTTATGCTTGATATGTGTATTTTGTTAGGAACAGGGAACCGTTTTTCTCAACGGGAAAGAGCTCAGAGAAAAACCTCTGCCTGGGTTTTTCAGTCAATTAGCATATTCTTTAATTAATGAATTAAATTAGAGAATTAAACTTGGGCAATTGGTGAGGATAGATAGCAGTGTTGTAAATTTTACACTTTGGGGATCCTTTTGCTCTGGCCTTTTCCTTCCTAAATGATTGGTTAATAAATCTGACTAATGAAGCATGCAGATAAAAGGTAAAATTTTCAAATGCATCTAATTGACTTAGAATCCAAAGCCAATGGGATTTATTGTCCTTAAGTCATTTAGATGCCTCTGGAAGTTTTACTCATCTATTCCATTGTTAACATTGATAAAATAATGAACACTTACAGTCCACAAGGGGGAAAAAAAAGAGAAAGTACAAATAAGATTACTTATAGACTTCAGGAACTGAACTGACCACAGTAATAGTTTTATGTATCTTGTGGCTGAAGCTTGCTGGAGAGCTCTTGGCAGTTTACTCCAAACATGCATCAAATAGCAAACAACTAAAGTAGTGTTGCACTACTACATGATGCTCTGTAACATCTTCTCATCTCACACTGAATCATGGGATCATTTCCTACAAGCTGTTGCTGATGGATACACGGTTCGTAAGCCAATGGTGTATATTATTCTCAGTTCTTAATATTAGGTAAGAATTGTCTACACCTTTGAACTGTTAATTTTCTTTCGAAAATGTGTTTTAAGGCTGTCTTAATGACATTATTTTTTTTTCTTGCAGAAAACTTTGTTGCATTTTCTTGAAAAACTGATGAAAAATCTCATGTTTCATGCCTCTCTAATGTCTGGAAACTCATTTATTGCTACACCATGGCAGGGCTGCACCATCTGATTCACTTCCACATATTGTATAGCAGAACCCCTCTCATGCTAAGTGATCTCCCATTACCCCAGTCCCAAGTGACCACCTGGGTTTGTAGAAAAGCAAAAATGAAATTACTAAATGCAGAATGAGTAATGGACAGTCCAAACTGCATAAGCCATGAAGCAGGAGGATGCAATACTGTAGGTCCCATGATAAGGAGCATGAAGCAATTGTGAAAGGAGGGAGCATCCATGTGCAGGACTTTGGGGTTGGGTAGCAGACAATTCCTTGGTTTACCATATGAAACCTCAGAAGTTATTAATAAATTGACTGGTGTTTGCAGTGTTTTCAGCCTTGTTTTCAAATTGTAGGCTTTATTGCGACCACTGGTATTGTTCACTATGCTGCCAAAAAAGTCGTGTAGCAAGAAGAGTTCCAATTTGGATTGTACGTGGCAGTTCATACCCCTCCCTGAAACCTCAGAAGTGATTGGCATTGGATGAATGTGCTTGCTTGTTTCAGGCAGCCTTGCAAGGCTGCTTTTGACCTAAGCTGTACGTTTGTCTCAAGGTAGCAACTTTGACAGAATAGAAGAAGTGCATAAGCATTGCTCTGGCATTTAGTTTTAGAAAGGGTTTAGGCTACTGGCTGGATTTTTCATTTTTATCCTGTTACTTTCTTTAAGAGTAAAATACCAAATTCAGAAGTCACATACTCATTCAGTTGTCATTTCAAAATTTTCATCAGTTTACCAGCCTGAGTAAAGAACAGAAAATAAGAGCAAGGGATGAAGTCTTTGGTAAACAGAAGCTTCCACATTTGTGTTAAAATGTTGAAATTTTAAAATTTTCAGCATTCAACGCTGCTGAGAGCAGTCACAGTTTACATGATAGCACCATCTCAGAAATACAGTGTGATGATTCAGCTTCTGGGATGAGTCTTGGTTTCCACCCTCTTTTTCAGATGAAAACATTTTTGACATTTGAGGACAACAAGCATGAAAGGTTTTATCCTACAGAATGTTGAGATAAGCAGGGAAGAACTTCCTTGTGTGAACCATGGGAGTTCCTCGCATTAGTCACACTAATAAATAATAGACTGCACCTACTGAGCTTCCCTTTGAAACAGACCTCCCTGTGCTCAAGGAAAGGCTAGTATTGCATTCTTCCTTTTTAACTGCTCATTCAGTTTTGCATCTTGCTTTGCAGACAGTTGCTATTAGTTTCTAGTGTTTGTAGGAACAGAAAAGTTCAGAAAATATTGCTTTTAAAGTATTCTGTTTCTGGAATGTCCAGCAAATTCCCAGTTGAAGAAAGCCTTATTACACTCTCCACCCCCTCACACACCTTTCTTCTAAACCTTTTTGTGAACTGTGCTTCTAATTCTCTAAATACCTGTTAACTCACTGTTTATCTTGGTCCACCATTACCATTCCACTGTGTAGTTACCCTTTGCAGGACCTTTTACAAACAGACCTCAGTAATTGCTGTTGCTCTAACACTCTGTGGCCTCTGCTAAAAGCCCAGTGAAAATCAATGCCTTTTTAAAAAAAAGTTTGTTATGAGTTGTGGCCTCCTTGCACATTTAGCTGCTGAGGACCATAACCCCTCACAACACACCTGAACTGACCCTCCTTTGAGCTGTGCCACACAGCAGAACTACCCTGGTTTGCCTGGTCTCCCACAACAACAGACTTGGTGGCAGCCAAAGAGATCGAGAGGCAGCTGAGCGTGACAGCCGACATCAAAGCGGGAACGCCACACCTTGATCCAGGCTTCACTCTACCTGCTGGGGCAAACTTATTAACGTGACCACCCTGAGAATTCAAAGCAGCAAATGCACACAAAACCCAACCACTCAAATTTGAAAACGAAAATAGAAGTCTAGACAGCTTTTCTTCAGAATTCATTGCCGCTGACCTAATTATTTGGATCCTGTGTTTTATCTTGCTCTTTTCAAAGAACAAGAAGAATAGTTAATTTCACTTAATAGAATAATTGAATGTCATAATTGTGGTGTGGGGTTTTTTATTTTTTTTTCCTTCAACAATAATGTTTTAGTTAAATTGACATCTCATTCTGTAGAGCTGCTAATGACCAGCAGGCTGCTCACACAATGAATTAGTTAATTCTTTGTTTCCTCACTGGACCATTTGGACTAACTTAAGCTGATGAAGGTTTTGTGTACGTGCATATGTTGTAATGATTGTTTTTATCTATGGTGTCCTGAGCTGTAAATCAATTTTTTTCATTCATGATTTGACACATGCAAGATCTAGAGAGAAGTAAAGGGTAATTAAGACATGGATTTGTCTGAACAACCTGAGGTGATTTTTTTAAGTTTCTTTGTTTTCAGATTGGGTTTTGATTTTTTTTTTTTAATGATGGTAGAGTTGTATTTGAATGGATTTAATCAACATTGCATTCAGGGAGAGTTCAAATTCCGTATAGTTTGAAATTTACAGAGCGTAAGCAAAACTGGGAATAAACTGGGTGCAGATATCAGTCATCCAAATTGAACAGAATTTTAGGATGGATAATGCCATTTAAATGAATCTGGTGAGCCCTCTTTCCTAGTTGAAAGGATAGATGACATTTTGATGACTTCAGTGGTAAAGTGGCTGTGAAAAGATTTGACTAATACAAAGTGGAAGTTTTGTAATAACGTTAACAAGCTCCACAATTTCTCACATTTATAGTGTCTTCCATCTTGTAAATCCCTAAGCACTTCACAACAATATAAAGCACCAGTGAAATGCAGCTACCTCTAGGGCAGAAAGTGGTGACCAGCTGGCTCCCTGTAGAGGCAAGAAAGTACATAGCAGTGAAATGAGGAGTAAAAGTCATTTTTGCCAAGTAAACTGGGTTATAAATTAAAAGTAAGTATTGTATTGTCTAAAGGAAATGCTTTGTCAGACACTGTGCCTCATTTTCATTCCCCTTTAAAGAAAGCCCTGTGAATGGAGAGCATGTTCTGGTTTTTAAATGATTTGTCTATCTCAGCCTTTCCCCAGCTGTGGTCTGGAGTACATTTATTAGTGGTTTGTGGAGACTCTCTGGTCAGAGTGGTGAGACAACTCAGTTTTCAAATGGTGTTTGTAGATTCATGCAGCCTCACCCAGGATTTTTCTACTGCCTCAACTCCCACTGAGTATTCCTGTACCATATGGTGTAGGAAATATCAATACTGTGGCTATGGGGTGCTTAGAAAACTCACTTTTTTTGGTCAAACCAAATCTGGGACACTTCTGCGACTTGCATATCAAATTCCATGCAGCAGAGCAGGCAGGCTGAAACGATGGCCAACGTTCAAAAAGAGAAAAAGATGAAACTACATAACATCCTGGTGTGGTAAGAATAGTACTGCTAAAATGGGATTGATCCCAAAATGCCTCCTAAATCTTTATTCAGTTTTATGTGGACCTAGTCTGAATGGGATTGGTCCCAAAACATGGGAAACAAAATAAGTGGAAAAAGGAGAACAAGAAATGCTATAATTTATTAAGTTCAACATATGTTCATTTTAAGCTCCTTTCTTCAGTGTTGCTTTAAGAATATTTTTCCACAAGGCATTATAAATAAAGTCTATAATAGGGATTGTGAAATTGAGACATGATATTGTTCATGAGAAATTCCCTACTTAAAGCTGTGGAACAATGTGAGTTTGTTTAGAACTGTGAAGCTGTCTAATAAATATTCTCTGGTCTAAAACTTGGTCCAAACTAGGTCAGAAGTGAATATTCTGGTCTGGAAGGTGTACTTTGACAGCTCTTACGTAAGATGAGACAGGACAAGCTCCTGCAAAGAAAGATCCCAAAAGGTAACAAGGACAGGTTCATCCAGAACAGAGGGTTAAATCTGACTTCCTAACACTGTTTGTGTATCCTGCTCCATTTCTTGCCTTGTTTTCTGGAAGAACCAAAACAAAATGTAGTTACTGTGAAATGTAATTATATTTCAGTTTTGCTAAATTAGGCTCAAAATATTAAGGCAATCCACAGATTTTTGCATAGTCATGTCCAAACACCTTGCACTCCATCAGGTTCTGGTATGAACCTGGTAACATCAGTCAGTCTCTGTGGATAGAAATTAGGAACCTTGTCTGCATGTAAGCCAAATGAGTCTGGAATTTTGGTCTATGCCCTACAACAACAGTAACAACATCATTCCATTCCCCTACCCATGAAATAAATACTATCAGTGAGGAAGTAAGATACTGATCTGGAATTTTCTGGCCTGGTTTGGTTCACATGTCTGCATTTATTTGCTTGCCATTTAGCATCTATTGCATGCTAATTTTGCATTATGACTTCCAGGGTGATTAGCATGCCTTTTTAGCTGTGTATTCTCTCCAACTTTCATTGCACACTTCTAACATAGATAATATGTAAATATTTCCCTTCTGCAGTGGTTTCCACTGTGTGCTCTTTGGATTTAGCTACTCTGTGAAGTAAATAGTGGAGATGGTTGAACTCTTCATAACAAATATTGCACCCAGCAAATTCAGCTCTTCTGTAAATGTAATGCACACAAGATGATTGTGATTTTCCCAAATTAGATCATTATTTGTAATTGTCTACTGAATTATTTTTGTGAGCAAACTGTACCCTATGAATTATCTGCAATTTGAACACTATGATTATTTACTTTAAGTTTTTCCTTGTGTGTGACTGTTCACCTGGTTTATTTCTGATTCCTGATTGGATAGTGTGATTTTTAGAAGTAGGTGCTTTATTTGGAATTTTCAGTCAAGACTTNGGAAGGAAGGAAGGAAGGTTGGTTATACTCTCATTACCTGGGTCTGCTTGTGTTACACAGATCACTAGATCGTTAGAAACTGTCTCTTAATGGAACTAAATATCCCCTTAAAAATACTTCTTGTTGTTATAATGACAGTTTACTCCGAAGTGGAAAGAAAGCAGAATTGTGGAGAGAACCTGTTTAACTGAGTTGACAGAGGTGATCATTAGCCATACTACAGATAGCTCCCAACACCTCAGATTCCTAAGCTGGTGCCATATCCAAAAGCCACCACTGTCCCTTTTCAGTCAATGCACGTTTTTAAGGCCATATGAGAAGCTGGGCACCAGGGTCTGTCCTGTTTAATTCTTGATTCCTCTCGACAGGAGTTACTGTTGCGTTTTCCAAACCATGCACATAATGGCAATCTGCACACTTTAATGTATCTGCCAAGCACATGGATTGGATCTGTTAATCTTTGTTTTATGTAGCTTCATCATTCACCTACAACTTCTCACAGTCACCAATCAGGTGTACATGTGTGGGGCTCTGCAACAAGTGCCTTTGCCAACATACCTGCAGGAGGAAATTTAACTTCTGATCTAGATTTTACATCTGGCTAGGCTTTATGTGAGCACCTGTGGTAGAGACTGCATCAAGGTCACATTAATGAATCTTCTGTCTAACCTGGACAAACTCTTTTGTGTGTGTGTGTGTGTGTGTGTGTGTGTCTCAGGCAAAATAAGGTAAAGATAACTTCTGGTAGTACAAGTTCTTTTGCTTTCCTTAAACCAAGTTTTTCCCCTTTCCTTGAACCAAGACATTCCCTAAATTAATGAAAATTCAGATAGTAATTAAATATGTATGCACACATATCTACCTCACCCCAATAATATCCTGACTGTAGCCACACTGGGGTCAGATTCACTTAGGGTGGGCACATATTTGCACCAGATTTAGACCTAAACCCATGTCCAATTCTGTGAAGTCACAGGCATATTCATTTCCTGGTTTTAACACGCTCATATGGCATGTAAAGTTTTGAAAGGTTAGGCAGGAAAGATCATAAGACATGTTGTTAGCATGTGTGAGATTTTGTAGCTGTTTGAAAAGTGCTGAGATCCTCAGATGGCAGGTGCTATATAAGTGCCATGTATTATTATTATTATTTGGAATATTATCATTAAATTATGTATTAATCACTTGCTTGAAAGAAATAATATTTTACAATGTGGACTTCCTTTTCTATGCTTTTGGTTAATCGCTACAGGACATGATTTTATTTGCTTGAAGCAGATCTAAAATAATGAGTCTAAACACAGAACTTAGTTTTTAATCTCTTACTGATAAGATGTTCTGTTTAAAGACAGATAGCCCTTCAGATGTGAAACTGTTGCTGAAAGTCAGCTGTCAAATATGTTCAGAGCTGTACTCTAACTCCTGAGAGTGTGCACACCCCTTTGAGACACTGGGGAAAAAGGAGTTAATCCTTAAGCTGGCTAGAAAAGGGACTACAGTTGTCTCTCCATCCTGTAGGAATTAAAACAGCTGTGGGGAGTTAATTGCTTCCTATACACACTACTCCTGCACAACATAAAGGGGTGTGTTGGAAGGGCCCTGGCTTGGCAGGGAGAAGGGGAAAGGAAGGAAGGAAGCTGGGTCCAATGTCAGACGCCAGGCGATGTCCTGCTCCCTGGTGCTCTCCTGATGTGGCCAGAGCTTAGGGAGGGCACAAACAAGCTATCATTATGTGATGGCTGCTGCTGAGAAGGGACTATTTTGTTTGTTCTTGACCTTTGGGCCATGGAATTTTTCCTGGCTGATTGCACTTCCCAGAGTGATACTCCTTAGGAAATGCAGAGATTCTCTAGTCCCTCTTTTTGTTGGTGTATCATTACATCACACCATGCACATACTTGTACTTCAGGGAATCCAGGGGTGGGCAGGGCAGGAGGAATCCTAAATTATGGAAATAAAAGAGGCAAATAGTAGGGAGTGCTGGTGATATGTATACAGAGAACTGCATATGTATAGAGAATTGGGTTCTTCAGGCTGTCCATTGCTATTAGAAAAATTGCAATGAAGAATACTCAGACTCAAATTCTGAAAAAAACCCAGTCTAGTTTCCTTAAAATAAAATATACTGCACAGCTGTAAATTTTTATTCTGCTTTCACTCAAAATCTCCATCTCCCTTTAGTGCAATAGAGTAGCACTTGAGTCCAGAACCTGATGCTTTCTGTTTGTCCTCTCCACAGTTCGACATTACTCATGTTAATTGGCCAATATTCTTTGAATTTAGGTTGCAGGGATGCTTCTAGGCTAAAGAATGATGTGTGTCAGGACCTGATTGACATGACCTAACTAGTGCCTGATCTGTTTGGTGCAGGGCTGCTGGTTGCTGTGCTGCTATGTGTGTGGCTATTGGGGCTGACCATGTTCGAACTCAGGGACCCTGGCACACCAGCTTTAGAATGGATACTGAGCATCATCTGTGCTGCTGTGGAGGGCGTGCCTTGCTAATCTATCTCCTCAAAGAATAGGGTTTCTTTTACCTCTTGGGCCTTGACATGCCTGTTCAAGGGGTAGGATTTGGCCCTTAGTGAGCGGATTATCCATTCCCTTGACATAACATAAAGCTCTAGGATTTACAGCTATATAAGAAAGTAATAATCTTGCCGGGACATGTGGGGAGTTACATACAGTATGTAAATCCCATCTTGAGATAGGAATATATTCCTTTGAGAGTACAGTTGTAAGAGACCTGCATTATGAAACCTGAATCCATGCAAAATGGCCTGGTTTCATTAGAAACTTGAATCTCACTTTATATCAGTTGAAAGTTTTTCTATGGTATGTGAACATTTCAAAGCAAACCCTGGCCAAGGTTCAAAAAATTCTTTTATTCCTCTCTATCATGCAAACTTCATAGCATCATGCAATGTCAACACAGGACCAGATGAAATGCAAGGTTTTTCACGGAGTGTTTTAATGCCTTTTTTCCTTATTTTTGTGATATTTGCCCATCTCAAAGTGCAATTCAGCAGCAGCAAGCCAAGTGAAATCTTCGTGAAAGTCTTTATGAAAGCACTGTGATCTGAAACAGCCAAGTTCTGCACAGCTGCACTACAGAGTAGAGGGCAAGGCTTTAGCTGCTAAGTTTGATGCAGCCACACTTACTGTCAGAAACAGACTGAAGGAATGCAACTCCTCTGGTTTCCATTTCTGCCTGAAGGGGAGAGTAGCTCAGTGAACCCACAATGAATCTTGGTAAAGGGGGAGAGGAAAACTAAATTACGTTTAAAGAAAGAGAAGAAGCCTTTGCTTTCGCTTTCTTTTTTTTTTTCCTTTAATGATTGAGTCATGTTGATCTCTTCCACATAACATAGATAAGGTTACAACAATCCTTTCATTTTAAGCCTAATATTGAAAGCAACCCCTACCAAACTTTGCCAAGCCAAAAATCAAGCTGTCTGAAATTTCATAGGCAGCAGTTCAGACCAGAATCCTCCCTCCCAGCATATTTGCTAAGGTGTGTAAAGAGGAAAGGAGAGGGAAAACAGAGAAAGTATGCAGAGGGAAATAAATTCCTGGAAAAGAATCGTTTATCCTACTACACATACCATGCTGTGCTGATAGCACTCTCTGATGCTCTTAAATATAGTCTTCCAAATTCATTTTCTTTACAGTGAAGTAAAGGCTGAGCCTAATGAGATGTGGTATGTTAGATTTGTTAAACAGGTCAGACAGAGGAAACTGTGAGAAGCAGGAGAATTTGCTCTCTGTGCTGTTCTTTGATTAGGGTCATTTCATAACACAGGTGACTCTTGTCAAAGCCTGGAGTCAGAGCTATGCTTTGATTCTGGAGAATTGGGGTGGTCTTGTGTGCTATTAGAAAAAGCAGATTCAAGGCTGATTTACACGACCAAATTAAAGCAAGTTACTTCTCAGATTCAAGTGAGACTCTGCTTCCCTTTTCCACTGGAAGCACATGTGCAAGAGATCAAATATTTGTTACGAGGAGCAGAGACACTACACCAAAGAGGCTCTAGTGATAGAAGCAATGAGATATATAATCTCCTAGCAACACAGGTAATGCTGTCTTTATTGAGAATGAAAAGCTTCAGTTTTCAGTTTGTCCTGAATGTGAAAATGGCAAAGGTATCAATGAGAAGTGACTGCTGTTATGTGGTACTCTGACTAGCACAGACACAGGAAAGGAAGCATGACAGTGGATTGTGGAATTCCACAAGGCAAACTCCATTTTTCCCACCCTCATAGAAGAAATTCTAGGAGATTCATAACCTCAGAAATAGAGGAAAAAATTAAAACCATGCCAAGTAATTTTAAATTGGACTTCAAGATAAACTGAGATTTGATATTCCTGGATAATTACTAATGAGAACACTTTCCCTTTAATTATCTTGTGGTCACCATTTCAAAGGTGATTAAAGCTATTCTTCACTAGATGTGGTTATAGATTTAATGCAAACCTGGTCTTTCTTGTGGTTTTATCACAGCAATTAAATCTGACTTGTGCACAGACTTTGTGTGGCATGAGGGATTTCACCAAGCAAAATGATTCTACCCTTCAGGCAATGTTAAATTTAGGAAAAATATAATTAATTATATCAGACAGGTATCTATTATACATCATGCACACATTCTTAGAGACCGGGGGCCCACTTCTACTCAAAACAGAAAGAGTTGTTCCTTCCAGCTCTGGTCTTAAGCACAGTAGCAACTGTCGCCTGTTCAGACATGCTTTAATATCATCATTTATATTATCTGTATCAAGCAATCACCCATTCTTTGAGAAGAAACAACAGAAAATCCCAAGTTTTGAATGCAAGTTCTTCCTTCTTATCCCATTTTCACTGAGCATTTCACGGTTCTTTGCTCCCTTCCTGATTGTGTTCAGTAGTTATGTCTTGGAAATAACGCAGTGTTAGCCTTTTATAGTCCCAGGCTATGTAATATGTTTCTATTTAGCTTTTATCTGCTGATTGTAAGATTACCTGATTCCTTTTTATTTTTTCCCTCTGGACTACTTGATGGTTTTGTTGCTAACTTATCTAATACTGCACAATCCCTCAGTCCACAAAAATCTTCTGATTTAATTAGGGTTTTAGGCCTCCTTCTAAAGACAAAAGGCTGCAGTTTCAAAATGCAAGTAGGCACTCAAGATGCCCATGTCAATGATACTGCATGCTATTAAAATGCCTTTCATCAGTGGATCTCAAAACCCTTTAAAAACATTTGCAAGGCATCAGGGAGACAGAAAAGTATATCTAGTTTACAGATGAAAGAACCGATAGGACGTGTAAGTTATAGATATGCCATGCTAAACATCAAACTACTTTTGATTACCTTAAAAAGATAGTGTTTGAGATACATGGGTGAGATGGGCATTTTTATTGTTGCTGGGATTCCTCCCTAATTCTTAAGATAGGTTACCTGTAGGGGAATGAGCTGGATTTAAAATGCTGCATCTATTTGCAAGCATAACATGAAAATGAGATGATAGAGCTAACTTTTCTTGTTTTGCGTTCCTCTAATGTTCCATAGAAGTTTATTCATCTGTCTGATTAAAATAAAATAAAATAGAAGGTTTAAAGATGGTCCTAAGGAAAAAAAAACTGCGGTAGAGAACTCGCCTTACAGTTGAATTATTGAAATAGAATGCTGTTTGGGAAAATAAGCTGTGAAATCTTACAGAGCTGTTACCAGATTTCATCTCTATCTTCTCTTATTGTTTCTTTTTAAATTCAAAAGCCTTAGTTCTTGAAAGAGTCTTGGAAGTGTTACAGCATTCAAAGCACTGACATTGTAAAATATAGGCTACTAATCACAGCGTAGCTGTGCAACATACAGCTTTTTCTATCTGTCATATTTAATAACTAGACTATCATATCATTTGATTCTCATGTGCCAGAATCAGAGTCGTACCTCTCAACAGTTTGGAACCATGACAAAAATAATATCACTCAGCCAATCTCATGACTCAAGTGACCTTGGCCTTTGATCCAGTCAGATCTTATCAGATCTTCAGAGGGTCAAGGTACACCTGTTTTTAGTGTTTTAGCATTTAAGCCTTAAGCATTAAAAGGCTACAGGGGACATACAATACTCAGAGGAAAATGCAGTGCTCTGCTCTCTGAGGGTGTGTGTACCTATGTGTATGTACACAGCCATGTGCCTCTGCTCAGGAAGGGGGGAGGTTTGATAATGCAGTTTGTTATTTAAAACTGAGCTTATTCCAAAGCAAAATTATTTGGTTTCCTCTTATGAATAGCATGCATGTATGAAAATGTTCTTAATGGCAAATACCTCATTAAAAGTGTTCTTGCAGCGTGCATAGAGAAAGAGAGGCAACTTGGCAGAGCAAGTATCATATACCTGAAATGCATTACCACTTAACAGCACACAAATATGCTTTGCTCTATGGGAAACAGCATGATCAGGTGCACGTCTGCCATATTAAAGGATTATGAGAAATAGAGAGAAAATAATTCTTAATTTTGAATGTAAATATATTTTGGTTTTTAAAGAGGCATCTCTTGAAGCAACCATATTATGAGATATACTATTGTAAAATCTTCTTCATTTAGCACAATAGAGAGTGTTAATGCTTATGTCTGTTTAATTTCTCTTTCTGAAACATGCAAGAAAACCATATGTTGGAATGTAGGAGGTTTGCAGCATGTCCATTTAGTCAAGAATAATGTGCAGCCAGAGGCACTGAAAATGAGTGTTTTGTTGATAAAAACATGCCAAGCATTTTATTACCATCTATGAAGTATGGAATAAAGTTTTGATGATCAATGTGGACTTCTCTATGGAAAGTTGTGCTGTGTATACACCAGGCTAATGTGTATGCATTGGAAGGTATAGAGATATTATCATATAGATCATTGTTTGCAAACAGAAGCTTAGAAGGCTGTGAAGATAATTTCTCATGACAGTTACTAGGTACAGTAAGTGTGGAAATTGTTTGCCTGTGACCCTCAGTAATTGTTAGTGAGGCATGCCTGCACATCTAGCAGGAGAAAATGAGGACCCTTCATTTGCAGAAACAGGGCAGTGTTACTGAAATGTACACTCTGTATAAGTGTTCCTGAAGTTCCCTATCCCAGCCATTCTGCAGTATGGCCCCAAACAGAAAAGCAGAAGATTGGGTTGCATGTTATGGAAAATGGTGATTGTCTGTTGTAAATAAGGATCAAGGCATAGTGTTTTTAATCTATTAAATTTAAAGCAAAGAGGATATGATGCAGAGCTTCTAACCTACAACACTGCTGCGGATTCCAATTCATCATATCTTAATTTCATGGGTGGCTTTCAGTAACAAGGAAAATGATACAAAAACTTTCCTTCAGAAGTACAAGGCCAATATCTATCACCAGTGGCTTCCACCTGGGTCCTTTTTAAAAATCCCATTATATAGCAGCAGTAATTTCACTAAACTCATGGGATATTTCTGCTTGCAAAAGGTCTGCTTGTGTGAGCCAGGGTTATGGAATTAAACCCTTAATATTGCTCTAACAAAGCAGAATGATCAAAAGGAAGCCCACTGTAAAGAGAGAAAGGGCAGTGATTACTTGTACTTTTGTCCTAATTTCGCTGTAACTTTCCTTCCAGTGCTCTCTGTTACTTACTTTTTCTTTATTTTCTTACCTGGGAGAGAGAGAGAAATGATCAAGCTCATCATGCATAAATGTACTTATGGGGATGCTGAACTTGACCCAACATGGTATCACAGGGCTGTTAAGGAGCTAAATGTTCATATTTGCTAAGTGGTATCATGTATGAATTATCAGTTATGTTAACAGTGATATTTTTATAAATCAAAGAAGAGGGGGTTGTATTCCCTGAGGCATCTGGGTAATTTTTTTTTCCTACTTTCCACGAATATGAAATAGTGTCTTAAAAAGACTTGTGCAGTTGGGTTATTTGGGTCTGTAGGTAGGATGAAACATTGTAGCCCAATGTATTCTGGAAGTCACTTTCTTCATAGCTGGCATAATGTTGTTTTTACATCTATCACAGTCAATTAAAAGAGAATGCATTGGTATAAAATGATTCTGCAACCTTTTCTCTTCCTTCAAATATGCCAGTGAATCAGGTGAACTGATCTCTCTTTAAACTGGAGACTTTTTCTGTGTTTCTCTATCCATTTAAATTAATGAATATAAAGAAGCCTTAAAGGCTGGGTCCTGGCTCATCTTGGAATCTTGGATTCTTTCCATTTCCTGACCAGCCCCAAACATCAGCTCTGTCCTCCCTACCGTGTTCATATGATCCCAACACTGTTTCCTCTTTCTTTGCAGGTCTTGATACTTCCACCTTTTCTTGAAAGAAAAATATTTTTTCTTAAAGGACAAAGCAAATAAGACACCAAGTTCCTGCAGCCATTCCTCTCATCTTTCCCTCCCTCTTCCCTTTCCCATTGGTCTTGGATGTGCTGTGACCTTCTTGTGCATGGCATAGAAAATGTGGTTAAGCAAAACAATGCTCCTTTCTAGAGCTCACAATGTGAATCCCAAAACCTGAACAACAGATTCCTGTCTGGAAAGACAGACCTACACAATTCCTCCCAGGCAATTGTCAGGTGCCCAAGACATAGTTTAAGGTGAAATTACTTTCATGGAGTGGGGAACCTACATACTTTTATATTATTCAAGAGTCTAAAATGGCTGAAGTTTTTATATTAAGTAATAATTTAATATATTGTATCAATCAGGGAAGAGATCCAGTTAAACATGTAGGAACATAGTCTCCATGTAGGTGAAATAAAAGCAATGAGTGCCTGGCTTTTAGATTTTGTAGGTATGTATTAGCTACAAAATCAAAAGTAAACCTTGTAAACAATCATGTTCTTATCTTTAACCTTGAAAATGCCTTTTCCTTAATGGAAATGTATATGATTAAAATTAAAATCGTGGGCAAGACTGGGGGCTTGCACTGCAAACAAATTTTGCTGTTGAGGGAATGGATCAGTAAACTATAGTTTTGCAGGTAACAGGGAATAGATACTTGGAATTCACTGTGGTAAGCAGCATAGAGAATCTAATATTGTAAACTCAAGGATGTGAGTAACTGCCTAGTAGATGGAATAGTGGAATAGAAACTGGAAAATCTGGGTTATTCTGGTTTAAGATCGCTGCTATATTCCAGTGTGGCTTTCAACTGTGAATCTGGGGACTTGACTACAGCTTCTTTGTGGTGTATTATCAATATAAGTGACCTGATCAATACTTAGATTAGATGTTCTGCAATCACAGTACAACTTTTTCAGTAAGCTACCTCAGCCGGACCCTAGACTGTTAACATTCTTCTGGCTCTACTCAGTGTATCCTGGAGGAAAGTTCTGATGCTTATGCAGCTAATATCATGGCCTTGGTGCCATGACACACTTGGTGCAAGTACAGATATTCCTAACTTTGAATGTTATCACATACAACCTGTGGTATCTAAACCATTCGAGACCCTGAGAATGGTATCCCCCCAAGGTTGTTTCATATCAGGTGAGGAAATACAAAACTGGCTTAATTTTTCTTGGTTCATATGTAGGATTTGGATGTAATATCTGGGGAACAGGTCATCTTCAAAGATAGGCAAATAAGAACAGAATGACCTGTCCAGGTTGGAGAAAATCTTTTGACTCTTGGAAGGCAAACAGCTGAGTCAAACGAGAAAGGAAATGGACATGTATTTATATTCCTCTTTCTTCCCTCTGAAAATGACATGAAATTGGCAACCCCATTTATTGGACTACTTAACAGATGGGTTCATATGTTACTGCCAAAGGGTATTTAGTGTGTCACACAGGTAGGTTGAGTGTTGAGGAGGTCACACAGGAGGTTGAGTCTCCATCCACTCTTGTGCAGCAGCACATGACTGTCAGATGCTATTTCCAGATCTATATATAATCTTGCATATATCATAGACGAGGCTGATACAGGAACTCATTAAGGCTGAGTCTGTCTGTCCATATATATGTGTGACTTCACTGAAGTGAAGACTTTGAGCTGAGATCAATAGAAGGATGAGGCCATAAGAAAGGAGCTGAAAAGCCCTATTGATTGTTTATTACATTAGGAATGCAAAAAATGTAGATTTTGAATGATGCCTGTAATACTTAAAAAGACCCATACATAATGAAAAAACAGTTGTCTCATGCCTTCAAAAAGTGTTTTTGCTGGTAGTTTAAACATTTACCTAAGACTTCTAAATTTATTTCCTAGGCTGACTAGCCAAATGACCTTTCTGAAGTTATTTATATTGTCTTTATATTTGTATTCAATTACTCAGCATAAATCAGAATGAGAATTCAAGGCCCCCTTCTGCTCAATCTTTATCAGTATGCAATGAGCCTGATCCAAAGTCTGCTGAAGGCAGCAGATGGGGCCCCATTGACATTAGTTGACTTTGACTCAGAGCATCATATACCCCACACCGAATTCTGACCCTCTGCAAAATGCATCCCAGTTCAGCCAAGTGACAAGCCATACGGCTTTCATGTTATTGTATACATGGAACAAAAGTTTTGGAGCTCTTTGCACATCCTTACATAGGTACATAAAGGACCACTGATAGTATTTAAAACCAGAAAGGATTTTGGTTTCTCACAGGTGTATATGCTGTGTCATCTGCTTTACCCACTATAAAAACTTTAGATTCTTTTTGGGCCTTCTATAATACCTCCTACAGCAGTATCTTTAGATCTCATAAGATTCCTATCCCACTTCTTTGGTTCACTACTTATTTGTTTTTGACCTAGTGCCAAACTGCAGGAGGAATTTTCTCCATGGAGAATTGATGTGGCATTTCTCCACTCTTCAGGTGTTGATTTTCAAAGTGCTTGTGAAATCTATTTAATTTTGCGACTTCTAAACTGAACTGGGATGCAACAAGTATGTCAGAATGGGAAAAAAAATCTCTGAAGGTTCAAAGCCAGTGGGTAATAAGGACAAAGAAACTAGTGAATAGGCTCAAAGTTGTTATGAGAAGGAGAAGTAGATGTTATTGCATAATTGCATAAGCCTGATTTCTGCTAAATATTTTAATTCTCTGTGCCAACTCTGGGCCAGGTAATTATTAGCCTTTTCGTGATGGAATGAATACAAACCAACTTTTATTATTCTTCTTCTTATTTTTTGTTCTTTATTAATCCACATGAACACAATGGAAACAATTTGTTGTCCTGCTGTGTCATCCTGCTTCATGAAAGGTTACACAAAGTTGATGTTTTTATATTTTCTTTATCCTTTCATAAAATGTCCTCAGAGAGTTAGATATAATGGTCTTTTGGTGCTCTTTTGGCAGACACTACCCACCATTTGGCAGAATGGACGGGAAGATTTCTTTTTTCAAATACATGGATAATTTTTTCCAGTGGAGTCTGTAACTTAACATCATAGGCTGATCCCTTTTTGTGATGTCCATGTTAACAGGCATCCATATTAAACTTTGATGTTTTAAGTGGGACAAAATGCACCAAGAATTTTCACATTATTATTGACAGCCATTGGGATTAATGAAGACTTGCTCCAGCAATGATGTCACAGAGGAGTTTTTTGACTGATTCTCTTAAGCTCAGTGGACCTTGTATAGCAAAAACCTGTATTCAGCTCTTCTCCTTGTGTCTATCAAAGATTCAAAGCAATATGTATTTTTGCCCCAGAGTATATGAATCCTGATGAATGCAGTTTTAGATGCTCACTTTGTTAAACTGTGCTTTTATGCCATTTAATGTATTTCTGTTTTTTTTTCTGAGCACACAACCTAAGGAGGAAATATGTCATCAGCCATGCTAAAACCATTGAAATATCGGGGAAAGAAATTGTCCTCAAGTCTCAACAAATCATCTTTTTACAGCATTGTGTGTTAAGAATTAATTTAAGAAATGATCCCCAAGAGGCCACATGTGAACACTGTGCCATCCTAATCTATCTTTTCCTGACTATTAGGTTGATAATGGGGATTCTTTTGCACAGTCATTATGCATTGTTGTCAGTTTTGAGCCAATTTTATGACCTGTGTCCAAGATGTACCCTCATTGTCATTAAAGCCTTAAAATGATCTATTAAAATCTTGTGTTGCTTCTCCAGCTTCTCCAATTTTCTGTCTCCTTACAGAACTTTAAAATGTTGGTGTTTTTGAGACAGTAGAGCACTAACAGAGCTAGAACTATGATCCATTCTTGGTTCAATACCCAGAGATTGTTATCTATTTCTATTGTGAGCACCAACTTTCAACAAGCAAATTCAACACAATTTAACATCCAAATGACAATGACTGTTTTGAATCCCAGAAATAGCACTGATGGACTGTAACCATGAAACCTTTCCTGAGTTATATTGGCATTGTAGGTATGTAGGATGCACACATGCAGCTTAGTTATCATTGGTATCTGCTAACATAGGCAGTCAAAATTTAAAATTAATAGTAAAACTCTGTTAAGGGTCTGACACTAATACACTGTATATGAGGAGAAACCCTAATTTTTGTGAACTTGATAATTATCAGACTATTCAAGATATCACAATCACTGTAAGAATGCAGTGAAGGAAAAAAGACCGGGGGAATAACTTTTGTTACTAGTTCATATTCCCCTGTCCTGGGAGCTTAACTGTCTGGGTAAATGCAGGTAGACTCTCAACCCTTGTCTTTTCTTGCCTGATTGGTAGCCATAACCTGCTGGTATTGGAATTAGAAACTGTCTGCACACTCTGCTCTCCATTTGGCTGACAAAATACTAACAGAGCAAATTGTAGGTTATTTCACTTTTCAACATGGGCTGTCACCCCCTAAGTTTACTGATATGGTAGCACTGATCTGCACTGTCTCTGTTAGAGTTTTTAAAATAAATAGGGTGAAAGTGGATGGGTAAGCTCTTTGCAACTCTCATGTCAGCTGTATACTGATAGTTCTCCACTTACCTACATTGCCTGATCATTAGTTTGATCACTACCTGATGCCTGATCATTCTTCCTGCAGAGCTTGCTGTTTTATTAAACTGCTTCACTAGTACTGTGAGTCTCTAAAGCAGGGCTATTTTCTCTTGAGAAAAGAAAAAAAAAAAATCAGTGATACACCTGCCCTGTCAGAAATTGCACTCTCCTTGGAAAACTTCTGTCCTTGTGTACATACTGAATTAATAAAGTTGCGACACCTGATTAAATGACTGACACACAGTTACTTTTGTTTATATATATTGCCATCAGTTTACATGGCAATAGACAAGATGAATATTTACAGCAGTCACATTTAATCCTACTCTCAATGGATCAGATGTGAACTGTGGGAGGTTGACCCACTCTTGGTGTTTCTGCTTTTCACCAATGTTTGGAAGTACATCGACTTTCCGGTGAAAAAAAAATCTTACAATATATTGCATGCTTCCAGGTACCAGCTGTCACCCAAAACACATCACCTGTGGATTGATGCCATGTGACCTTGTTACTTTTCTATCAGCCTATTTCTCTCTCCCTGTCTCAGGTATTTTTTATGTGTCCATCACCATGGTTTCTCATACTGCTTAGTAGAATCATAGAATAATGACATGATTTGGGTTGAAAGGGATTTTAAAGATCACCTAGTTCAAAAACCCCTGCCATGGGCAGTGATGCCATTCCCTAGATCAAGTTGCTCAGGCCCCATCCATTTGAACACTTCCAGGTATGGATTATCCACAACTTCTCTGGACAACCTGTTCCAATGACTCACCATCCTCAGAGTAAAGAATTTTTTTGCTGATATTTAATCTAAACCTGCCCTCTTTCAGTTCAAAATTATTTCCCCTTGTCCTGTCACTGTCCACCTGTATAAAAAGTCTCTCTCTCTCTCTGCCCAAAGCCGCCTCTTCTCCACACTGACCACCTGACAGCTCTGTCATGTCTCTTTAGGAGAGGTACTCCATCCCTCTGATCATCTTCGTTGCCCTCCTCTGGACCCACTGTAACAGGTCGTTGTCATCCCTGCGTTGTGGAGCCCAGAGCTGGGTGCTGTGTTCCAGGTGGGGTCTCACAAGTTTTAAATATTTTGGAATGTATATAAGAGGTCTCAAGAACAGATTGCCTGTTATAAACGATGTCCCAACTTTTTTGAAAGGTTTTTCTATCAACTTTACTATGGAAAAAAAACCCTGCTTAGTTATTTTAACTTTTCTTCACCTGGTTTATCAGTGATGTCGACAATGATTTGCAATTCTTATTCTCTCTTCATTACATATTTGTTAGCATTGCTGTCCATCTTTGATTCTTTAACAGAAGTTTGATATTTACTGAATATTCTAAATGTGTGGGATTATTGATGGCATGGTTTCCATACACAGATTGGAAGTACTATATTTGTGCAGATCCTAGTCTGTTTGAGAACGTAGCAGGGCTGGAACTTTAGGTGCTATTGGATTAATAAATAACACCCACTTCCAGCTTTGTTGGTAATGAAAACCATGTACCTCTGTTAAGATATGCACCTGTATTATAACACTATTATGATGACAGTGGACTCTATGTTTTTAAAACGAAAAAGGATATAATTTATAACTGTAACAATAGAAAGAAAACAATTTATATCCAGTTTAGTTTACAAATGCAGAAGGTCCACTTTTGGCTCAACACCTTTAAGAAATTGGATCTGTTTCGATTTGAGAAGCAGATGGGAAGAGCTGGCATTTATCATACTTAACAATTTTTTATTATAAACAATGCTATATACGTGTGCCATGACATTCTCGAGAACACTGAGGTGCCACTCACTGTCATAGGCCCCATTCATATGGCTTCTTGAGAGTGAAATGTTGTGAAATTTTGCACTTCACTGGACTATTCTCATTTCTGTGGCAAGTTAATGGTGACATTACTATCCTCAAAAGATCCTGCCTCATAGAACCATCTTATAGTCAACAAGATATACTAGAAAACTATTTTGTGTTCTTCTAATGGAGTTTTAGCCCAGGAATTGGATTTAGAACATATACTCAGAGTTTTGTCAGAAATGATATGGCTAGAATTGCCATTAAACAAACAAAAGAAGCCCATTTAAATAAAGATTAGTGAGATTTTTATGTTAGAATTCTCTTAAATCTGTCATTGATGACTGAAAACACTAATAATGCAAAACTTGAATAAGATCAGGAGAACTAGCAGTGATGAGTTCAATGTTAGTAATGCACAATGAAACATCACCTTACTTCCATAGATTTGTAGTCATATCTTGCATGATCATGAAAAAGTTCATATCAAATCTTGGCTCCAAGCCCTTTTGTAGCCAAAATAAATATTTAGAGTGGCTTTACTTAAGCCAGGCTTTTTAGTTTATATTTAAGATCTGTTCCTCTGAGAATGCTTTTGATTGATGATTCTGAAGAATAATCACCTGATAATTTACTTGTGTTGTCTACAGAGAAGGCAGAAGTGATGCTGCTTCCTGATGTGCATGGTTTTCACAGGCAGGTTCCCTGATTCCTGGAGATGGAGCTCTTGGTGACACTGTAAAATGTTCCTTGAATCTGCAAAGGCAAGACTGAACACTGTGACATGCTATTGATGACTTTCACATGGTCCCAGCATGTGCCAAGTTAGTGGTGCCTTCTGCCAGGGATGTTTGGCCAGTACTTGTGGGTCTATCTGTGTGTTCAGTTGGGTGACACATATTAGTGCAAAGCAGCCTCTTCATTTTTGAGTAGAACATGCATGTTGGGTTTTCTTTTCTTCTTCCCTGTAAGCTTTCATAAGCTAGGATGCTCATGAATGACAGAATATAGCACAGGATGAAAATAATTGCATCAGGTAGTCCTTTCACAGTCCTGCTGATGAATCCTTAGATATGTAGACTGTGCTAATTTGCATGGCTAGCAGTAGGAATATATTTAAAACAGCCATAGCTGTCCATAGCTGTGGTTTGCATGCTCCTACTGCAGAGCTACATTCTGTCTTTCATCTCCTGTGCCTGTTACACCTTCGTTTACTGTTAAATCTCTAATCACTTAAACTTTCTAGTTGAGTGGACTGCTGTTCTAAAAGCCACCAGATACTCAGGGTGACTAGCCCAAAGTCTAATCTAGCCCATCAGTATCTTATTGTCTGCCCAAAGGTTTGGAATCATACTATAAAATAAAAATTTTATTCTACTATGTAGGGACTGTTGATCTTTGTCTTTATGATAAAAGAAGAGCAAAGTATTTACTCTTCAGACTTGCTGGAATATCAAGACTCTTTGCACTGTCTTGGCATTAATTTTTCTTAGAAATATCATTCAAGTTTTGAATGTAAGAAAGTTGCAGAGAAGTAAAATCTACCCAATCTGATTTTTGATCTTGTGCATAGTCCAGGTATCATTGCTATGTATTAAAATGTATTGCATTGAATGCTGGATATTCTCAGATGGTGAACCAAGAGCTTATATAGATTGATAAATGTTGCATCTTTATGTCTTGAAGGTTTGTAAGATACATAAAATGAATTAAAAAAAAATGTTTTCTTAAAAATTTTATATTGTTATTGAATAATTGTTTGTCTGTACCACCACCAACTGAGATGTTAAGGTGAGTAAATTGAATTATCATTTTGGCCATCAGCAGTCAATAGCTTTCTAAATACTTATCTACTAAGATACTTCCCAATAGGGCTATTCCATAAGTTCCCTTAGGTACTGACATATGAGTTCAAGTATTTACTACATTGTTACGAAAGCTGCATGCAGTGATCCTTCATTGATTTGTTTCATTAGAATACTTTCAAGGTAAACCTTTATCAACATATAAGTTAACAAAAAATCATGAGTGACCCTTTCTTTGGAAAAAGATATTGTTCCCTCCAGTGTATTCTGTGCATCTAATAATATTTTTTTCCACTTTCCCTTTAGTTACACACTGCAGGGGAAACAAAACAGAATGTAAAGTAAAACAAACCAAAAACAACCCAACAGGGGTCATTTTTTTTTTGTTGCTTCTCCTGAAATCTTTCTCCTTTTGATAGCATATGATATAGATGCATTAACAGACTTAAGAAATAGAAAAATTTATTATATAATATTAATCTGATTTTCTTCTATAAACATATAATAAAGAACAGCTTTTCTGAATCTTTTTAGTAAGACTTTCCTTGATATTCACAGAAAGAAATACAATTTTTTCTTTATACATTTTATTGCCAAAAATTCAGTTAGAGATTCGGCTATTTCCTTAAGAGTAGATTCAAGAACAAAACCCTTTAATTTCAGATGTAAAGTGGTTTGGCTGCATTCATAAACAGAGCTGTGAATTCTTTTCCATCTGAACTTCTTTGATTTTCACTGACTGACTGACCATTTCAGCACGCTCTCCTGATCGTATATAATTCAGTCCTCGACCATGACAAACCAATCATTCACAACTGACCCTTGAAATTAATTAATGCCAATCACTGCTATCAGTCAAAAGACATTCTGAGAGATTTCAAAAGAAGAGATTGATGTTACATGGTGCTAAAGGTAGATGTAGAAAATGCAGTCAGTCAGTGAATTTCTGAAGAACTTAAATTGCATTTATAGATTGCTAACATCCCTTCTAGTACATGTAGCTACAAGATGGTAGTCGTCAATGTATAATAAAGCTGGAACAAGTGCTCAGTGTGAAAATGCTAATTTTCAGATACTTATATCTTGAAAACCATAGGTGGTCTTGGCATGGAAAATAACATACTACCTCCAAATTTGAATCTCTAAAGCATAGCAGGAGGCAGATCTAACCAGCACTGTGACCATATGTGTTTGGGATTTCATACACAATAATTAATTTCCATTCTGTAAAAATGAATAATTTAATATAACATCCCACATCAAGAGATGCAACACAAACTGATACTTTAAAAAAATGCCAGTGAACAAACTTTTTCCTTATTAAAAGCAACTTAAATTGTTATGAATAAAAATAAAATTAAAAGGAAAGTATTTAACTGCTTTTATTTCTCAACATGAGTCTTATGAAGATTGTCTCTTGCCAATTGAAGGGTGTTTAATTGAATAAAGGGCTTAGAAGAAATACCTAATCTACAAATGGATGCTCTCTGCATAAGTACCAAACATCCATGTTCTTTTCTAACTGTTTCTAGTTAAGACCATGCTTTTCCTTTCCTGTCTGATTTGCATGTGAAGATGAACCACCATCAAAGTACTCAATATTTTTACCCAAACTCAATAATCCTGAGACACCTGTGTCAGGCTAAGTCTCTTCATTGAAACAGTGATAACCAATAGGCTTTAATGTCATTCTGGGGCACAGGTCAGCTCAATAAAAGTCTCTGTAAATTATCATTTGGGTGTCAGATGATCAACAACATCAGTACTGTCATGTCATCTGGAGGGCTATCTTCCCAGTGAAATGAGAGGTAAAGCATGTATTGTCACTCTCTATGTCTGCTGAGAACATAATCACACCAAGCTATCCAACACGTGGTACTTGTATAAAAACATGTTGTGCCAAATCTTCTCTCAAGTGATACTTGAAGTTTCTAAAAAAAACCCTGTTAGCTGATGCATTTGTCCCCTGTTTACCACATTCAGCTGCCACTCCTAGCTCTATCCAAGAGCAAAACAGCCGTTTTCTTTTTTTTCCAAATAAAAAAACAAATCAAGTAAAAAACAAATCAAGTAAAGAGAGAAACAAGAACTGAAACTTTAGATTTGAATTGCTCTGCTAGCAGAAGATTGACTACAAATCAAAACCACGTGGCAGCCTGGAAGATTTTAGCCACCAAAAAACTGTTGATCAGTGCTAAAAGGAGGTTTCCAAAATCCAGTTAGGCTCCTAGGCACATTTCAGAATCCCACTAGATGCCAGTCTGACTACATATCTCAGAAAAAAATGTGGTCCTTCTGAATGGCCTCTCATCTCTAATACCTGTTGGACTGTGATCCAAACCGTGGAATTAGGCCTGGATCCAAGTCCTGCTGTGCAGCTAAAGCTCCCCATGGCTGCTAATGACAGAGTAATCTTTGCTGCAGAATGGTGAAGGCTTCTGGAAGTTGAGTGTGCCTTTTGGTGTGCCTTGCACAGTCTATACCACAGAACTGATGGCTGTAAGTCAAGAAGAAGATATTCCTCCACCCTCATCTGCTTTGGGTGTCAAGGTTCCATTGTACTAAATTATAATACATATTATTATACATATATTATACTTTATATTAATCGTTATAAATTATATTATATATTAAAGAGCACCCATCAGCAAGCAAATAACAGCACTCATTACTTTATGAGTCAAACAAGCAATCAGGGACCAGACTTCCAAAGTCCAAAGTCAGAGAAGGGGCTAGATGTGCTGTGTCACTCCTGATGTCTTGATAAATCATACGAGTTTGCAGCATGTGCACAGACTGTCAGGTGGAAGGATGTTGATAATGAAGATACACTCCCATTATACATCTTTTGCTTTTCTTAAGCAATGCTTAAAAACTTGCCTCCCATGCTCTGTTACTTGTATCATCATTGACATCTGTTCTTTCTCGGTTGCAATACAATCTTGCCAGATCTGCAGTCCACCAGAAACACTACTTAGAANGTTTAATTGAATAAAGGGCTTAGAAGAAATACCTAATCTACAAATGGATGCTCTCTGCATAAGTACCAAACATCCATGTTCTTTTCTAACTGTTTCTAGTTAAGACCATGCTTTTCCTTTCCTGTCTGATTTGCATGTGAAGATGAACCACCATCAAAGTACTCAATATTTTTACCCAAACTCAATAATCCTGAGACACCTGTGTCAGGCTAAGTCTCTTCATTGAAACAGTGATAACCAATAGGCTTTAATGTCATTCTGGGGCACAGGTCAGCTCAATAAAAGTCTCTGTAAATTATCATTTGGGTGTCAGATGATCAACAACATCAGTACTGTCATGTCATCTGGAGGGCTATCTTCCCAGTGAAATGAGAGGTAAAGCATGTATTGTCACTCTCTATGTCTGCTGAGAACATAATCACACCAAGCTATCCAACACGTGGTACTTGTATAAAAACATGTTGTGCCAAATCTTCTCTCAAGTGATACTTGAAGTTTCTAAAAAAAACCCTGTTAGCTGATGCATTTGTCCCCTGTTTACCACATTCAGCTGCCACTCCTAGCTCTATCCAAGAGCAAAACAGCCGTTTTCTTTTTTTTCCAAATAAAAAAACAAATCAAGTAAAAAACAAATCAAGTAAAGAGAGAAACAAGAACTGAAACTTTAGATTTGAATTGCTCTGCTAGCAGAAGATTGACTACAAATCAAAACCACGTGGCAGCCTGGAAGATTTTAGCCACCAAAAAACTGTTGATCAGTGCTAAAAGGAGGTTTCCAAAATCCAGTTAGGCTCCTAGGCACATTTCAGAATCCCACTAGATGCCAGTCTGACTACATATCTCAGAAAAAAATGTGGTCCTTCTGAATGGCCTCTCATCTCTAATACCTGTTGGACTGTGATCCAAACCGTGGAATTAGGCCTGGATCCAAGTCCTGCTGTGCAGCTAAAGCTCCCCATGGCTGCTAATGACAGAGTAATCTTTGCTGCAGAATGGTGAAGGCTTCTGGAAGTTGAGTGTGCCTTTTGGTGTGCCTTGCACAGTCTATACCACAGAACTGATGGCTGTAAGTCAAGAAGAAGATATTCCTCCACCCTCATCTGCTTTGGGTGTCAAGGTTCCATTGTACTAAATTATAATACATATTATTATACATATATTATACTTTATATTAATCGTTATAAATTATATTATATATTAAAGAGCACCCATCAGCAAGCAAATAACAGCACTCATTACTTTATGAGTCAAACAAGCAATCAGGGACCAGACTTCCAAAGTCCAAAGTCAGAGAAGGGGCTAGATGTGCTGTGTCACTCCTGATGTCTTGATAAATCATACGAGTTTGCAGCATGTGCACAGACTGTCAGGTGGAAGGATGTTGATAATGAAGATACACTCCCATTATACATCTTTTGCTTTTCTTAAGCAATGCTTAAAAACTTGCCTCCCATGCTCTGTTACTTGTATCATCATTGACATCTGTTCTTTCTCGGTTGCAATACAATCTTGCCAGATCTGCAGTCCACCAGAAACACTACTTAGAATTTATTTACATATATATATATATTCCATAAAAACACTGCTTCAGCAAAAGAATTAGCAATGTAGTGATTTTTGGCAAAATTTTTAGTGAGGTGGTTTCTTAGGTTGAAAAATGTCTATTTTGAAAAATAAACTTTGTATATATTACATGCCAAATTTAGTTTCTGGGTTGAAGAACCCACTAGAGATGATTATGTGAGAATGACAGCGATTTCCTCCCAAGTATTCCTGTTCATCTCTCAGAGTATATCTACATTCCAGGAGGCAGTGTAATGTAGTGGTTTTGCTACTTGTAAGCTAACTTAGGTATGAGACATTCTGGTTCACTAGAGAGCTGCCTAGCCACAGCTGTATCTTTCTCAGTGGCTGGTTATGTTTCTTCCTTGCTGAGCTCCCTAATGGCCTGGCTACTGTGCCAAGGTTTGTGTGTCCTTTCATTGCAACAAACATGTTGCTGTGTGTGACTTCAGTGAAGATGAGCCTCTAGCCACTGATGGCTAGTGCTACCTTTGTGAGTTGAAATGGATCTGAGACAGCAGAGTGGGAAGGATTTAGCTCATGGGTTTAACTAATGACTTTCAGAACGGCATACCTCCCCACAAGGTCTGCTGTCCTTCTGCAAGTACTGCTTTTTGCTGCTCTGACAAATTCTGTTGTTAATGAAGCTGCAGCTCACTTCTGTCTACCCCTGGTTTCCGGTGTCTGGATTGGTTTGAGGTTGAGAGTGGTTTCCTGTTTCTGTGCAGCTCTTGGGTAGTCTAATTGAAACGACATGTCAGCAAATATGTGTCCAGTGTGGCTGGGGAAAGAGCCAAGGTCCGGTTTTCTGCAGCAACGTGATTGAATAGAGAAAACTCCATGGAAAGAGAAGGAAAATCAATATGCTGATGTTTGATGTGAACAGCAAAGTTTGTCTCCTACTGGAAAGACTAGGCAGGAGCATGAATTGGAGCACTGGTCTTCTGCAAGCAAGACAGGACATGGAAAAGATCAAGAGAAAATATTTGTGACAGGGGAAAATCTGTTTAGTAATTCTGCTCTTGGTTTCTTCCAACTTGACTTGGAGTGAATGAATAAATAGACTTGAATGAGAAAAAATACTAAATCTATATATCAAGTTTTCAAGAATTAATCCATCAGAAACAGCTTAAAGTTCCTATGTTAAACAAAGGAATTCTTGTGGAAAGAAGGATGATTCCAAGTATTGCTCTGTGTTATGAAGTGTTGGTTTTGGATAGTTACGGAAACCATGACCATTCTGTGAAGAGTGTATCCATTCATATTATTTAATTGAATTTCCACCACTATTACTTAGCAGCTACCACAGACAGTGGAATCTATTGTTTCATGCAAAATGCATGTATAAAACAAACGAGAGACTTGGTCCAAGAGGGCTGAAAGTCTAAGGTGCAAGACCCTCAATCAGTTGCAAACACGCCTACTCACACTTTCTCCTACACAGAGTACACCCTTCCAAGGAACATTGTGTCTGCATGCAGAAGTAGAACACTGTCTAAATTTTGGCTGATCGTGCATCTAAATGCACAAGCTAAACAGTGGCAACATTACTGCAGACTTACTCTCCAGTTTCTACTGATGGAGAAGCAAAGCACACAGCCTCACTGCTGTATCTCTTCATTAAAATTACAGTTTCCACACTGTCTAGTGTGATCAAGGGTGCTAAGTAGTACCTTCTTCCTTGGAGGCAGAAGTGTGGGAGAGCATACTGGCGCACTGGAGGGGGATGAGATGTGTCTGGGACTGACATAATATCCTAGAAGAATAGAATGATAGAATTGCTTGGCTTTGAAGGGACCTTAAAGATCATCTAGCTCCAAAGTTTTCACTAGATCAAGTTATTCAGAGCCCCACTCAACTGGTCCTTGAATGCTTCCAGGGATGAGGCATCCATGACTTCTCTGGGCATCCTGTTCTAGTGCCTCACCAATCAGTCAGTGAATAATTTTTTTCTAATATCTGATCTAGACTTACTCGAGTTCAGTTTGAAGCCATTCCCCCTTGTCCTGTCACTACAAAATCTGGTAGAGTCTCTCCATATTCCTTGTACTTAGGTACCTTGTGCTAAGGCACTGGAAGGCCACAGTTAGGATATCCTGAAGCCTACTCAGGACATCATGAAGCCTACTCTTTTCCAGGCAGAACAATCCCAATTCTACTAGAGTTGCTCTTCCCTCAGAATCATCTTGGTGACCTCCTCCAGATTTGCTCCAACAGATCCAAGGCCTTCCTGTGCTGAGGTCCCCAGGGCTGGATGCAGCACTCACAGTGGGGTCTTGCCAGAGCAGAGCAGAGCAGAGCAGAGCAGAGGGTCAGAATCCCCTTCCTCAGTCTGCTGGTCACTCCTCTCTTGATGCAGCCCATGTCCCCGCTCTGTGACTGGAAACTTTATGAAAGAGCAATCCTTTGAAGATCACTAAACATGTAGAAATCACATTCAGGTTTGGAGTGCCAATACTGAAAACAGTCGGTGCCTGGGAAAGCATTAACTGGAAGTATCTTGGATGCCCTTGTTTATCCTACTCTTCATCCTTGTCCATTTGGTAATGATCAGACTTTTTTTTTTAACTTGAGGTTATGGGGTGATTCAGACACCTTTTCCTTTTGGTAGCATTCTTTCTCTTGTCATAAACCAGATGTTTCTGATACTATTCTAGACTCCTTTTTCACACCAGAGGAGAGCATCATATGCTACACAGGAACTTATTCTCTATAAATACTGCATTGACAATGGTGGAGATTTTCTCAGCCTTCCACTGATTCTGCCACTGATTTAAGAGTCAGTGGTGCTGGAAAAGGCCCAACCTCTACTGTAGAACTTGACCTTGTGTTTTACAAGGAAAGTCTCTTTCAGTGCCATCAGGCTTTTCTTTGTTTTTGTTTTGTTTTTTCTCTTTCTCTCTTCTTGTCTAGTGGGGGTCTATAGCTTCTACATTTCAGACTTTTTATTTTTACACCAGGTTCTGTGTCACGTCATTCTGTTATCCTTCGTATTAATTCAGAGCTGGACACTGGGGAGGAGGACCTTGATGATTTGAACCCTACTTGTTTCTGCTTAAATGGTCAGCTCCTCTGTGGGCTGCACTGCCTGATAGGACTTTGTTCCCACCCAGCATGGTTGCTCCCTTCCTGCTTTGATATCCCTGGCTCAGTCTGTTTATAGTTTTATCAGAGATTCCTATTGTGCTTTCCATCTTTTCTGTCTGGAGTATACGTGGCAGTGTAAGTGGTATGGGCTATCAGAAACAATAGTGCCATTTTTGTGAACATAAAAGGGGGCAAAGTATTTTGTGGTTCTTTTCAGATCCGTGTTATCATATGCCAAGACTGAAAAAGCTGAATTCCACCTTGTTAAATTCAAATGAACTTTTAGTTGATAAATGCAGGAACTAAAAATGCTGCTGTTGGAAAAATTAAATAGATTAGTGTTGCAAACCTTTCCATGCCACTGTCAGATGTTATTTTCATCTGTTTGATAAATACACTAAAAGAAGACTCTGCTGTCTATTTTTCCTTTAGGGCCACATCACTTTTGTTCCTTGTTGGGAATCTCTAAGAGCAAGATGTTTGACCAGTGTGGAGTTGTTTTCTTGTGTAAATTCTAACAGTCACAGCTCCTTCAAATCTTCCACAAACCAATTTAGGGTTTCAGTCAGGGCACAGATGCAGAAGTGGTTAAACTGGAAAATACCTCAGTAACTTAGCATATTCACATAATTGTTGGTGAGTAGCAAATGGTTTACTGTCTAAGAACCTTCTACTTTGGTGAATAAAGAATTAATTGCATGGAGAGTGGATCCTGCCTCTCCTTGAGCAGATGTGGGGTGGAGGAAAGATAAAAACTCTCTTTAAGACAACGGGACACAATATTTGAGTAATTAACCTCGGTTTTAGAATACTATCTAGTCAACTTCATTAAACCCTGGACACTGAGGGTTTTGTTAACATTTTCCCTCTTCCTCCTTGATAATATTTTCCTTTGATTTCTGGTCATAAAGATTGTCCCAGGATTTATATCTGAACTTGACTGAATCTCTTTTTTTCTGCATCATTTCACCAGCATATTTTACACAAGCCAATGTTTTGGTTGGTTTCATAACTGGTAATAAGAAAAACAGGTTGGTTTTGAAAACAAAACAAAACAAAACAAAACAAAAAAAACCCCAACAGAATGAACATCAAAGAAATGAAAAGAAACAACTTCTTGTTGTGGCAGAAGTATAATGGGAAGAAGTAGGAGACTCTTAGTAGCTCTTAGTGATAAAGTTGTGGAAATTAACTTTAATTGCCAACCCACTTCTACTTTTTTTTTAAAACATAGTTTTTCTCTTTGTTCTAGCAGATGGAATTTTGATCACTTTATTCAGCCAATCCTCACTTGTTTTCTAATGGGCTTGGGATTTATTTTTATTTAATGTCTGGGAGATCCATCACCCTAAATAAGTGGACTTTAAAGGTCAAGAGAGCTCTTATCCTTTTAGTTCATTTCATGAGAGCTCTGAGCAGCAGGCACAGCAATCTCAGCATGGACTCAACGATATTTCCTCACAATGTAGCCAGAAACTGCATGCCTGCAGGGTAAAACAAAATTACCAGTGTTCCCCCATGAATGTCCTACACCTTGAGAGGCCACAGCCACAGAGCAGTTAGCTGCATGGCTGAGCACTAGCAGTAAATGCTTACTTCAATTGTGGCAACTGCCACTCAGAAGGGATGCATTTAATCTTGAAGGATAGATGTCTCAAGACATCTCCCCTAAGTGACACAAAGTCTGTGAATGTAGAGAGGAGTGCTGAAGGGTTCTGTATGTAGACATTTTCTCTCTGACTGTGGGGTAAGTGGAGAAAAATTGATTTAGCTGCTAATAAATTAGCTTTAATATTAATCCCCATGTCTGATGAAAATTGCTAATGAATGCAGATGGAAAAAAAAGTGCAACCAAACAACGCAGAAGAATATCAATAACACAATAACGCTTATCTCATATTGCCCATTATTATTGATGGCAATGGACAAATGTTTGCAGCTATTCCTAGAAACTATTTTGATGAAGCCATGAAATACAGATGATGAGAATTCAAAATACAAAATATGTGGAGATTTCCTTTGGGACTAACACTCCTAAGACACATGGCCTAGGGAAATGGAGAGTGAGTGAATTGCTGCTGTCTATGGCCTCCAGTGAAGAATTCTGGGCACAGTTGCTCTCCCTGCCTGATCCAGTCAGAACCTGTTGCCATTTGCTATTAAGCATCCTGTAAAAAAATGGCCACAGCACCTGGATTTCTAGAAGATAAGCAGCATTTAAGGCCAAGTATAAGTACAATGAGTACAGTTTTTCAGTAGTACCAAAGGATCTAGAGGTCACTGTAAGGATTTAGGCTGCAAACTCATCCAGGCAATTTTGAAAACCATGTGAGAATTCTTACAGCATTTTATAAAATAGATTTTAAAGGCCTCTGCTACTGTCAGTTACTCTGTGAATTTTAAAAGTATAACCTGAAGGTGTAATAAATACTGTGCAATCTGATCTGAAGAGAACTTTAGGTAACTTACTGTAAATGCACGCACACACACGTGATTCTTTCTAAATATATTGGCCTATTTACTATGGTAGTTACCTGTTTAAGACTTGCAGTTATATTAAGTAAAATAGTGTGCCTGGGCTAATACATTTTCAGAGAGCCTATTTGTTTTACTGAAGAATTTATTGCAGCAGTAATAACTGTCAGGGTGAAAGCGTGGTTAAAGTGCTGGAGACAGGACCAACTGCAAAGGGTATCTATCAAACTATTGACTTCCTGCCAGCGGTGTTGTGAACTCTTTTGTCATAAACTCAAGCACCCAGAGTTGAAACCTCGATCAATGAAAGGGGAATCTGGTATCCAGCCCTTTTAGAGAGGGCACCTCTTCTGTTTGACCCATTAGGACACAAATAACAGTTTTTATACAGTGCAGGTTTGATTTACAGCAAGCCTTCATGTTACATACTGACATTAATTTTAAACGAAGTGAACAGCACTCACCATCTGAAAGAGTTAAATTCAGAGCTCCCAGATGCATTCTAGTGAAAAGTTTTAGCCTCAAAACTGGCAAATAGAAATTTCATTACACTGTGCAGTTATTTACCATGCAGAATTTTGTTTTTCTTTCCGCCTTTTATTTTTTTTTAATTTCATTGTAGAAGAACCATTTTTTTTGGTTTATTGATAGCTAGGGCTTCACAGGTTTTGCTTTCTTAAAAATATGGACTGAAATTCAGCTCTAATTCAGTTTAAATATGTGCTTGCCAACTGGAGGCAGCTGGGTCAAGCTGGGTTGCACTTTGCTTGCCTCTGAAGAGTTCCACTGGGGATTTAATTTTCAGATCTGTGTGTTTGGTTGTTGGACATACAAGTCCCCTCACTTTTATTGAGCTCTGACTGACCTGATGGGGTTGTTCAAGTTGTGGACATAGACCCTTTTTTCAGTGAGTGTTCTGCTCAATGCCTTACATGTGGTTGTCCCATGACTGGGAGAACAGGTGATGCTACCCAGGGTATTGCACTGTTGTGCAGGGCTAAACTGTGTGTCTCAGTGTGGCAATGTGAGCTCTGAAGCCAGTGCTTCCCTGATGGTTTCTGTACATTAGTAACTTTTAGCATGATTTTTATTCATGTGATGATGTTCGGATATAAATGTTCTTCACATTTTTGAGCTCCAGTAGGAGTGAGGGGCAAACATCAGCTTGGTTTGTTAGTGTTTGCTGCAGTCTTTACTTTTTGGTGGCTCGGGGGAGGTGCTCAGTTATATTACACCTTTCATATGTGTTTCCTACTTTTACAAGGGGAAACTTTCCTTTAAATCTGCAGTGCCATTACCTTGATCATTACAGTATCATTTCAATATGCTTTGCTTCAGTGCAAAATTTAACAAATATGTTTCATTTTTTCACCAACTAGAAAAGTGGCCTTGGTAAATTGCTTCTCTCCGTGTGGTACAACAACCTTCTACTTCAGAGAAGGAACTTGCTTTGTGCCTTAGAAACAGAACTTTTCCTGGTAGGTGGCATTTTTTGTGCCATTTATCTAAAACAAGGTGCTGTTATTGCAATGCAGAAATTAAAAGTTTAGTGCATTCTGGATGCTACTCAAAATACATTGACAGTTTTCTTCTTTGCACAAGACCATTTTCCTGCATGCCGCAGTTCTTTTATAATTAAAAAAGAGTTTCTTCAGACACTGATGTTACTTTTGTAAATGAGATGCATGTTTCACCTATGTGCTATGTAACACCCTGACATAAAGTGGTTGATAATGCCATTATGTGTCAGTTTTAGAAGAATAGAAGTTTTTGTGTGTGTTGTGGAAAGTGGTTCCTACTTTCATTTTAGTAGTTTTGAACAGAATAGCACATGCAATTTTATCAACAGATCTTGAGTTGTCCTGCTGTGAGGTAGGCCAGTTAATCTGGTGCAGTCTGAATCTGATTTGCTTATCCTCAGTTATGGTTGTCATCTCTGGGTACTCCATACGATGCAACCCAGTGCTGCTTGGATTACATATGGAAAATGACATGTTCCTCCAAAATTAAACTCTACAATAACTATTGTCATAATGAGGATCAGAAAAGTTGTCTTCCTTTTGTGTTTAAATGTTCTATCTGGCACACAAACCAAAAATGTTGTTTGCATAAATATTAACTTTTAGGTGAATCGATGCCTTGAAATAGGTTGGAAAAGTTGAGTCAGGCTTTCTCACTGAAAAGCAGACAATATGAACTCCTGCTCTGGGATGAAACACAAAGGAGTACATCATTGGGAATCTTTCCTTCATGCTTTAGTTATCATGGTTCAGATCCTTATGAGCCACAACTGGATGCTCCTTCCAGCAAATCCAGATCTCTTAACAGTTGATGATGTGGTTCAGTTGTGTTATTCAGTCAAAAGCAAACATCTCACCATCTCTGAACAACACCTTTTAAGGCCCCCATGTCATTAGCAGAGTATTTTTGTTTTAATTAGAATGAGTGATACGCTGCTAGTAAGCATACATATCATGTTTCCTTCTGTAGACTTGAGGCTTTTATGGTTTGGCTTTTAAATTTACTCTGTTTACAATCAATAAAGTGTGCTATGGGCTCAATAAGACCAAAATTAACACAATTAGCTATAATTCAAACTTTCTGGAAAGCTGGTCCTTTATTTGCTGTTTTCACTAAATCACTGGGAAGCCACTACAAGGCAGGGCGAAATCAGATCAGACAATTTAAACATAACTGGCATTTTTTTTTTACCTTCCTTCAAACAATTTCTGTTTATCTTATAAATTGAAAAATAGGAGAAAAAAGGTTCTTCTCAGTTTATGCTCTGTAAGGATCTTTACTGAGGGGCTTGGGGGATTGAGGAGCAGGCTAATGTGAGCCTACTGGCTGCATAGCTGAGGGAGCTGGGTCACCCCTGTGCCTCCTCACCCAGGAAGCTGTGAAATGTGCAGAGCTGGTTTAGGTTAAGGCAGGAAAAAGCACACAGCAAATTTGCAGACATTTTTTCTTTGGTAGGCCTTGTGGGCACTATCCCTTCCCCCACTGGAGAGCTGCCAAGTGAGGTGCCACCAAGACTGGTACCGCTGCCCCAGCATGATGCACCTCAAAAGCTCAGGAATGGGTGCATTTGTCCAGCAGTGATTGGAAGCTGACAAGCATCTGTACTGTTTGTTTCATGAACAAAGCTTAAAAAATCGTCTTTCTCTTTCTTTAACTAAATGTTTTCATTGCCTTGGTCAGCACTGACAAACTGTGCTGAGAATTGAGTGATAAAACAAACAGCGTGTGTGATGTTTATTGCTGTTTTCAAATAATGATAGCAATTTTTTAAATGATTTTTCACCTAAATGGTGTTTCTCTAAAATCATGTAGGATTTCAGGCTAATATTAAGACCTAAATTGATGTCAGAGGAGTTGTGATTTGGAACAGAGATCATATATTTTATTTCTAAACCCATATTTTTCAGGAACTCAGCGAGTATGAAGATTGTCATTGTTAATATTCACCCACATTCAATTTTGCAGATGCTTACAAGTATTTTTTAACTAATGACTTCACAATTGAAAGGAAATATGCAAATAAAACAGAATTACTATAAACATTACAGATTAATGTTAATTAAACTACATTTATCCATGTGTCTTCTTAAAAAAAAAAAAAAAAAGGAAACAACAAACCAAAGCAAAAACCTAACTCTTCGATTTTATAAATAGTAGTTAACTAAGTGGTTAAAGAATCATACTTCCTTCTGGTATTTCTGGTCACTGTACCCAGAATTTTTTATAGCCCTTGTTACAGAGCTTCATCTGACAGAAATTGAGAAAATATGCATAGATAGAGTGTTTTGGACGCTAAATTAAATGGTGACATGTTAGAAAGCAGTGTATATGGTTCCAGCCCGGAGCTCCAAGAATTATTGAACAAAATTCCACATTAATATCTTACTCAGTTTCTGTGATTATATCCTTTATATCAGTGGATGTCACGGCTGCCAGGTAAAATAAAACCATCCTATGTGTCCTCTTAGAATTATGCCAAACCGAATAACGTGTGAGAGCTGGCCCGCGTTTCGCTGGAGCCGGCGATGCCAGCCGCTCCTCGCAGAGTACTGTGTGATCAATAGGCCTTCCAGGGCTGGCAGAGCGGCAGTCCATAATTCCATGAATCCCGCCGGAGGTCAGCGCTCGGCAGCGCTCCGCTCCGCCCGGGCCGCCCGCGCCCCCGCGGGCAGCGCGCCGGCCGCGGCTCCGGCCGAGGTCGGGGTCGTGCCCAGCGGGCTTCTGGCCTCTCAAACGCTGTTTGCTGTTTCTGACACTGGCCATTAATTCTCCTCTGTCGCCGCCTTTAACCCTTCCCCGCCACTGCACAGCCTCAGCTGCGGTCCCGGCCCGCGGGGGAAGGATGCCTTCGCACGAATCCGTCCTGACACTGCTGTTCTGCAACAGACTTTAGCTTTTTCTCAGTCAAAAGAAAATGGGAAACAATTGTTCCTTGGCGTCAATTTCTAAAGTGTGAAAATTAAATTCGAGGTGTTTATTCTGACACCCAAAATGGCCCAAGTCCTCAAGCTGAATTATTTGTCCCCAGGCTGAAACTTCTCACCTGTAAGAGTAACTGCTGTCGTCAGATAACTTCTACGGAAGAAATTGATGTAATTTTCTCACCTTTTGTAAACATAGTTAATGTCATCAGATAACTTTTACAGTAGAAGTTGCATAATAAATGAAAGTACTTTGTGTCACTCAAGTATATCTGCACTAAGTAGGTGGATATTATGTATTAGATAGGCGGGTTCATGTCAAAATGTTCACTGCATAAAAGATGTAACTTTTTACCCCATGTTGCTCTCGATTTGTGGAACTCCACCTTGCACTCTCTGCAGAATAAATGATGTCTCCTTTCTAAGCTAGGTTCTGTCTGTGTCTAGGGAGCTCCTAAAATTGGCAACAAGCTCACCCCCACAGGGCGTCAGGAGTGATGTTTGCCTACAAGTATGATATGCCTTTATAGATACAGGCTTGGAAAATGAAGAGCAATATCAAGTTCCTTTAGGATAACTCAGTTTTTTGATCTTACTCTCCAATAGCTTAAATAAATATAGTACCTCAGAATCTTAAGGATTCACCTAAAACTCATAATGAAGCATTCTTGCACTACCCTTATCATCCTCAAGCGAGCAGGAATTACTTATCAAAATCACTGGTAAGCCTTTCTCTCATGAGATTTTTGAAATTTTAAACCTCATTTGTGGACCATAAAGTTCTGTTCAGATATGCAATATATATTTGACCTGTTGAGTACACTGCCACAAGAGGTAACCAACTAAAATGATTTGACTTGAGTAAAAAGGGGCAGATACTTTTATGATCACTAATAACATTTTTATAGCTATGAAAGCCAAGATAATAAGGATAATCAAATCCTACATTACAGGACATAAGCTGATTATAGTACCAGTAATGGTTAGGGAAGAATTTTACCTTTTGTCACCAGTTAAAAAAAAAAAAAAAGAAAAAAAATGCACAGACTAAAATTATATTTTAAAAGAAATTAATCATCTTAAAGTTGGGCACTGACAACTGTAGCACAAAAGACTAGGCAGGGCTGAAGGCTACTCTGCTGTGAAAAATACTTTGATTGCTTCTGCATTCTGGTATCCAAAAAACACCCTTTTGTCTTAGACTCATCAATCATCACATCCCTCTGTCTGCCCTCTCCCAGTAAGTAATACAAGGCCTGATACCTAATTCACTTTTACTCTCTCCAATTGTGTCTGAGCCTCATAACTCCCAATCTGACATTATTGGATTTTTATTCTCATTAACCAAGGTTGCACTCTTACAGTTTCTTTTCTAAAACTAAAAAATGACCCCATTGGAAACCTTCAAGTGCTCAATTACCTTCACTTTTCATATCCTGCACATGATCCTGTTCTGTTTTCAGTAGACAGGAATTCCATCAGAGGCTCAGCAGTGCCAGCAGGGCCCAGACAGGAGATGGACCTTCATAGCATCAGGCCATTTAGGTGATGTGTTCCTGCTTCTGCCTTGGAAACTCACTGACCTCTCCGGGGAGGGGCATGGCTCTGCAGTACCCCTGGTGTAGCCCATTACTGGGCAGAACAACAAAGCAACATACCAGTGAAGACTTAACATGTGTGGTTATGGAAAGCTCTAACCTGCAGCACTGTCTTTCAACAAGAATAATGTATAAGTGTTCAAGTCTTGAAAGAAATATTTGTACTGTTAATTCATATATGTAAATAGCTTTTGAGAGAGATTGTGCAGCTAGCAGCTAGATTGTTTGCTCTTTTTCCTATTATTTCTAACTAAAATCTATTTGCAGAAAACTTTCTAGGAAACTCTGTATGGATAGACAAAATGAGGTTTCAGGACAAATGTGTGGTTACAGCAAGTTTTAGAAGAGACGTGTCTGTGCAAGGTGAGTAATAAAATTAAAATTTAAAAGAACAAAAATAGTTACTTTAGCAGTGAAAAGTTAGATATCTTCTGGTCTCTCTTCCATGTAAGTGATGAGCCTGTGTAAGCTCCAAATTGTGGTTTTTTTTTTAACCAATCTCTGCACATACCACCTTACAGTAGGATTGCTCCTCTTTCTCAACTGTTTCAGAGAAGCCTGGACCACCCGATCATACTGAACTCTAGAACTGCAGAGTTAGAGTCATATGAGAGAAATGACAATATCAGCACATACGCTCCTTTTCTGGAGCGCTGCTTCCTATCTATGCTTTAAAACACTTAGAATGACTTTACAAATCAAAGGCAGTTAAGGAGAATGCAAGAAGAAAGCATTCTCTAGAAGCTACTCTCACACTGAAGGTAGGTTTTTGCAAGAAAAGCCCACAAACAAACAAATAACAGCCAACAAGAATCTACATCGAAGACTAAGTACATTCAAGAAATGACAGAAGGGCTGTTGATGAGGTTTCATCTGCAGGAATGGAGTTTGCTGGCCTGACATCTTAAGATGAATGAAAGGGATGTGTAATCTTCATCTTTCCAGTGCATTTGAATTTATTTGTGGGAAGCTAATATTAAGTTACATAGGACAGCCTATTTTTTCCTGTGAATCCTAATTGTAGGGTGAGAACAATTTGTTTCCACTCTGTTTTCTCTCCTTCCACCTCCCTCCTTAACAAAAATTATTAGAAAAGTAGAGTTGAAGTCAAATCTAATCTTTAAAGGATTTTGTGAAACTATGTACAACTGAACAACACCCACTGTTATATTGAACTAATTTCTTATGCTCAGATGGTGTAGCTGAAGCAGTGTTTATAAAAAGCAGAAGTATAAATTTGTACATTGGGTATCTGCAAGCAGAATTATTCACAAATGCTTGGCACTGATGCCAGTGATGGCTTTTGTCAGGCAATGGAAAAGAGCTGTATGCAAGTGTGCATACAGAAAGAAAGGGATGGGTTTTGATCCTTGCAGAAAAAAAGTCTATTGAGGGATATTTGTCACTGATTTCAAAATAACAATGGGAGTGACTGAACATACAGAGGAATAGAAATAGCAGGTCCTGTTTGTCTTCAGTGCTCTGATATGACCTAACACCCATTGCCTGAGATAAACTAAGCTGCTCAGCAGCAACTGGACACATCTGATAGTACAATTTGCTCATCACCTCTTGGTACTTGAAATAATGCTATATTTTGCCTGGATTTCCTGTATTTTTCTTGACACTTACAAAACCTTAGTCCTTAGAATGATGTATATCAGGTCATTGCCTTGTTCTTTTTTTTTCTGTCAAGATAAATTCTCATGAATACTGTCTTAAAAAATGTTGCAGAACTCAGAAATGTAGAACTCAGAAATTGCTAAAATTTCTATAATATAGAAAGTTCTGATGTTTTAAGATGAATTTACGTAAGTATGATTGCACAGATGCTAATGAATTAATCTGAAGTGTGTGAAATTTGTTGGTGGGTTTGAGACAGTGGATTAAAATTACAAGGAAAATTGGTACAAGAAAAAAATAAGAATGAAAGAAAAAAAATGCAGGGGGAAAAATCAGGATAGGAACAAAGAAAGCATGCTTATCTTCACTTGGGTTCACCACTGTGGAAGCGGGAGAAGTTCTATGGAGAAGGTGCATGCAAGAAGCTCCTAAAGCTATGTTAGAAGTCTGCTTGCCTGTAGGGGTAAGATAAAATAGTGTACAAAGGCTTGCATAGAAATTGCTTTTTTCCCCTTTTTTTTGCTTTTTCTTCTTTTTCTTTTTTTTCTTTATTTCTTTTTTCTTTCTTTTTTCTTTTTTTTTTTATTTTTACCTCCTCCCCAAAGAAAGATGGGGACACGGTAACACGTATGCCTGGAAGGTCTGGAACTAATGTGGAGAAGACACCTGGCATAGCAGGAGTTGAGATAAAGAAGAGCCACAGAAACTGAAGAAAAGAGACACAAAAGTAGTGTAGAAAAGCACAGCTAGAAGTTAAGTTGTAATACATGCTACAGACAGCTGTTTGAAAGTGTGACCTGATAAACGATTGTAATAAGGGGCGCTAAAATGGACTTGAAACTTGTTTGTGATGATATTAGTGGCTGGAAAAAAATCTAGTGCAGAAAACACAGAAGTTTCTAGTGTAATTTTGAGGAAATTAATTAATGGAATAGATCTTGAAAGGATATTCTTGGGCAACACGGAGAAGTTGGACCTGGCAGAACATTTCAATGCTGTGGGCCCTCAATCACTCAGGACAGCTTTGTTAAAATCACCCCACAACAAAGACAGCTTGTATCTCAGAAAATGGAGGTAGAACACCATGCAGAATATTAAATTCCAGTGTAAGAGAGCTGTATTCATAGCAGAGGTTGCAGTGGCAGTGCAAGTAAACAGTGCAAGTAATATACAAAATACAACATTTGATGCTGGTTTTCTCCTGTGGAAAAATGAGTATTTAATCTATTTATTGGAATTTGAAAAAGACTTGTGGACCAAATGTTTTAAGGTTAAAAATGTAGGCTGGAGGTAGTCTATTAGTGAATGAATAAATGGTCAACATAGGGCATTGAATAAAGACAGCAAGAAGATACTTTCATAACAGTTGATATAAAAAAAAATATACCTTACAAAATTCCTGAGTTCAAAGCACAACAGATTTTAGTTGATCAAATTAGGCATACAAGCTACTAATAGTTCTGTGTGCTGCAAATTGAGAGCTCACTCCAGATAATCAAGAAGACTGATTGAGTTCTAAAAAATTAACAGGGAAAAATTATATATCCAGACATTGTCAGAAGTAACTCTATGATGGAATCACCTCCACGCCTAATCCTTTTCAGTCCTAAATTTTATTCATTCACTCTCCCAGATGAGTGACATGTTGCTAGTGTCTTTTTCAACTTTGCAAAGAAACCAAACCCCATAACGCCTAAAATTCTAAAACAGAACTCCACAAAGTCAACCAGAAAGGAACCCAGAGTAGGAATATTAAAAGTATTATTTGGAGAAAAAACCCCCAAACCCTTACAAAACAGATGGAAATGTGTACATTAACTACAGTCCCCTGATATATAGAATTACTTGAATTTGGATTTGTTATAGCAAATTTCTTGCTGTACATTTCTTGTTCTCACCAAAGAGCAGTGAGTTATAAATCCTGCTGCTCCTGAACCCTTCAATTGTGTGAGACGACTAGGTATAAGTGGCTTTTATAGACTTCCATAAGGATTTTAGTGTGCTGTGATCTTTAAAAAAGCACAGAGTGGGTACTATGAAGTGAGTTAAATGAAAAGAAAAAACATTAACAATGGATTTCATCTTAGTATTTAATTAGCTAGAGGCCATGTAGGAATAGACTAAATATCAGCAGAGGGTCCTTGATTACAATCTCAGAACAGATGGGCATTTTTATCTTGAAAGGATGACCAGCTTATCTGTAGTTTTGCAGCTATCATGGCTGATCTATATCTTCTTTATCCAGGCTAATCAAGTACAGAAAGTTTATTAAGATGATAACACTGAAAGTTATCACCAGTTATGCTCTCTAATCTTGATACAGTTTTGCTGTGTACTGTGTTTTGAGAGGTCTGTCAGCCAACAAAGGCTAAAGTTTGAGGGGTATCATTTACACGTCTACGATGATGTTTTTGCTGAACAACAAGCAACTTAAAACTCAGTTTAAATTAATGGCAAAAGATTGTTGCCATGACAACTCCAACAGGTTAAACACAGGCTCTGAAACCACGGTAAAAGGTAGAAATCTTCCCTCAGGACAAGTAGGTTGATGTGCCTCCCTCTGACTCCAGTTTCCTGGCAGTGGCCACTAAACTTCCTTCTACAAACATGGGAGAAGAGATTCAGCTGGTAAAAAAATCAGTGTAGTCACAGTATTGGAATCTATGCCAGCTGATGTTGATGTAATGATACACATAGCCAGTGGATGTAAGCCTAGGCAAGCCGACTGTGGGGTATGTAAAATTAGCGTTTGCTTTTTTAATGCTTGAACATTCTAAATATTGTCAAAATAGTCCTTCTGGGTTTTATTTTTAAGAAACCTAATTTTAAGATTAAAAAATATTCAATGAGAGATTTAAAATTTGTATTTATTTTTAAGCCCAAGTATGAGATGGGAGATATCCCCCATCCTATTAGGCTCTCTGCATTTTTGCATAATCATGAAGAATCAGTTGATTTTTGTTAAGTCTTGTGTCTATACAACACTGAGCCAATGATCTTGTTACTTCATGGTACTTCAGATGGGGAGAAGATTGTTCACAACAAGTAGGGGGACAGGATTTAAAAAAAAAAATGTTTTAAACATCTCATTCCCCTCCTCCAAAAAAAAAAAAAAATCGGAGTACTGAACCCCATTTTGCCTGAAGAGATGTCTTGATGTCTGCTTGATCATCCACATATATGTAGAACAAAGCACAGTCTATATTAGTTTTAGTGCCTGGCCTTGACAAGTCAGAAATTCTTGAGGAGAGTTGCTATGGGGCTTTTGACTGAAAGATCAATGCTTAAATAAAATCTGTGTGCTGATTACACATCTCCACATTCAATCAATGAGTCACTGAAATTCCATAACAAGCTAAATATTGATGGCCAGAAAATAAATGTGTACAATAGCAATTTACTTGCTTTTTCTCTTCCTCTTTCTAATTTCACCCAGCCTTAATAAATATGAGGTTGTTACTGCCAGTTATACTACATGTAACCAGTCACTGTGCTGTAAAGTGCTACTGTTTGCTGTTATTGATCTTACCTATCTTTTTAATTATTGAAGTTACCTGAGGCTTGGCTTGGTCAGTCATGCAGGTCATTCTTCCACCTTAATGATGTGAAATGTTATTGTCAGGGTGAGGTAATAAGAGTGCCCATAGTTTAATGCTCTTTTACATGCCAATTATTCCCCAGACTATAGAAAAGCTGCAGCCAAATATCGAATCTGGAGGTCATCTCTCTTTCTTGACCTCTTTGTGACTATAAAATAACAATGAAATCTTTGATAATCTTACCTTTCTTTTGAAAGAAATAATGTTCTAAAATTTATCAGTGGTGTTCCAGAAAGTCAGGTAATTTTCTGCTAGAGACAGATTTGGGAAAAATAGTCACATTGTTTGACACCAATTTAAATTTGAAATGGACTTGAGCAGAAATACTTAATCTGAGTCAGAGAGTTTCACAGTTATGTTGTGCTATTTTTACAAGCAAACGGACCAGCTTTTCAATAAAAAGTTGTAAGAGACAGTAAGATTTTGGTCTGGATCAGAACATGTCCAGTGAAGGCATGATGTTGCTGATGGTGGAATGAAGGGCGATGTGTCAACCATTTACTGTGTTGGTGCCATGGGTGAAATACTACTGCATATAAATTAAGCACCTTTCAGGAATCCTCCACTTTTTGTATCATGGCGAGTACTCTAAGCAGTATGGAGTAAAATACAAAGATAAATCACATGAAGAAGTTTTTCAAGGAATTTTTCAAGGACCTCAAAAACCTGTTCATAACCCTGTAACTTAATATCCTAAAAATATTTTAGATTTATAGTCCTTAAATTTTACTGCTAAACTATCAAACAAGTCTCAGTTTTATTCCTCTGCCTCTTCCTAGAGCTCATAGCAAGTGTCTTCAGCCTATAATTTGTTGCAGTCTAATATATATTTAGAGAAATATCTGGCCATTTGTTTGTGGTCATACGTAATTCTCTCTCACACACACACACACATATATATGTATATCGTTAAAAATATTTATGATAGGTAGGGGCAAAAAATATTTTGAGAAGTTTTAATTTGTGTCATCACAGGGTTGTTCACTCTGTTGTTCAAGACAGTACAGCCTAGCAAACAGCAATGCCTTAACCTTTACTCTGAGCCAACCTCCCTCTTTGTTTCTGATGCTTGTACCAGCCACTGTAACTCTTAATTCCTGTAAAAGAGAAAGTTATATAGCCTTAGAGACCATTTGGAAATGGAAGCAAAAGCTCAATGCAGAATTTGGTATCTGTTTAAACATGTCTTTTCAGTAGATGTATCCTGGCAGGCAGCAAATTTCTGGCTGGTGCACATTATTGGCATTAGTCCCTAGAGCCCTAGTGGCCTAGGATTTGCCTATTTGAGAGATTTTCTCTCTTCAGCTGACAGAGCAGTGGGCAACAAATCACTCTGGGTGTGCTCCAAAGCCTGGTAAAGTCAATGGAGACATTTGTGGAAACAGAGGTTAGCAGGACGATCTTTAGTAATGATTTCTCCAGAGCTCTCTCTTACAGTTGGTTTACCATTGATCTGATTTTTTAACCTTTGCATCAAGCTGAAAAACCCACTTCACTATTTCCACTCTACTGAGAAAGGCTGAGCTGAGAGCTGGAAGGATCTTTTGTTTGTTTTCTTGACATTAGGCTGGTGAGTATTCACCTATCATCAGAGGGATGCTTCTTTATATTTTGGGAGGGATGCGGCATAAGATAGATGGTTATTGAGGGTTTTGTAAATATACATGAATAACCCCAATTATACTTGGATATTATAATCCTCTCTCCTATTTTCCCTGAGATGTTTCTTTCTTGTGCTTTCTACTGCAAAAATAAATACTTGAAGCAAATATGCTTTGTTATTTTGCACCAGGATGTTATGGATTTTTAAAAAGTACCTTATTTGTGATATGTAAAAAAAAAAAAAAATCTTGGCTGATTACAACTTGTTAGCTTTGCTGCTGCTCCAGTTCCGTTTAGGAAAAAAAATATGGCTTTATATTCCCTCCCACTGATTTTCAACTAAAACAGAACTTAGTTGCCTGCTGATCCTGCTGGCTTTTTTAAATGAAAAACTTATTCTTCTTAAACTACTGGAAAATTATGTTTAAAAATCAGCATAATTTCATTGCCTTTTATTTCTGTCTGTCATGAAAACTGCTAGGCTGCTTTCTGGAACAACCCAATGTAATTTAATGCACAAATTTAGTTATAGTTATGAATATACTGACTGAAAAATATTTAAATTATCTAGAGATATTAGTCACTCTACAGTATAAATGGTTGTGTGCATACAATGGGGAAAAAAAATCCATGTCTGTAGGTGCCTGTATATTCATAACAGATATTTGTATAAGATTGAGAGATGGCAGGTTTGGTAAGGAGGAACTCCACCTAACCAATGTACCAAAAGTGGTTCAGCCACTTAAGTTGCAGAGGACATAGAAATTAATTCAGAATTATGACATCATATGCCAGTTACTTTTAAGAACGGTAAAAACAGTCAGGAGAATGGGGAATTAAACACTTGAAGACTGAGAGAAACTAATAATTTTTCTGACTGTGGGACCACCTGGTGGTTTAGAATAATTTTCCATGTCTCTTTAATAGGGAGGATGTACACTGGAAGAACGAACAGTGGTGACAAGTTCAAATCTCACCAAGGTCAAAACTCAGATGTTGCTCTGAATCTCTGATTTATGAAATGTTTGAGTGATTTATGAGACTAGATTTTTTTTTGTGTGTGTGAATTTCACACAATTTTATTTTCATTTATTCCTTCTGAGTGACTGAGTACCCTTTTCAATCCTAATACTTTCTACAAATAATTTTCCAGAAGACAGGAGATAAAGGTGTGAGCAACTCTACCTATACAAAATGGCCAAACTCAGTCTACCCTCTATCAAATAGTTCAGTGTGCAAGACACAGCATGGATTGCAAGACAAGAATAACCATAAAGGGCTTACATAAGCTAGAGAATTTCACTGGAAGGATTATTCTGCATCAAACCCTTATTTTTTGACTGAGTAGGAGGCAGGGAAAACACTGACTACACTGATTGAAGAAGTTCATGTGATGGAAAATCTGCTCCATCTCCCAGTTTCCAATGGTTAGTTACATTCACAGTTCAAACCATGTGCCTGGCTGTGGCTGAAAAGATCATAAATACTTGAAGTGTACAGCTCACATAGTTTAAATTCAGCCAACTGACCGTCAACTGATCCTTAATGGAAAGTTCAAAGAAAATTAGTACTCTGTATTGCAGGTTTCCAGTTCCATGAAAACCTTTTGGCTTTTCTCCATCCCTGTCTATACTATTATTATAAGGAACGTATCACACAGTTCCAAGTCTGGCACTCTTCAGCCAGTGTCTGAGCAAAAAATAGCTCAGGAAGCAAACGATGGACTGTCTTTGAGAGGTATGTTTTTGTCACTAAATTATGGTCTAGGGTGTGTAACCAACATTGCAGGACTTTGTCACATGCTTAAAAATGAAAGAGAGCACTTTTATCCTATTACTTTTCGACTAAAGAAATTCAGTTTCCCAAGATTTCTAGAAATAAATTGTTTGCTGCTGGCTCACTCAGAACTTGAACATAGTTGTTGCAGTGAGTGTATATTAATATGTCTTCAAATCATTTGAAGTAAGGTGACTGCTATAATAAATCAGATTGGTGACCCAGCAGTCTTAGCATCCTGTCTTGAACATCTCCTGGGACTGGATGTTTCAGAAAGAAAGAATAATGATTATTCTTGAATTCCATCTGTCAGCTAATTTGCACAGTCATTTTCTACTAGTAACATGATATTCATGCTTAGAGTGGTGGGAAGTCTCTTCCACCAACCCAGAGTTGATCTGTTTCTTTAGCAGTAGCCTCTGAGCATTTCAAGGAAGCAGACACAGTCTTGTGAAGTTCACCCCGATGCTGCCTGTTCTCCTCAGAGACTGTTTCTCACTCATTACTGCAAGTGGGTGAGTGCCTTTTTCAAGCCCTGTAAAACTGGAAAATATAACAGATGGTAGATATGGCCTATATGCCTGAAGTCCCTTCCTATCACTCTGTCATGTTTCCAAAACCAGTTTTCAATGTGCTTTCCTTGGAAGTCATTGGAATATTCCTGTTTGGTTGGATTATTATATTTTCCTTTCCTATTTTTTTCCCAGCTGTAAATCAGAAATACTAAGAGGCTGTTGTCATCATGTAAACATGTTTAGAGTAGATTTTGAGGGAAGGATAATTGCTCAGGCTAAGACATATCTCTTGCAGCATACTTTAGGGAACTATAAATCACTTTCAGTGGTATCCACATTTATATTAGACCTGTTACTTCCATTGCTTCCCATGGACTATCACTATGGCCTTTAACTTGTTTTTTCTACTCATGCTCTGTGTTCTGAAGCAGTAGTTTGTTGAGAACAATCCAGACCACTGACTGGTCTAACATAACCACAACAAACATAACCTTTACCTATCAGGGATCACCAGAGGGGTTTCATGAGTCAAAACATTATTGTAGGGACATTTGGCATGTAGGTGTAAGAAAATCATGGAAAAGAAAGCTACATGAGTAGTATGCATGAGTTTGGCTTCCTCAAGGGTATGAGTCCTGTCACCTCGTTCTTATGCTGGTGGTTGTTGCACAACACACACATTAAGCCTAAGGATGATTTATGATGAAGAAATTAACTCCTCTCTACTCTTCATTTATCTGCTGGGTGACTTCTATCAGTGTCCACCTAAGCTTTTATGTTGTCCTTGGTGAGGTGAGTTTTTTACTTGTCATACAGGGCTGAAGTTGGTCCCTTTTGCACAAGCCAGATAGCAAAAAGATTCTTCAAAGCAGGCCTTTAAATTTTTAGCACATCCCTTTCCCTAATTACCAAGGAAAACGTTATCTTCATTATGGCTAGTAAGTCATAAAAACTAATGCTAGTGACATCTATGTGCTTCCCTGCCAATTTTACAGATCCAAAATGCTCCATTGAGTAATAAATGTAGCATTCAAATATTTTAGAACTGATGTGGAGAGATCATACAGGAGAAGAAGGAAGCTCAGGTGGTAAATTTTAGCCCAGCTTCTGTAACAAGGGACATCCCTAACTAAACTGCAATATCAGGCCACCTTCCATCATACGTGTCTACTGAACCCAATGTCTAAATTACTGTTGAGTTCAAAGGGGGTGGAATTGGGTCCAGCAGTGCTTGCAGTGCATACCTGCTGCTCACAAATTGGCTGCAAATGTCAAGACTGGGACTTCAAGGACAGCACTGGAAGGGATTGTTGGCAAACTGCCTCCACTCCAAGAATAACCAAGGTCACTTTGAGGAGGTGTGCCCAGTACAACAGAGCCTATGAGTCAGGCATCTCAATTTAAAGCATCAGAAAAAACAAGCTGTAAATTTTGTCCTGGAGCAAAGCTATATCTCTCTGGGTGAAAGGTTTTTGATTATCTTCTTTGTATTTGATGAGACCTTTCAATACTTGTGTATGAGGGTGCATGTATGCTTTTGTGGGCACATAATGTTCATCTCTTCTTTTCTCTAACTGAAATTTAGCTGAATTCCAGAGCTTGGAACTTAGCTAGGAAAAAATTTCCAAAATTAAGTGATCAGAATTCACTTTTACAAGAAAAATAAATTAATAATTAAATTTTTACAATGCATGATACAGTAAAGTTAATTTTAATAATGATTTCCCATTTTAAAATAATAATAGTGTATTAAATGTTGCTTATCTTCTATCATGATACACAGATATTTATGGCAAACTTTGAAACAACAAGTAGAATGTTACCTCTCTGGATTGTATATGTGAGGACTTCTGATGGGAAAATTGCTTTATTTCACACAAGGAGAGCCTTGCTCACTTCAGCTAAATGTGTCTGAAGTTAAAAAAAAAAAAGAGAATTCTTACTGACCTGTATATGGTCACCTGAAAACTTTAATAAGGAGTGTTTCTTTTCCTTTCTGTCAAGGTAGGTTTAATATTTTTGAATCATGTGTCAAAGTCCCATACAACAGGTCAAGACTTTTTACAAACTTTTCTACTGGAAATTGTGGAATAGAAAAACTAGGAAATATTTGTTGAACATGGCAGCTTTTGTGGATTTCCTTTTTAAAAAGAAATATTTTTTTTCTCTTCCCAACTGTCAGTATTTGTTTACATGTGAAACCACCTTTCAGCTTATAAGAAAATAATTCAAAATAATTTGAGCAAATCCCATCTTTCTCACTGATGCTTCACTTTCCCCTAATTTTTCATCATTTCACAATAATTTTCAAAATCTTGACCTCTTCTGATACAGGAGAAGAAAAAACATCAGTTGCAAAACTGCTGTTGATCTACAATGCATTTTTCTCTTCATCGTGCAGGGACATCTCTTGTACTAGAGAATAAGGTATTAGGAGTCAGCTGAATATGAATACCAGTCCCACTTCTCAGGAGTTTAGGTGCTCATGTTCTGCTATAGAGTAAACATTTCTTTAGTCTAAATGATGGATTTCTGCAAATTCATTTCCTGCCTTGCAAGACCATATTTTCTTCTTACAGCTTCTTAGAACTGCATTCTGCTGGGGAGATGTTTGGATGGCTTATGTTGCAGCTATCAGGCCTGTGTATGTGTACTAGAAAAGTACATTATCTTTGCTTCAGGGATCACCACTGCCTGCCTTTATTTATACTCCACTACTTTACCCTCCAGCCCTGTCATTCCAATAGTATTCTTGAAGAGAGCTTGATCCAAAGTACATTACAGAATTGCAAACTCTCTAAAGAGTTTTGTGGCAATGTGGCAAAAATGGTTATAACTTTTGAAATGCTGTGGAAATATTTGCTGGAAGCCAATGAATTTCCTTGTGAAAATGTCACATACAAGTGGAAGTGAATAGAAAACCTGGGAAATAATTCAGATTTTTACAAAGACAAAAAAAAAAAAAGGGAAAAAAAGGGAGAAAGAAATTCAAACACCCCAAGTCCCTTAACCTATTGGGTTTGCCCAGCTTTAATCAATTCTTTATGACATCCTCATTAGTCCAGACTTTAATGCCAGTGTATTGAGTCTTCTATCTGGAGAGGTGCTTTGAAAGGAAATATCATAATATGCAGTGCCTCTTGGATCAAATATGCCTGTGTTAGTTTTACAGACTGGTGTCAGTATTGCATTTATTTATTTGGGACAGTGGTGATAATGTGTAAGCCATTTTGCTCCAAGAAAACAATGCACTGGGATCTTTTTTTAAGATATTAAATTCTGGTTTACTCAGGGCTTTCTCCACCCACTTTAGAGGGAGGAAAAAATCTTGGCAAGCGGATGCTCTGAGGGGGCACATGGAGGCGTGTGTAATCATCTTGCCAGTTTAATTAACAGTGCTTTTGACTGATATGTGTTAATGAGGATAATGTACAGTATGGAGGGAAAGAACCCTGTGTGCTATATTAAAGGGACAGGTGCTGGGCGTATTGGAAAGTTCACTAAAAGGAAATAAAGTGTATGAAGTGACTTAGAAAGGGAGGGAGAGGAAACATTTCTGAGAGCACTTGTAAGGGAGTGAATCTCTGCACCCAGTTCACATGCCTTCAAAGTGGCTCATAGAGGAAAATGAGGGAGTGAGAAAATCCTTCTGTTGGATGCAGCGTTCTGCCTTGGCCAGCCAAGAGAGAGTGGCTCCTGCCTCCCTGTGCCTGGCAGACCTCATCAAGTCCTCTCACCTGTGTACATGCTCCCCTGTGCATGAATGTTTGCAAGAGTGGGCCTAAAAGTGTGTCACACATTTGACATTCTGCACTGCTTCTTCTGAAATGACACCATTTATAGTTAAGAGCAATCAATGAAAGATTTCCTTCTGCATAAGGGCCTGATCATCTGATGCTGAAAGAGCCTCCTGCAAGGTGCTGAGTGCCCTCAACTCTAAGTGAAATCAATACGATTGGGCACTAGCATTTTTAATTCTTCTTATTTGTGAGGTATTTTTAAACCCTTTCCTATGCTTTGAAAGTAGAACTAACTTTACAAGATTTATTCCAGCCTGAAGAGAAAGGGAAGAATCCAATGTGGCAAGCATATTTATCTTGAGGATATCCTTGAAGATTGACAGTGTCCTATCAGGGCCTTTCAACATTTATAAAATTTATATATTCCTATAGTCTTTACTTGAACAAAGCTGGATACAAATATTTCAAACACAAAATCTTCATTTTCAGGAAATAATGGTATTGGTGGTCCAAGAAGGCTAAGTTCTTAGTGAATGTTTCAAGCTGCCATGTGGTGTTATTTTTTTCCATAATCCTATTTATTTTGGAAAAGGACTAGTGAAGTGAAAATATTAAAGTATAAAATAATTTTCTGCCTTCAATATTCAAAATTTTCAAGGCTTTATATTTATATCTGTTTTCAAGTTTTATTCTTTCTACAAGATTTATATATTTGAAATCAAAACTTATAAATGGGATTTGCAATTAGAGGAAATATTTACAATAGTATTGCTTTAAATACCTTGAAAATTCATTACATGTGTTCACTGTCTTAAACAAAAATCTGATATTGCTGCATTCATAGTGCATTGAAAATTATCTATATCTGTTAGTATATTTATAATATATTTTATATATATAAAATACATGTCTATTTATATGCATATTTCTGTAATAAAAAGAGTGATTAATATCTGCAGGTAGCCAGTTCAGTCTCTTCAAAAAGTAGAAGCAGAAGCCTCTTGGAAAATATTTCTTCTTCTACCCAGGGCTGTACTTATATTGTGTGAATACTCTGTCAAGGCAATAAATGACTGAAGAGCTCCACAATCTGGGAATAGGACCAATGGATAACACAGTGCCTAACCCAAGCAGGAGAAGATGTTAGTTACTTTTCTTAAAACAATACAAAACAAAACAGCAACAGAAAAAAACAAAAACAAAACAAAGAAACCAACAAAACAAACAAACAAAAAACTACAAAAAAATAAAAAAACTCAAAAAAAAAACCAAAACAAAATCCCTGAAAAAATCCCCAACCCCCAACCCCTCATTTTTGTTGTCAAATCTCTGTTTCATTACAATTCCTGTTTCAATGACNCTTATTTGTGAGGTATTTTTAAACCCTTTCCTATGCTTTGAAAGTAGAACTAACTTTACAAGATTTATTCCAGCCTGAAGAGAAAGGGAAGAATCCAATGTGGCAAGCATATTTATCTTGAGGATATCCTTGAAGATTGACAGTGTCCTATCAGGGCCTTTCAACATTTATAAAATTTATATATTCCTATAGTCTTTACTTGAACAAAGCTGGATACAAATATTTCAAACACAAAATCTTCATTTTCAGGAAATAATGGTATTGGTGGTCCAAGAAGGCTAAGTTCTTAGTGAATGTTTCAAGCTGCCATGTGGTGTTATTTTTTTCCATAATCCTATTTATTTTGGAAAAGGACTAGTGAAGTGAAAATATTAAAGTATAAAATAATTTTCTGCCTTCAATATTCAAAATTTTCAAGGCTTTATATTTATATCTGTTTTCAAGTTTTATTCTTTCTACAAGATTTATATATTTGAAATCAAAACTTATAAATGGGATTTGCAATTAGAGGAAATATTTACAATAGTATTGCTTTAAATACCTTGAAAATTCATTACATGTGTTCACTGTCTTAAACAAAAATCTGATATTGCTGCATTCATAGTGCNAGGAGAAGATGTTAGTTACTTTTCTTAAAACAATACAAAACAAAACAGCAACAGAAAAAAACAAAAACAAAACAAAGAAACCAACAAAACAAACAAACAAAAAACTACAAAAAAATAAAAAAACTCAAAAAAAAAACCAAAACAAAATCCCTGAAAAAATCCCCAACCCCCAACCCCTCATTTTTGTTGTGAAAACTCTGTTTCATTACAATTCCTGTTTCAATGACAGAAAAAATAAACCCCAGTGTTTGCCCTCAGAACAATGGCTTTTGTGCAAATAGCCTAAAACTGGTACAATCCAGAAACCTTGAAATATTTTGGAAGCTAGTTTCTTGAGTCTTCTGTCTGTGAGAAACAAAGACTGCCCCCAGAGAGCAGTGGTGTGACGAGTGTCCTTTCAAAATAACTGCTAAGTAGGGCTAGAAAGAAGGTAACACATCTACCTCTTTATTTAGGAGTGATTAATTATAGGGATAGATGTTTGGTTGTTTATTGTTTTAGGCGTGAGCACACTTACACATCTGTTTTACAAGAGAAAAATCAATCCCTGTTTGTTTTAGATTTTGATGGTTGCTTCTGAAAGTGAGTAAAAGTACCCCAAAATCAGAATGTGAAAGTATTTTCTATGTTTTAAGTGTCAGCATTACAGATTTTAACAATGTAATTCCCTTTTCTCCTTTAAAATTTTATTTTGTTTCTTCAGCTAGAGAGGGGTTAAAATCCAAGACAATGTTGGCATAAGATTAAATGGGTATAAATTGGTTGTAAACACATCTAGGATAGAAAGAGAAGATTTATAACTAACAGAGGACTGAAGTTCTGGAACAGTTTTCAGATAGGAGCAATGAAGGGTAAAAAAAAAATCTAATGGTTTTAAAAAAAGAGCTTAATAAATTTATTATCAGAACTATATGACCTGGTTGCCTCCATTAGCCATAAACCGGACCTGATTACATGGGAATTCCTTTCTATTTTTGTTTTCCCAAAGAAATTATGCAAGCAGCAGTCTTTGTGCTGCAGAAATACAATGCATTGCAAAATACCCTAAGTAAATAAAAACCAAAGCAGTCTAGAACCAGCTCTTACCTGTATCTGACATCAATAACCTTTAGATAAAAGACAGAAACTGGTATTATATCCAAGTGCAGGCACCCCAGTTTTGACCTTTTTACTTCTCAAATAAGGCAGTTTTCGGACATTAATTTTATTCCATCTCTATTCAAAGCAGACATGAGCAAAAACATTGGCTGAATGTACTGTTATTCATTTTAGGGTCAGTATCTCATCCTCCCTGGACAGCTTTACACATAATAAAAGAACTAACATCCAGCAGAGTTGAAAGCCTTCAATAGATCAAGGATCAGGCTCACAGTTTTAGAATCTGTGCCTCAGCAAAGCATCTGTTTAACCCTACATATGCACTTCATTCCAGTTGAAGCATATGCCTAAATATTTATGTGATTGCAGACAGACTTCAGTGAATGCTCAAAGTTAAGATCTAATTGCTTTATCAAATTGAAACACTGCTTAACCTACAGGATGCACAGGCTGTTAATGGATGATGTTATTTGGATAATCATCAATACAATGCTGTCCATTATTTTGATTTATGTATTGAAGCTTGTATAAGCAAGCATCTCAGAAATACTGTGCGAAGTTAACAGTACAATTATTAAGCCAGCCACTTATAAATACAAGGAAAAGAAGAATAAAGGAATAAAGGAAAAGAAGAGGGAAAGGAATAAAAGATAGAGGCTTTCAGATTAAACATCACTATTATGTTCACTGTAACACAGTAGATATTAAACTATATCAGGTGCCCTGTCTTTTTACCACTTAAATAATGAATGAAAAGTAAAGTACAATATTACACACATTGTTCTTACCCATTATTATCTTATGATGTTCCATTCTTCTTAATTCAAGCATTTCTGGTCTTGTGTGTTTAACCATCCTACTCTCAACTGTATCCCTGTTAGTATTGTTTTCCTACAGACTGGTACGGGACTCAGCCAAAATTATATCCTCTGTTAGTAGCATAGTTTTTTTTTTCTTCTTACCATTCCATTATAAATTTCATTATACTAATTTAAATGCACCTAACAAGTTCTCTTCATATTCTAGATAACTGTTTTGACTGATATTACTTATGGGGAAGAAAAATTTTGGCTTTTTTTTTTTTTTAAATCTTCCTACATTATTGTAGTCTGAGTCTTTTTTCTCTCATATGTACTATCTGATGTATATTCTGAAACATTTGCAATCCAGTTTTGAAACAGCAGGTGTCAAATTCTCAGACTGAGTATAATAATCACGATAATTTGAAGAAAAACATTGAGCCTCGTGGAACTGGTAATAAAGTCAGAGAACTAAATGTGTCATTTTTCAAGGGATGATGCCATTTACAAATAAATGTTTAACGAACCCAGATCTTGCATTTTTCTTTCACATGATATCGTGCTTCGTAGACAATCAGAATAATTTTATTTCTATTGTAACTTTTTCACTTTAACAGCATATAGTCCATCAGCAAATAAAAAAGGTATACATTGCCTTAGAGCTGTAGAAATAAGGTCTCTTAAACACCCATTGCAATAATTTTTATGTTTGTTGTGAACATTTTTAATACACAGAAATAATTATCAATAAAAGTACTGTGATAAGGGCTATGTATCAATTATTTGCATATATTTCAATTTTGAAAATGGATTTTGCAGTTGAAGATAACATTAGCACTTCTGTTAGGGAACAGTTTTATAATTAGGCAAATACTCTACCATAAAATACCCATCACCATAGCAATGGGCATAAGTAAGTTGATAACAGAGGCAATACATTTACTATAGACTATTGTGGTTGGATAATGTAAAGTTATAACTTCTAGTAAAGCACCTACTAACATAAGAAATCATGGCACAGTCACACTACATATTGACATTAAGAGTAATTTTAATGAAAGACATTAATATTTTATATAACATTCTCCATACAAAGCATAATAACATCTCTGTGTCTTACAGCTTAGTGTCTCTTATACTGCATCTCATCTTGAAGGGTCATGTGTGTGCATGTGTATAGGAATCACTTCAACCACTCCTGAAATTCCTTTATTTATTTATGTGTAGTGTTCTAATATTAACCATTTCGGTATCTGAATTACTACAAATCTCTGGAGAGCAGAGCAAAATTTTTTTAAAAGCAGATTGCATCCCTAAACAACTTTTGAATTCTGACTGCAAAAAGTTAGTCTATCAAACTGAGTTCCAGAACAGAAATTCAGGTTGGTAAAATACAATTATCTCAATTTGAAACCAGGCATAGCACTGGGGATAGTACTGTGGAAATTACTACAAGGCTTTTAATGGAGAAAAATAGCCCAAACCTTTGTATTGTTTTTCCTTTTGACATTTGCTATAGCACAGTATAGGAAACACAACTTTATTTCTGACTTGAAGTAATGTTACAATGCTCTAAGTCACAAACTGGCTGCTTTTCCCCAAATGGTTCCTCCATCTGAGGAGAATATATGCCTGTTGAACTTGTGGTTACAGACCCCCTGTAAGGGGAAGATACAGAGAAGTGTTTGCTTTGTACAAGCAGTTAGAGACTTACCTGGCCTATAGAGCAAGGAGAGCAATGCACGTGAACATTTGGGGAGGGCCACAAATGAGGACAGTAGAGCCTCTCCCACTGATCTCAAATAGACCAGCATCATTAAATACTGGCAAGCAGAAATAACAGCAACTCCAAATCTTTGTCTCAAGCTTCAGGCCTGTGAGTCCTATCACTGAAGTCAATGGGACTTAACTGTTCAGGGGAAATATTCATGGGCATACATGCTTAAAAAATGGTTTCAGGCATGGCCAGTAGCATGCAGAATACTTCTGCAACTGAGATGTTTCATCTCAATGGAACTCAGTGCTTCAATAAGTACTGCATATAATCATAATATGACCTGCACTAGTTATTTTCTACACAACAATTATATTAAATCTCTTGCTGGTTACTAGAAAACTTTCTATGAAAGTTTTCTTCTCTTTTCCATAGATACAATCAATGGCATATTTTGGAGAGGATAAAGACTGAGCCTTGCTGTATTTGTAAAATAGACATTTGTGATGATGTCCATTCTGTTGAGTAATGCAGTTTTTTTTTCCAAATTAGCACTGGATTATATGGAGAACTCTTGAATAAACATTTGAAAATAAACAGTTCTGAAATTTGATAGACGAGCTCTGATAGCAGGAGCTATCATCTGCGATTCAAGGTATTCCATCCTTATTTACCTGACATGATGTCTGTTCTGAGACTCAAGTCACTGAGAACTGAAGTTACTTGGTAACAGGTCACTATGAGCTTTCCACCTTCTAAGTTTTCTGATAGCATCTTTTCATCATGCCTTGTTTGAAAATTATTTTACACCTATGATTTAACAAAATCTCAGAATATGTGGATATTCTCTAATATCTTATTACCTTTCTTATACTGTAGTGCCCAAAGCTGCCCCCAGCACTCAAAGTGAGGCCACCCCAGTGTAGAGCAGAAGGGACAATCCCCTCCCTGGCCTTGCTGGTGATGCTGTGCCTGGTTCCTCCCAGGACACCATTAGCCCTCCTGTCTGACAGAGCACTGCTGACTCATATTCAACTTTGTGTCAATCAGGAACCCCAGATTTGTGTTGTAGGTGCAAAAAAATCTTTAAATTATGGAGCATGGTTTCCCTTGAAATTATAACTAAGGAGTTTGTAAGCTACTGTGTTTTAGTTTTGCTTAAGCAGATTTAAATTTTTTTATGGGTATGGGATGATTTGAGGCATGTGTAGTACCTGTGTTAGTGACACACTTGCAAAATATCATCAAGAAAGGAGTGGACTTGTTATGAAAGTAAAGAACTACTTGTGTATTGCATTTCTCTTCTGGTGCTTCTAAATCCCTTATATTTAAAATGAAACAAAGTTTTGAGCCAATTTCTCTCATGTTGGGTTTTCTGTATATTGCCAAAACAATACTGATGTATAAAGGATTCTTGAACCATAATCCACATAAGGTATCCAGGCCTACCATGGCTAATGGATTTTTTTTAAAAAAACACACTAATGTAAATTATCTCAGATAATTCTTTAAGCATTCTTTTTAGAAGGCAGGAAAGCATGCAAAAAAATTTACAGTATACCACATAAGCAGGTTGACATTCTAAAAAAGACAAGGTTTGTTTCAGCCCTGTGCCTTTTTATCATCACATCTTATTACATTATGGTTTGAGATAAAAATCACACCTTGGGCATTTGAATACACTCAGTTTCACCTCCTCCCTCACAGGTGTCCCTCGAGGTACATTGTTATGTTACAGTATCACACTCCTTGTCGTATTTTATTGCTTAGTTGCAGATTGCAGTAATATTTTGAATACTGACAGAGTGGGCACAGCCTCTGAGCATCAGCACCAGTTTGCAATAATGTAATGTGCCACTGCACCAGTCCTAAAGACAACAAAAGCAAAAAAGATCTGCAAAAACATACTGAAAACATGCATCCTACTCTGCAGTATGTATCAATTTATCTATTTTTGGTATGACTGTGAGCAATGTCCCTGTCACCTTGACACTACTGCCGAGAAAACAATATGGAGTGCATGAAAAACTTTTGGATTCATCAGCTGTTAGGGTTGAGTGCACCCACTGCCAGACACTGAGTCTAACCACTCTGCTGTGTGGCTGCTGTGGCTGGAGGAGCAGCAGTGCTATAGGAGGGAGAAGGTGTGCTCCACATCTGTGGATATCCCCTGAGCAGCACCAGGTGAACCAAAGCTTGAAACTGAGGTTTCTCTCAGTGAGTGAGGGGGAAGAGGCAATTTCCACTTCTTGCTGGGAAGGCCAGACTGAAGGGGGCCATGGTGGAGATGGTGTTGGGGAACGTTGCCTGTTGTTGGTTAGTAGGTTTGAAGAGGTGAGATTTCAGAAGGAAATCAGAGATCTGGGATGTGAAGAATAGTACAAAAAAAGACAAGTTGTAACAATCTCTCCTGTAATGCAGGGACTTTATGCCAAATGAAAGAACATAATGATACATGCAAAAAGGTCAGAACCGTGTAAAGAACTAAGAATTTCCTACTGAAGAAATGAAAGACACCAATCTTAAAGATTCCTCCTTGGACTTGCCTGTTGCACCAATTGAAAGGAGAAGTAGGGCGGTGATTTGTAATGTGGAAAGATCAGCAGCAGCATCCTGGGGTGGATATCTGGGATGTGTCCTTCGTGTTGGCACTGTCCTGTGAACAAAGGCCTGATGACCAGGGTCTCAATGTCCCCAGCCAGTAAAAGCCATCAGATCTGGGATAGCAAATGTAGGAGTATCCAGATCCAGGAGGGTTGTTTGTATCCTAGGTAAGTGTAACACAGCCTTAGTGACCTGTGTGACAGCCTGGACATGCAGTTGCAATTTAAAAGGTGATGAGGATTGCCTCAGTGATTTTTAAGGGTCTTTTCAGCCTTCAGAGCAGTCTAGGATCAAGAAGTGCCTAAAATGATGCAGTCATAACCAAGATGGACTTCAAATGTATGTTGGCAGCAGAAGGGGAAGTGTGATGGAAAAGATCACTTCAAATGAGCACTTAAGGGAAAAAAGCAGCTTCTATGGGACAGGAAAGAGGAAAGAAAGACTTTCAATTAGGGAAAAAAGGAGAGGAAAGCTGACTGTCAAATTGTAAGTACATTAATGGGCTTTAGAAGTAGAAAAAAAAATCAAATTTTGAAAATGGGCCAAATTTGCACACATTTTTTATTCAAAAATTTCAAGCTAGTCTAGTGAATAAAAATGAGACTTATAAAGTCAATAAACCTGAGCTATTCAAACTCTAAAGTTTCTAATGCAGCTTATAAAAGGATGATTGATTGAAGTGACCACATAACTGGAACATGTATGATTTTTTTTTTCTTTCAATCCCTTTCAATCTTTTGATTCTACTATTGCAGTTGTTAGAAGATCCATCAATGGGTGAGCTGTCACAGAGAAGGACATGGTCTGGTCCACAGAGTATAGTAGAGATTTAGCTATATAGCTGCCAATTATTGCTGAAGAAGTTGTTCAGTTAGCTCTTCTGGGATAGCAAGTATAAACACAAGAAAAATCTTGGTGTGAAAAGCATTATTTGCTTTTGTCAGGCTTTAAACACATATCCACAGTAATTCTGAGTTGGGTTTTTGCAGTGCTTATCTTTGTTACATTGTACATCTATTTTTTTCATAATCAATAGAATTAAAATATATACATTTCAAATACATACATTTTCATCTGTCAGTGCTTTGGTTTGCTTCAAAGTAAACTTGGTACCCTTCACTCATCCTGGCTATAGTCATGAGAGGAAGCAGTGGCAGTGGTCACTGTGGTCATGAAGAAATTTGAGTTGGTGATGGAGACTCTATCAAATCCCCACCTCAGGTTTTACTGAATACATTTCGTGGCAGTTGTGGGCATGTGCATTTTACTCTGTTGAGTAAGAGACCTCGTGCTCCTGTTCTTAATGATGCAATGGATTTCACATGACTGCACTGCCAGCTCTCTACAAATTTAGGGCGACTTTAAGTCATTGAATTGTTAGTTAACTTCAGCCAGCTTTATCCATTCATCTTGCATGAAAGACACCCATACATGTCACAGTGGTGTATTTTGGTTTGGATTTAAATGCTGTTGATGCCCATGCAAATAGCAAGCAGCTGAGGGCCCCTAATGATCAGAGAGCATGCTCTTGCCTAGACCTTGGGAGGCTTAGGTAGGTTGGAGGTTCAACAGATGTGGGATGTGGGACTTCACACGGCAGACACAACTCTTCTACCATTAATCAGAAGGCAGAAATAGACAGGGCCCCACAAAGTTTAACCTGCTTGGCAACACTGCTTGAGGCAGGAACAAAGGTTCAGCTGTGCTGTTGGGATCTGTCTTGACACTGTTATGTACTCCAATTTAGAGAGGTCATTTGAGTCTATCTGAAAGGGCAGGAAGGAGGCTCCGATCCTGCCCAGCAGAAAAAGCAAAGTTGTAGTCATTGCAAAAGCCCCTGCTTTTTTTATTTTCATTTTTTCTCTCTCAATCATATGCTTTTTTTCCCCCCCATTTTTGGGTCACACATGTCTGCAGGCCACAGAGAGTTGAGAAGCAGCCTGGGAGATGAAGAGCTTATGGAAATGAGCTCCCCTCCTCCTCCTCATGCAGACTGCTAATCCTGATTCAACAAGATTTTTAAATTCCCCATCCGTGGCTGTGCAAACAATTTGCTGATCCCCAAGAGTTGCTCCAATCCAAGGCTGGAGTAACTCTCAGGTGCAGCTGTGAACAGGATTTTGGTTAAAGTCAAGTTCATAAATATTTGCCTAATATACCAGACTCTTTAAGCACCAAATAAAACATGCCCAGGCTGGGAAGGGAGTGTGGAGAGGCAGAAGGAGGAAGAGAAAAATACCCCTAAGTTTTTAAGCACTCATTTAAATACTTTTCAGTACTGCTGATATTTTATGTAACACTGGCTTTATTTATGTATTTATGTGTTTTGCTTTGATGGGGGATTATTTTTCTCACTGCAGTTTTCTTTTGATTGATGCAATGTGCCTGCTCACTTTCAGATATGGTTGGAGAAGAAGCAGCATAAGTTTGGTGACTATATTTAAAATGGGTAATACCAAATGGTTTTAAACTTTAATATTTCCCATAGACATTTAGTTTTACAAGTAATTTATTTTCTGAGATGCAAGTTTCTGCCTGGACAGTGTTGATTTTGAGTAACTTGATGTTCATTTCCCACCTCTGCATATTAATATTTGGACAACGAAGTTTCTAAATACCTTATTGCTGCTGGATTCTGTAATAGCCATTAAGGAAATAAAGTGAACTCCTTTATATCAGGATATTGTTTTTTCCTTATGATGCTTTTAATATATTCTTCAATAAGAAAAACAGCAGCTTCTATTATATGAGACAACTTTGTTAATCACGAAAACATAAGATATAAAATAGAATAATTTGTAAAATTGTGAATGTTTCCCAGTTAAAATATATACAGCTTGTGTCAGAATGACAGTTGATATAAATGAGTATTCCTCCATCAACTTTAAATCAACTTTGCTAATTTACACCCATTGAGAATCCTTCCCTTCCCTAATGTAATTTTTTTTTAATCTGGCAAATAAAAACTCTCATTTTAAATTAGATGCTTCAGAAAGTTACAATCTTAGTAAAAAAAAAAACCAACCAAGCAAACAAAATTCCTCACTTCAAGTCCTTGAAGAGAGTTGACATCTCTCTTTGATTGCAGTACATTTAATTGAACTTCTGAGTGATTCGTCAGAAAAAACAGACCAAGCATATTTAGATTTGCCACTGAGTTGCTTCTTTTTGAAAACAAATCTCAGCAGGTTTTGAACCAGGACAAAAAAAAAAAAAAAAAAAAAAATACGACTGGTTTGAAAAAAGGCAAAAAAAAAAAAAAAAAAAAAAAGAAAGATGTTGAATTTAATGATCCTTACTGTACTAGCATTTTTTTTTAAAGAGAGATGAGGAATATTTAACTATATATGTGAATGTAAATCAAATGTGTCCAGAACTTCATTAACGTTATGTCACCAAACAGATATACCTAGAAAATATTTATTCAAGAATATTACAGAAGTGCTGGGAGAAGAAAAATATGCTTCTGACACATACCTGTTACATTTAAACCTTGATTATGCATGCTTAATATTGCCAATTCTTTCAAGTTTAAATTTCAAATATACTTAGATATAGAAATAATTGTGATGTCAGCTGTCTCAACATGGACTGGATTGTATTTAGCATGCATAATATTGCTTAACAAAAATTATCATTATTTTATTAGATCTGGAGATATCAAATGGCCATAAATGCATATTAGTCAACATATCACTCTCTTACTTTTTTAACTAAGAGGAATATTGCAGTTTTTATTTAAAAAATAAAAATAATTACTGATGATTAAACATTTATTGAAATTTGACCTTGGTGTTGTTGGAAAAAAAAGTGATTCTGGGACCTGGTCTAGTAATGAAAAGTGGTTACCATGGAAATCTAAGTAAAGAGGAGTCAGGTTACATCTGTCTAATTCCTGCCATGACTTCTAGGAATTGGTAAAAGCTCTAGGTTAATGTAAGGTTGAGTTCATATCTTTCAACATTATAAACTTGATCTATAATGTTTTAATGGTCATATGATTGTCTGAAAAAACCTTCATCAATACCTTACTGATGTTTCATGGAATAAAATTACATAAAAGAAATAAAATACATACCATATTTACATAGAGAAAACATAGCTTATGGTTGTAAATGATAAAATACTTAACAGAAATCTGTAGAAATCTTAAGATTCATATCATAAGTTCATGTTTTTCAAGGAAAACATTTTATTTTCTCTTTCTGAAGGAATGTAACTGTGAAAGTCACCTTCCTTGTGGCTAGTGATCTCAGTTCTCAAGCTGGTGTGCACCTAGAGCAGGCTGCAGAAAGGAAAATGCAGACCTGTTGATTTCTTCTGTGGTAATTTATGACGCCAAACTTTTCATGCATCAATAAATAGAACAGTTCCTGCTAAGTCACATGAGCAAAATGAATGAGATTTGGCCTTCCATTAATGAAAGATGTCACATCAAGTGGTGTAAAATATGTGGCAGGGAGTTTGAAATTCATGAGAGCATATGGAGCAATGAATACATTGCAAATATCTCTTCCCAGGTTCCTGCTTTGATTCTGATTCTGTACTTTTTTTTAATAATCTGAATTGCCACATCCCTTCTGGATAAGAGAAGAGACCCCCTCTGATCACCAGGCTCACATTGCACTGATCTTCATCCAGAAGAACCCAGCAGCCTTGTTTCTCCGACAGGGTGGTTTGTGTTTCAGAGCTGGTGTTTCTCAGCTCAAATACCACTGAACACTACTGTGGAGAAGCACACTTTGCTTTCTTGGGCTTCTGTGGAGAGCTAGTTAGTTCTGTTCTTACTGCATTTCTTTTTTCAGAAGTTTTTTTCAATCTGATTTCTGACCAGGGTAATCATCTCTGTAGTGAGGTTTTACCCTAAGGGCTCTGATACCAATAATACCTTTGAAGATCATCTCATTGTGCCTTAGTGTGTTCTGCCCTGTGCACTGGGTCTGGCTGAGATACAATTATTTTTCCCCATAGCAGCCCTCAAGTGCTCTGCTTTGAATTTGTAGCTAGAAAAGTGGTCAACAGCAGTGTTTTGGCTACTGCTGAGGAGTGCTCCAGCAGCATCAATGCTGTTCTCCAAAATTCCAACCCCCAGTTCTGCCAGTAGGCTGGGAGTGGGAAATCTGAATACATGTGCTGCAGCACTGCTGCCTGGGAAAAGGTCGGACGTCACTTGCTGATGGGAAGTAGAGAATAAAATCTTTGGTTTTTTCTTTGATTGTGGAAGCCAGCCATTGACTTTTACTTTACTAAACTGCCTTATCTCAATTTATGAGTTTTTTCCTGTCCCTTTTCTGGATGAGAAGGGGAAATGATAGAGCAGTTTGTTGGGAACCTGGAATCCAGCCAAGGTAAACCCACCTCACCCTGATCAATTTACTATGCCTCTTTTGACAGGAATTTTGCTGCCACTGCAGTGCCTTAAAAGGCTATTCTAGACTTCTCTTCCTACCCACCACCATCTGTGAATGTTTTTACCTATTTAATTTTTTTTTCTTAATAATTATCTGGTGGGATTGAGTGTCCTTTTTGTTGCTTCTCTTTGCCTTACAAAATTAAAAGCCTCTTTGGGGTTTTCTAAGTTTCTTGGTGGCTCAGAAGGTACCGTCACTCAGCCAACACTTCTGACTTCTCTCAAATCATCTTCATAATCAAACTGCATGAGGTTTAACTTGAATCACAGAATAATGTTGGTTGGTTGGTTGGTTGGTTGGTTGGTTGGTTGGAAGGGATGTCTGGAGGTCATCTGGTCGAGTTTACTGGTCAAAGCTGAGCTAATCTTTTGTTAGATTCTAATTCTCAGGGTTTTGTCCTATATTCTATGACCATAAGCTTCGTACATCTAATAAAGTTAGGAGACATAATCAAGATGGAGTTAAAACAGTGAAGACTCTGCAAAAGTGCTTGGGAATGTATAGACAATCCTTTTTCCACCTGCATATTAGATCATTATTGCCACATGAACCTAACTATTGTGTGATGAATTTATCCCATTCACCTGCTTCTAATAATATCTCAAAACATGGAACTCCAGTGATTGTTTCGGTCAAGAAAGTGATGTTTGAGATCCCTGATGATTCATTAATCTCTACAGGATTGAGTGACATCTTAAGCATTGAAAACAAAAAACCCAAACAAACAAAACACCAAAACCAAACAAGCTAAAAAAAAGAAAACAAAGAGGGCTTCCTTATGCCTCTTCTGTGACTTTGGAAATCAGGGCACTTATTTAACTGCTAACTGTAAGCACCCACATTTGAAAATACAGGTCATAACTCGATAAGAAAAGTGATACAAATCTCTTTTGCTAGAGTTAAAATGTGCTAGGCAAACAGTACACCCCCAAAATGAAGCCATCTGCTTAAATAAGCCATCCGTGGATTGTGTCTCTCTACACGTATTTTTGTGATCCCACTGAGGGCAATGCATTTCCATAGCTGGCACAAATCAGTGTTTTTCCCTGTGAGCCACCCAAATTTGAAAGATCTCTGTCCCAACTTGCATTCTGATTTAAAACAATTATAGAATTTCCTGATGTTTTGGGACCTGTTAGATTTCATTATTATTTTTGTCCCCATTTTGTTACTTTCCCAGGTAATACATTAAAATAAAACTACAAATAATATTCAGGTTGTGTCACCTTGGAGAAAGCTTTCACAAAACATCACAGAGGAAATAGGCACAGATAAAACCTGTGAAGAAAATACAGTAGGATGTACATACACTTCTCCCACTCATTGTTTGCAATTTGCACAATTTTTGCCAGTGTTTGTAGGCAGACCTAGAAAACAAGCCAATGCATAACTGCAAAACATAACCTTGGGACTGAAGCTATTGAAGAGCTCATGACTCCACCTCTTCTCCTCAGTTTTACTTGCTGATGGAGAGTGCAATTCTACCATTGTCCAGGATTTTTATGCAAACATCCCTGACCATCCATGTAGAAAAGCTTCAAGCCTGCTCCAGGGAATGCTTTATCATCTGACACAATTACAGTGAGTAGAAGGCTGGATGATATTCCAGTCTCCAGTGGACCCAGTGTCTTGTGGTGGCAATGGAGTTCAAATCCCTTAACTCTAGTTTGGCCAAAATTGGGATGTAACATGGCTGTCCCACCTTTGAAAGGAATTTCCTCTCCCTCCGCTCTTGACTAGACAATCGTGTAAAAAGTCACATTCAATTCTCATGATGAGAGCTCTTCAGTTATGCAGACCAGGTTACAATAAATTATGATGCTTAAACCCAAACATTCCTTTTCATCAGCACACATCTTGAGGGAATAGTTGTTTGTTTGTTGTAAGGACAGTATTTACGATGTGCTGTAGTGAATTCTTCATCCAAGAAAGCTTTTTGGTTTTGATTTTTGTTTTTTAGTATTTAATTTGAGAAAGACCTCAGTTCTTTAATATATCTTAGATGATCACAGTAACCCTTTCTGACCTTGAAATCCAAAGTCTTGACTGAGGACTACACAATGCTGGAACAAGACCATTTCTATTATCTTCTCTAATCCTTCTCTTGCTGAATGCACCACGCCCACTTGCTAGAGCATATTTTCTTTCATTTGACACTTTTTCAAATTGTGGAATTACCACCTCAAGTCACATGTTCCTGACAGCAACTGCAGGAGGAAGAAAAAACTGAGCTCAATTGTATATGTGATTTTTTTTATCAATCTAGCCCTAGGTGTGCAGAGATCTTATGCTCATCAAGTATATTCAAGTATGCATTTTAGAACTGGCACTTTGCAGAGCTAATTTTCCTTGTCAAAGCCAGCAAAAGCAATTATATAATGTAAACATTTGATTCACTTTCATTGTGCAGACTGTATTTTTCCTAACCCCACATTCTTAAAAGCATATGCATTTGTGTAAAGACTTTGAGGTCAATCTCTCCATTGGTGCAGTCTTGTTGCTCCCAGTGGCACTAATGGGAGTTAAGCATGTGCATCCAGGGGCTAGTATTCAATTGATGGGTTGAAGTCACAAATTGTTAGGTAAGTCCCCATCCCAGTACTCAGCTTCTTTGGTATATCTATGTTAGTGTGAAGAGGTTTTTAATGAAAAAAACATATTTCTACCTTTCAGTATTCAACCCTACATTTCAATCTAATACGCTATGTAAAGAGATTTATTTATGGAGCAGATGCCCTCAGATGTAAGCTAAAAATTAGTCTTAAACTGACCTTATCCTGGTTCACATTACAGAAACCATTAGCTTGCATTAGCACTGGTTTGCTGTGAAAAGGCTCTGGGGCTTTACAAGCATTCCCCATGCTCCCCCTGTCTCTCTGTCTCTTTGACATTGTGCCACCCCATTGTTTAGAAATTAAAATATTCAGTGTTCCTCTCACTGCATGCAAACAAATGAGCATTCATGCAACCCATACGAAATAATGGTGTTGACCTTGTTAATAGAAAGATATCCTCCATCTAAGACTAATTTCTTACTGCAGTAGAGAACCACTAAATGCTTATAGATATAAATAAGAGAGAAATTTAAGCAAACTTATTCTTTTGCAAAAACTATATTTCAACCTACTGAAGTGGTAGCAGACACTTCTTTACTGTGGTAAATGCTGTATCGTGCCTGCCACTGTTGTGTTCTTCCTGTATTCATGAAGAAAGAGATTCAGAAAACTAGTACCTGTGTTTTTTAAAACAGATCCTGAGATGTTGTTCTGAGCCACCTCACCACAGCCAGCCCTTGGTGCTGCAACATCCCAGCAGTGTTGAAGTGATTCCTGTATTCCCATTTAAAGAAGGATCGGACTTTAGGGCTCTTCATAGAAATATCCTGCTTTCTTGATTGCCTGAACACTTCCACCTTGTAAGATTTATTAATGGATGGGCAAGAGTCTGTTTGCATTGAATATTCTGCAGGGAATCATCTATGAAGGATTGTATAGAAGGGTTGTGGTGATTCCAACCACATGCCAACACAGTCTGTCTTCCTTACAAGAGCAGACTATAATTTGGGTATTAACATCTTTTACTCAGTGAACAATTCTTCTTTTGGGTGGAATTCAGACCAGTGCAGAGGCCTCAAGAACTTAATTGGTGCACAGGCTCTTTCCTATGGCTCTTCAAATAGTGCTGGATTTCACCCTTAATGAAGTATTGAGTGGGCTGCCTATGAGTCTCAGAGGAAAATGTATTGGTGTGCTCTGGCACTATTGCTCCCACTTTATGTGAACCCACTCCAGCTTGCTCCATGCTTCTGGCTTGGTGCCTAGCTTTGCAGACAAATGTCAACCTGCCAAATATCTTCCATTTGCATTCCAGACCATTTCAGAAACCATCCAAACCAAACAACAACAAAAAAAAGAAAATTAAAGGGGAGAGGCAGTGACTTGTCGAATTTCCTTCCTTGATCCCTTAGGGAAAGGGGTTATTACTGAATGTTGTTGCATAGGAACCACCGTGAAGAATACATGAATGGAAGGGTGGGAAAGAGACAGAAAAAAACACCTTTAAATCATAAAACTGTCAGCTTAAAAACATAGAGCAACATTTCAGTCTCAAAGCCGATGTAGGAACTGTTGTACATGTTATGGTTTCTCAGGGATTTACTTGAGGCTATACCTTTTTCTTTCTTTCATCAGGTAGCAGGCACAGTTTTTTTGGTAGACAAATTAATAGATTCAGAGGGAAGTTTTTTTCTTAATATATGAACATGTAGTAATGTGTAAAGTATTAATCTGTGAATATGAAAGGGTTTTCAAGCACTGAGTACTGTAAACTAGCGGCTGTACTGTTTCTGCTTGAGACAGGCTCTTTAAAGTGTAATTCTCAGGAGAAACTAATTCACATGTTCTGAATAGTCATCTTGAGCAGCTCAGCTGACTAGATAAGGAATTGAGGGAGACCAGTTTCCTAGCTGAGATAGCTAGGGTTTACCATTGGGGAAATGAGCCTAAGAGCCTTACTCAACTTTCCAGTAGAAGGAGGAATAAGTGTTACTGCAGGCCTGTGGCTGCATACATTATGTCTGACAACCAAATGCAAACAAAAGACGTTCGTCAGGGTTTGGAGCTGGCACAGAGTACCATGCTTCATGTCTCTGATTGGACAAACTAGAGAATTTGTCAGCTGTGGGGGTGAACCACTGATACATGCTGTAGTTGCTTTCATGGCTGGGCATTTGATAAGAAACTAAGCTGCTAATTCTTGAAATGACCTTTTACACCTGGCTTGCATGTACAGGAAACTGCTTGTGAGCAGGCAGCTGGAACTTATGCTGTTGTGTGAAGCTGTAGCAGGCAGCAAGATAACCTGCCTCTGCTCCTGCTTTGCTTTTTCTTCCGAAGCACCAGTTCTACCCAGATGCTTTTACGGTTGAGCTGATGGGATGGGGATCCAGTTCAAGTCCCTTTATGTTTCTGAAAACACAGAGGTAACCAGAAAAGAAATTCCTAGGTGGATTTGGTCAATTCTTGTTAGTAGCTTTTAGTACACCCCCTGTAAAGCAGCAAAGGATCTTCTTCTAAAGGGGAACCTCACAGATAGGCAGCTGAGAGCCTGTGCAAATTTATCACTTAGCCTCTACCCACATGAAGTAGCTCCCTGTTAGTCACTGCCCTTTTTTAAACTTTACTCTGATAATTAAAATATTACCATCGGGAAAAGACTTCATCACCTCAGACCACTGAAAGTAAAGATGATTATGTTATAAACTGACATCGCAGATGCTGAACAAAAGCCACATGCCACCAACTAAACAAACTGACTTCCTGCTTAAAAGCATCATAACACATGCATAATTAGCTAATTAAGCTACAAAATAAATAATTATCCAGTGTGAGAGTAAGAGGAGGAAAGAGAAGAAGGGTTAAAAGGTTACACACAGACATATTTTTTTCCTCTGGAAAGATAACTAAATCTTTCCACCAGGAACTCACTAGCTCTATTTGTGATTTTCATTTAGGACTGCCTACTGAATGGTTGCTAATTACATGTATCCACTGGAAATGGCAGTAGCTGTAATCTTTCTGGGTGATAAACAGTCTGCCTTGTCCACCCTCGCTGCAGATTTTTTTCTTCCTTGAGAAATTGCGTAGAAGTGCATAAGAGCACAGAGGTGCCCGGCTGTGCCTCAGGAGACAGCTGCTCGAGGCTTGCTCCGCCCCAGCTTCCCTGGGTGGTCTTTGGCTGGTGACTCAGGGATAGATTCAGGTGAGGACAGGAAGATTTTGAGTCCTGTGAGAGCACCTTTCCAGCCCCCACTCACCTGCTACCTTCCCAGTGTTTCTCATGTTGGGGTGAGGAGATCCCCCAGTGCCTCTAGGTCTGGGCATGCCACCAAGTGTCTCCGTCGCAGGTAGCTCAGTGCGTAATTCCCTCCTGTCTGGCTGGGGATCTACAGATGAGGTATTATTTCGTGTGTGGTCCCCTTAGGGGCTCAGTCTGCCAGGTGGCCTCAGAGTACTCATAGCCACCAGAGGAGCGGTGCCACCAGTCCCACAGTGAACCCATAGCTGGGGACCAGGAGACTTTAGCAGGGTTTCCTGCTCTGCCTGAGATCCTTTGAACCCTTCTCACTGAAAACAGGGGAAAGGGGGAGGTGCTTTCTCCATCTTTGCTGTGGAAGCTGTTCCACTTTGCATCAAATAATTATAGTTTCATTAGAAACACATAGGGAGATAGCAAGACCAAGCATGACTTTAGCAGTTTGGGGCCCTCACCTGGAAGGGAAGGGCACAGACTCACGCTACTATCCCTGTTGTAATAACTATTTAAGTATTTTATCCAATGGCTGTTTAATATGAATCACATAAACACATTGAAACAAGAGACTGGAGCCTAGGTATCCTTCCTTCCAGGTGAGTGCCCTGACTAGTAGGGTAGGGATTCATGCTCAGTCTTGCTTTCCCTCTTTGGCCAAATGAATCTCTAGATGTTTCTTGCAAAGTGAAACTGATTTGGAAGGAGGGACTGAAGACTCTCACAAAGGCTTCCAAGGCAGGAGCAGCTGGCATGCAGAGATCCTCCAAAGATGGCAGCATCTCCCAGCTGAAGTGTGGGTGCTGTGGTGACCCTGTCTTGCACAGGAATGGCAGTTGGGGAAAGAAAACCATGTGGGGAATCCCTGCTCTCTCCCCCTTCCTTTCAAAGGAAGTGCACCTAATCCCAGGGGAAAAGTTGACTTTGACCTATATCAAACCATGTAAATCCCTGAAGAGGGTGAATCTGTGTCCCTAGTGCTGCAGTTCCAGGTGGGGACATCATATGAAGGCTATGTCATGGGATGAGCAAGAAGAAATGCCCTTAAGCCACCAGATTCTGCAGAGATGATTTTGCCTTGCATAAGCACCCTTTCATCTCCTCATGTCTCAGTTTCTCATGAACACATTTCTCTCACTGTTCATAGAGCCTGGTTATTTTGGTGTCTACCTCTCTTACAGTGAAGATGTACATCTTCCAGTAGTGCAAAGTGTTCATTTCAATCAAAGATTTCTATGTATTTTCAGACTTGATAATAATAATTAGTAACAAAGAATTCTCTCCTCAAACTAAAATTCCTAGAAATAGGTAACGGGGCAGGTTTGGGCATTTTGTTTCAATACAGGGCAGTACTCAAGCTTGAGCTAGATTCAGTGAAAGAAGATCTGACCCTAAAGATTTGTTCGCTGAGCCATAATCACCAGCCTGAGGCTGCTAGACTAAATTATCTTCCGCCAGCACTTATTTTGATTTGGCCTACATGAATTGACTCTATGGTAAATAGATGCATATGGAAACATAGGTTTCTCTTAATAAAATAGGATACTAAAATATTATGGCAAAATGTTTGTCTGGGTAGTGAGATCATACACTTGCCTAGATTCATTCACTTGAGTACTGAATGTTTTCTCAAATATCCCCTAGTGCATATCTGGCAAGATCTCAAAACATTCTTAACGCAAATTGTCTTTGGTCAATAAATACCAGAAGTGTCCTAGAGAAGAAGATTTATGATATGAGCAATACAAACACACCCATAAATCAGAACAGGAACGCTTTCAGGTAGCACAGTCGGCATTTATGCAAATCACAGTAAAGGCAGAAATACACATACAGGACTTTTAACCAATGACTTACCTTTCAGTGTCTCACATTAACTAAATGAAAACACAGAATTTTCTTAGGGAACAAAACATGATCTCAACTACCTCAACCATATTGTTGTATCTGTAGATAATAATTTGCTTCTTCCTTCCTTAGTTTTCCTGAATTGGTGAATTGGATGCTTCAGATTTCTAATTAGAATATCAATAAGTTTTCAAGGTATTACAGTCTTAATTCATTGCAAGTCTTCATTTTCTGGAGAGAAAACTGAACTATTGGCATTGGCAGCAAATTGCTGTTGCCTCCTTCCTTTTTCCCTTGGGCTGCCTTAGCTGTCCTGGTGTGGCAGGCAGATTTAGAGCAGAGCAGCCAGTGTGACCAGAAGGTGTGTGTGTGTGGGGGGGGGGGGAGATGTGCAGCAGAGTCATTACCAACCAACAAAGGGAATTGGTGCTGCAAGGGAAACAAGGCAGTGCATGAGGTGCGTAGTGGCTGGGCTGACTGTGGTGAGAAGCAAGCACAAAAACTCCACACAGAGCCCAGCAGCCCATCAGGACACAAGGGAGATTAAAGCAGGTGTGCATATTAATGCGTGAGACATATAGGCAAAGGGACCAGATAACTGCCTTTACATTCCAGCAGGTCTCACAATCCCCTAATTCTTGTGCTATCACCATGTGATACATGGTTTTGAAGCAGAACACAGTCACATGGCAACCCTATATTTTACTGCTTGTGGGTAATTTTCTTGTCCTGTCAGAATCAAGTAACTTTGTCTTTGCTATCAATGTGTGGTCTAATACATATATCATGTCAGTGCTGCACCAAGCTGACACACGCATTAGATGCACTGACAGTAAACAGGAAGTAATCCAAAGTTATTAGGCAGGAAAAATACAAAGAAGCCTGTAAGCTTTTACGCTGCAAAGCTATCAGCAACTCCAAGATTTTTTCCTTGTTGCTTCTCAATATTGAAGACTATAAATATACATATTAAAAAGCTTTGTTTTCAAAATCTGCAAAAGCAGAAACAGCTACAGATCCTGATGCTGAAAAAAGTAGGGCTTAGGTGAATTCTCTCTTCACTGAATCTGGTGTCAAATGGGTGTTTACCCATTGGCTGTCCTAAATATGTCCCTAACTAATGGCTTTACTTTGGAAAAGGATTAGAATCTCTTTTACTATCTCACTACAAATTCAAATTTGTCCTATTTTGTAGGCCTCCATATTCTCCCTGTCTGGTAACTTTTCACAGCTGAAAACTGCGTTCTAACACTAAAACTAGTTATAAAGTTGCTGCTGTTATATCTGTAATCAACTATTATTCTCTCAGACCACTATATAACTGTACAATTTTAAACAATTGTCACTGGAAGGTGCTCCAGCCCTGTAAATATCAAATTACCTGAAAATTTGTCTCTGTACCTCCTCCAGAATTAAGTAAATAGTCTTTAATTTGCCAAGAGCCAGTCCTGGAAGGCATTTGTGAAAGCCATTGTGACAAGGTAAGGGTGGATAAGTCCTATGGCATTTGAAGGAAGAAAGATGAGAGGAGGAGAAGCAGTAATCTTCAGGCAAATAAAAGGTAGAAGATTTGGCTGTCCCTGTAGGCACTTTGGTGTGGCCTGTCACCACCAGATCTTTCAAAAGGGAGTTTAAAGAAAAAGAATCGGAAATCTTTAGACTCTTATTCAGGAACACTAAAATTAAGAGAGATTATTGCCCTATACTTCTTTGAGGACAGAAAGATATTTTTATGAGAAAAGACAGCTTTTAACTTTGACAACACCATTATTCAATGGTGCCAAATCTTGTATTGCATTTTAGAGAGGCTAGGAAGTTTTTGTAAAATAAATTCACTTTCTTAGGATCTTGATACCTTGGTTATCAAGTCAAGACAACAGTAAGGCAGGAAAACATAAAATGAAGTAAATAAGCAGTTTAGAAATTAGGAAACACAGACTATTTTTTCAAAGATCTAAATATCCATATTCCCTTACATTGCCTAGAATTTCTTAAAAAAATTTTATTATTGAAACCAGACTTCCCTAGTCTGAAGTCTTGAGTTGTAAGTCCATTGAATGCTTATTAAAGACATATTTTTACATTGAAAACTCTCCTTTTTGTTTTTAAGAAGGTGTGGGAGTACATTTTGTGCTTGTGTAGTTGAGACCTGGACTGAAAAATAGTCATGTGCTGCCAGCAATCCATATGAGTTAGGTCAGATTTTAATCTCTTTGTATAGGGGCCATGTTTTTTATCTGGTAGTGCCTACTTCAGTTCACGTGGTGAGGTAGGGTAATCAGATAGGGTATCTTTAATCTGTGATCTAATACATCTGCATGTAGGACATTTTCCATATTAGCAGCTTTTGTAAAAGACCCTTTTCCTCTCTGGAACCTCTGAAGCCTGTCTTTTATCATTCACACCATGTCTACAAGAGAAGGTCAGGTATAGACTATGGAAAGACCATCTGATAGTGGTGAATTTGAGACAGTCTGGGCAGCAGCCCAGCCAAAAAACACAAGAAAATTAAATCAGAGTAAAACTTGTTTCCATTGCAGCCTTGGGCAAAGCACGTTGCCCATGGCTGAGATGAAGGATACCTTGCATGCTGCGGGATGCCTGAAGCACTTGTGGAAACATATGGAACAGGGGCAAGTTCTAGTACCCTCCCTAATGCTGTGGTAGGATTCACAACTTACAGGTAAACTTTAGTGTTAATTTCAGGGTGGTGAAGTGGATGTCCTCTTATCTGAAGTTCAGCCAGATCATCATGAGCTGGAAATTCCAGTGACTTTAAGCCCTCAAAACAACTGCTATTAGTGTTTTACCACAGTGGACTACTTCAAAAAAATGAAAAATATCCAAAAACCCCTTCAAATCCCACTGAACTCTGTTGGAGAAAAGGCCTGAGTGAATAACAATGCTTTAGGTTAATTTTGAGTTAAGGCATGGTATGATTCTCATTACATTCAGGTCTGGGCAAACTGGTTCAAATAAATGATCTTGTGTTTCCAGCTTTGCAAGCTCTTAGAAATACTTTAGCCTTTTTTTCCCCCTTTCCCTAAATTTAGTTTAAAAAAAAACAAGGAAAAAAAAGCTGTACTCATGGCTGGAGACACTTTCATGCCAACTTTCACCCTGCAGCAAATTTTTCATGCCTGAGTTATAAAAAACCTCAGAGAAATAAGTGCTGATATGTTAGGTAAACATCTGAAGACCTTGAACTACAATTTTGCAAGGGGTGCTGTGAACCTGACAGGACAAAAGATTAATCAGACAAAAGCCTCTCTTCATAGCAGTTACTCTTAAGAGGGCTGTGGTGTCTTTTGGTGGGTAGGATACAGACACAGGAGACAGAACACCTCACTTCTGCTCATGTTTCAGCTTGCTGAGTGACCTTTAGCAAAATGCAGTATCTGTGATACCCATTTTTGCAAAGATCCTTGGATAAAAAATGCTGTGTAGTTTTCTAAATATTGGCATGCATTAGCCTGCAAATTTCCTCTCCAGGCCCATTCCCTTTTCAGACATTTATACTGTGGAATTAATTACTCACAAAAGCATAAACTATTTTTGGTTTTTCTATGTGTTCCTCCTCCTCTCGGCCTTTCTTAGCTCTTATAAACTTTCTAAAAATATTCTGAGAGTGTAACTCATCCTGGGTATAATTCCAGAGATGAAGCTACTTAGGAAGCAATCTTGTAGAAACATAAGGTGAGTTCTGGATGTTCTGAGTGTGGTGATAGTAATGGGTTTTTTGGAGAGGATTTCTTTCTCACTTGGTTCCTATATTTTTCATCACTGATTTCTGAAGCAGAGACACAGTGGCTAATGCAGATGGCATCTGCTATATGTCCAGAACATTAACTGCTATGGTTATGTTTAGAAAAACTTATCAGAAACACAATATTTTAATCACTAATTATGCCTGTGGAAAATCAAGAGCACAGAAGATCTTTGTAAATTGAAATTAATAATGTTTATACAGCTACAGTTCTTTTCCAGGAGACTGGAATATTGCATAAGGATAATATACAAAAGAGAAGTTGAATGAAAATGCTTAACCTGTAAGGACCTTTCCTTTTTTTCTTCTCCTTTCCTTCTGCTTATAAACTGTCACATCTGTTTGAATGTTGCAGGGAAACAGAACATCGAGCTCTTGCTTTTTTTTTTTTTTTTTTCTGGTAAGAAAACAAACCTGAAGAATTAAAAGACTCTTGGCCTTGTCTCTTATTTGGCTCTTATTTTACATAATAGTCTTTTTATACACCCACTTGAACAACTGATGTGCTCATTTAGAAGGGTGTAGGAGAGATTCACCCCTAAGAGTAAGGAGAAGAAAAAGAGAGATGTATCCACATCTGGTTTGTCTCATTCACAACTATTAAGCATCCTAATAGTGGCTGATTTATTGTAAACATCAGTTTGCAGTTTATTAACGCTTAATTAAATTACTTTTATTTCCTTTGCTTATTTTTCATTCCAGAGACAAATGTAGCTGGATGATTCATTGATTTGCATTGATACTTTGTAACAAAAATGAATAAAATTGCATGGATTAAATAAAATATATTTAGCGTCATTCAGAACAAAAATAATAAGATAAAATAAAAGTGCACTTGGTAAAGTAAACTAATTAACCATTTTCTGGGTATACTTAAATAATGAGCCATCTTTTACATTAAACAATTGGCTTTTCTCTAATTAAGCAGAGCACTCAGAATGTTCTTGGTGTGTGGGTTAACCACCATGTTTTTTAATTCTTCACTCCCTGCATGCCATTTTATTTTTTCTCACTGAGGCAATTTAAACAGATATATGTATATATTTTATAATTATTTTACTGTTTCTCATGATAAAACACGACTTCACAACACTAAAAATGTTTCCTATTTTCAGCAATGGATGCAGAGATAAGAAACACTGGAATGTTACTAATAATTCCAATCAAGTCCATCATGTTTTAGCAGTATGAGGAAATGCATTAAGATTAAATAACTGAGAAAACTGAGGAGCATTTGAAGATTGATGCAACTTGGGTAACATTTAGAATTTGGTGGGGATTTTTTGAGATAATTACTCTCTGATTTGTACTGTAGTTTTTCAAAGGAAATTAAATGTTCAAATACACATTCCCATTCCAGCATGTTCAAGTATGGTAATATAACTTTTCCTGCGATCTAGATAAGTGGAGGTTGATTAGGGCAAGGGAATAGTGCCAGCAGCTTAGAACTTGAACAACATCAGAGCTAGGTGAAATCCTAACCTCACACTTTTCAAGTTTCTTCGTAAATCTGGAACCCCATGTTTGTGAGATGGCAAGGGGATAGGCAGAAGACATTCCCATACTCTGATTAGGTGCCTTAGCTCAGACAATCATGTCATTATATTTTCAAGTTGAAGGTTATTAAAACTTAATTTCTACTCTGTTATTTTTTGCCCCAGCCTAATTGTAATTGTTCAAGACACAATCTCAATGAAATCAAATAAACTTTATAGTTATTTTCAGTCACTGACCTATCAAGCATTTTTGAGTTCATGAACAAGAACTTCTGTCATAAGCCATATAGGATTTTAGCCAGGACATTTCTTCTAATCACAGATTTCTTTCATATTGCCTCTTGTTGGCTAGATTGAGGCTTGCAAATGTTGCTAATCCAATGAACACTGGCAGATTTCAATTTTTGACATTTCCAGAGCTCTTTCTCCAACTTCTTTGACATTTTGATATCTGAAATGCTATCCTGTCAACATTTCAAAATCAACACCTGATGTCAATATGATTCAAATTCACTGCCTTCACTGGGCTTCCGTCAGGGTTGAAGTTGGCCCATGAACTTAAACAAGGGCTTATATTAATATATTCCTAAGAAATAATTTCAATTACATGTTGCAGAACCAGGCAATATTATGCAGCTGCCATTGCATGAATATAAGGATGACATGAAACCCATGGTTGTTCAACTTTTGTAGTTATTCTGAAATTCATGAAAAGTAGATAAATTGTAGAAATTATTCAGAAACAAATATATTATTTAGAAACATTTCTGTTGTGTTCCATCTGATTGCATACTGGTGACACAAAAATTTCATTGGGTTTTTATGTACCCAGTGAGTACAAAGACAAATTCTTCCCTTCTTCATGAAGTGCCAAGTTCCAGTTTTGCACAAAAACATTGCTAAATACAGCACCTTATGGTTTGTTCACCAATTGTTCTTATGTACAAGACATTAGTTCCTTTCACCAGTCTGAGATGAAAGGTTCTGCTATGATGTCTAGACCAGATCAATAAAGCACACTTTATATTAACCATTACCACCTCCCATTCTTTTCTCCATTCTTCTTTCATTGTTAACATAAATTTTGCTTGAACAAAAGTACAATATCAAAAGGCTTTCCTTTTGGTTATCTGACACAAGACATTCAAAATATTCTCAACAAATGGAGTTTTGTAACACTTTTGTGGATTCTGCTCTACAGACTAGAAACCGACCAAGTTCTTTGTCCCAGGATATGTTTTATAGGTGCAAATTGATGAAATACGTTGACAGTACCTGCTGTTTCTGCCCATTTAGTTCAGTGATCCTAAAAAAGCATTCACTTCGGGTCAGTCTAGTGGTTTATCCAACAAAGTGTCCTTTCCTAAACGGTATCTGTAAATGCAAGTACAAGGACATACCAGGAAAAGACATGGTAAATGTTTTTTTAAAATAAATATATGATCTTCCCCTGTCATTCTCCTCAAACATCTTTTTATGTTCTGTTAATAGGAATTCCTGAGCCTGATTTTGTTTTTCTGTTTAGAAACATACAGTTCTTCCACCTCTGGAACTCATGTGGATATTCCTCATCCTTTTCTTTTGGCAAGGAGCTCAACTGGGCTGCTATCTTCTGCATAAACACCACTTTTTGTATGTTTAGAGTCTGATTTCTTCAAAGATCCTTAGTATTTGAACTGGAAGATAAACATAGGTATGTGGACCTTACCCAAACTCCTCAGGCCACTTGGGGTTTTGTAAACCAGATAGAATGGTCCTCACCAACTCAGTCATTCTTGTACAGAAACTATTCCATGCTGAGATCCATCAGTTATATATCTGAAACTTTTCCCATTATAATTTTTACTAGATGAGATCTGAACCCTTTATAGTCATAGAATGGCTATCGTGGATTTCTACTGTGGTATGATGAGGTTTCTTTTGTCTTGTCTACTCTTTTCTTAAGGATTCTGAACACTTCATTTACTTTTATGATTACTACTGACTTGATAGTTTTCATGGAAGTGTCTTTAATATTTTAAAGATCAACTTTCTCCACTGAGTAGTAATGGTGTGAATGTAAGACAAGTTTTCTCAGTGTGCTTCCCTTTATATCTCTCTACATAAGTCAGATTTTCTCACCCCAGAATTTACTCCATGTCATCCATGAATGTTGAGCAGTGCTGTTTTCTACAGAATTTCACAGGTGATCTTCATCTACTTCAAGAAAAAGTCATTTATTCCTAATGTCTGCTTCAGATGTGTTTCAATATGTAGTCTAAAAGTTTTTGTTGGTTTATGGACTATTGAGGATTCTAAGGAAAAGAAGTTACTTGCGCGTAAACATAAATTTACAGTGGGAGTTTAATTCATCTTGGAGGATTCGTAGTGGGTTTCTAAACTGAATAAACTCAAAGCCACTGATTCAAACCATTTTGATAGGGAGTCTCTCTCAGTAAAATCTCAGTGAAATTTTCAGCCTTTGCATCTGCTAAATGACCAAAATGGTTTTAACAATCTCAACTCCTATGTAGGCCCTTAAATAAAAAGCAGGTTTGCAAAGGTACTTAGTTCTTTGTAATTTCTGATGATAGCATTCTGGCCAGTTTTTCAAATAAGTGTAACATCCTTTAACAATTCTTCATCTGTTTACAATAAAATAAGAATGGAATTATGTTTAAACCCTGTTGTGTTTCATGGATGTTACCTCATTGGACTTTTGCTCTTAATATGTGCTTGAGATATGCAAAGTCTGGTGTTTTAATTGATTTCAGACAGAAAAAAAGAATTAATTCTCAAAATTGGTATTGGGTGGTTCTTATTTATTTCAGCAATTTTTAAATTAAAGAGCCTTATTTCACAGAGATTATTGTTCTTTGGGTCAGGGTTGTGTCTCTTTGGATCTCTGTAAAATACTTAGCAGTATCCTGAGTGCTAAGATATTTAGGTTAATTATGGAGTGTAAGTAAACAGATACTTTCTCAATCATTCTGCAAACTCAGGAAGGTATATTGAAAATAAAACTGTTCTTTCCTGTCTTCTCTCTTCTCCTCCTCCCTTAAGGGTAGTAAGGAGTTATGATATTACAGGTTATTAAAATAATTATTTGGAAAGAAAAGAATTACTTTGGGCTGTAGAGGCCACATCCCAGGAACATTTTGTGAATTTTTTGTTGCCAGTTTGTGAGATTTACTCATTGTTTAAGAGCCCATCTCAACTTGTTCTATACTCTTTTAAAAACTAAATAAGAAAGCATTGCCCATTAAAAATTTTGTAATCAGAATTTGTTTGATATTTTTGCTGAGGAGGCAGAACAAGGTCTAACTTGATCTTATTGTTGTCTGGCTGCTTTCACCGAGTAACAGTGATATCCATAATCACACAAACTGGATGCATTTCCCAACAAAATGGCAAATTGAGCCATATGATCCAAATACTCAACAGACTCTGAAGTAATGGATGTGCCATGACTCACTTGGGTTCCAGGATCTTTTGTTTAATTTTCTGGTATTCTTGAGGCCTAAAGATGACACAGATCAGTCAGTTGCATACATTTTCAAGTTGATGCAGTAATGTTAACTTGTTTATGGTGTGATATTCTGAAATCCAGTGTTTAGAATGTAAGAGTGTTCTTCCTCCTTTTGCCTTCTATGGGTAAAACTATTTTGAGATCAACACTGTGACTGCCAGATATACTTGTCTCTAGACATACACAAAGAAAATGATGTGTTCCCTCTTACTGTCCTTCTCTTTCCTGTAACTCTGTAGATATTTTCCTAGGCAGAATATCACATTCATGTCTGTAGTTATAGAGACCATAATTTAAGTGGCATCAGTGGATTTGTGTCCACTAGACCAAGACCCTCAGTTGACCAGAAGGCTCCAAACTGCGTAGCCCACATTCTGTGTAAAGGAAATGCAGAAGATCCTCCAAAGCTATAAAAAAAAGTGTAAATTATGTAAGTATGATGCTAACATGACAGACATCATGGGAAACAACAGTATAATCTAGTTAGTGCTAGCACTACTTTAAAGATAAATGCACAAAAAGAAGGGGTGCATTTCCAGAATGTGGAGGAATTCAACATTCTTCATTCAAGGTATGTGAGATTTGCTTTGTCATGTACTTTAGAGAGTTGCTCAAATTGGTATCAACAGCAACCAACTGCTGTAAACAGTAAAACCTTGCATACAGAGGTAGAGCTGGGGATGGGGCAGAAAGGGAGGAGCAGGCTGATCCCTTATAGCTTTGCCTGTGCTAGCCACTTCACAGATCCCTTCTGAATCCATAGCACCATTGCTGCTCCAGCACTCATTTTTCATCTCCTTCAAATCCACAGTTGTCAGTGCAGCCCTCAATATGTTCTGTTTAAATTCCCACCAAATCTCCATGGGTTCCTCTGTCTCTTCACACTGAGAGAGACAAGAGAGAGAGAGAGAGAGCAGCAAAGTGGTTAGAAATCTTCTGCCAAACACAGATGGTATCCTGATTGCTCTTTCAGCCTACCTGTGTCTGTCTCTGAAGCTGTGGATGTTGTGGACATGTGTGTGAAGAATTTCCAACACTCTCAGATCATTCACCAAAAGGAGAATTTCCATGTGAGTTTTAATATTCACCACATTAGTCAGCCTTGAGAAACAAATATGGCTATTTAAGGTTTATCTCTGTAAAATGTGTATGTGTGTGAATGCACTTATAAGAAGAGAGAAGTAGAGGAGAACAGGAAGACTCCAAAATTACACAGCAGTCTGCTTTTAAAAAGTACTGACAAATGCATTTGCTTGCACAGTGTAGGCAGTCTGTGAAAAATCCCAAAAGCCATGGAAAAAACCACACCGGCTTTACCTCATGGTATCTCAGCATGCTCAGCTATTTGTCCCTCTTCTCCTCAGGATATGGGCACAGTGTGGGACACAATTGCATTATGGCAGTTTAACAAGTTAGTGCTTATCAGCTGACTTGTAACCAACCGTGCAAGTTCTCTTCAGCTGCCCCATTCATGAGATAAAATGCATTAGCTTAAATTCCCACACAGTAGACTTCCCTTCCAAGACAGATCTTTAAATAGGTTTTGACATACCTGGCAAAGCAAGCTGGTATTCTCTTCTCAGCACAGAACATATCCAGTGCAGCAGAGAAAAGGGAAAGCTTCCTCCTTGCAAGAAAATAAATCAACCTACCAACAATGCACTTAGCATTTGGAGGAAAAATCTTTGTTCAACTCCTATAGGTAATCATTGTGTAGAATGAAGCATGAGATTTGATTATCCTCATTATCTTAGTTTAGATAGCTCCAAAAGTTGCTAGTTGTCATGAAACATACAGCTCTTTAAAATATCCAGTTATGATATTTGACTTACTGACCTATTCTGGCATTTAATTGCACAATATGCCAATTCACTGTGAAAATTCAAGTCCTTTTTTCCCTTTATGCATATCTTTTTTTTCGACCTTGCCCATTCTACTTATTCTATTTTCCAAGCAAAATTCTGAAAGGGATCATTGAAGAGTTTGGGATCTTGATAGCCATTTCTCAATCAACACCCTTAATAGGGATGGTCTGAGAGCTCCATCTTAGACTTGACTGTAAAGTTAATATATTAGTAGAGAGAGGTACATCTTTGTGTAGCATGTAAAGGCATAGGGGCTCTTACAGTTTCCTTTCCCTTTAGTCATTGCAGATCAGACCAGAATAAAAAGATAACAAACTAGGTTCTTTCTGGTACTCTGGTTGTGGGTGGTACTTTTCCATATCACTAACTAGCAGACTAATTAATTTAGATAGTCTTTAGAATTCTACCATGGAAATAACACAGGTGTAAACAAGTGGATAGAAATTTTAGGTCACCAACTCATACAGCATTTCACGTTCCTGCTCTCTTCTATTCCGATCTTCCCTCACTGTCATGTGCTTTATGACAGAGGGGTTTTATGTCCTCCTGCGTCCATGTTTTCCATGTTTTCACACACCTTTTATTCATTGATTCATTCCTTTTCTTTTTTTTTCCACCATTGAGAGTTGAATCTTCACAGGATGGTTGTCACAGCTGCAATTCTTGCTTGGCAGCATTTAAATGCATGCTAAACAAAAGTCTTTGTCTTGCCCATCTTAAATATAGGCAAGTTAGTTGATAAATAGCCTTATGCCACCCCAGGGTGTGATTATACTTTGAGATAGCACCACCCGTAGGATGGGTGAAGGCCCTTTGATTTTGGCCCTGTGTCTAATCATGTGTTTTAACTCTTTCCAAGTGCTGGGTTTCTGTTGATCTCAGCAATTCTGTACATGCTACAACTGATATGGTTAGTGATATACCTGATGTGGCTGGCATCAGTGTAGGAAACCATTTGGTTGGCTTAAACAGAGCTGCACCAAGACTGCAGCCATCATTCAGTTAACATGCCAGATTATTGGCAAACTTTTTTCCACTGCCTCCTTCTCTTGTTTCATACAAAACATTATTGTGGTTGAGAGTCATGATAACCAGTTCATTGGTTTTCATTCTTGCTAACCTTAATGCTCTTGGTTTCCCCTGGGTATGTACTTATTGACTTTCTTGTCCCCTTTGTGACTCACAGAAAGAGACAGGTAGTGTCCCCTGTATGCCAGTTCTGTTATGTTCCATTTTTCAGGTGGAATTTTAATGGATTCCTGGTTTTGCTCTTCAGCACTTCTTTGAGAGTTGCAGGCCCTTTAGTAAGTGGGTAAGTCTCTATTCTACCCACAGCTTGTACTTGTTTCAGTTCAGGTATTGAAAAGTTGTTTTAATACTAGAATGAGAGAACTTAACAAAATTCTGCTATTGACTCCTGGCATAGTATTGTAAAGCTTGCACTTGCAGTTTTTGTGCTTCACATCTATGCTAATATACATTTACACAAGACTGACAGAGGAAAGTTGCTTAATGTAAATTACATTTGCATTGGCTTTAAGTCAGCTTTATACTATCAGAATAGAGAATAATAAATTCAAAAGCATTTAAAACCACAAATGCTCACAGAAAGTAACTAGTCCTGATTTCCTTATATTTTCACTTCTATAAATCAGGAATAAGTTTGTTAAAATAGTTGGGATTATTTTCATTTATACTGTAGCTTTGCTATAGAGGTCTGAAGCACTGTATACTTATGCTACAACTGCAATAAGAAAGGGGCCATAGTTTGAGGTTCAGTAGACTAACATGGGTGCAAGAGAGAGGAGGCTGATGTGTGCTGGGACTATAACCAGCAGTCAGTGTCTGCAGGACTTGGTTCTTTGATTGTAAAATAAGAGAACATGCTTTTCTGGTATTCTGCCTGGCTGTATCTTTATACAATATTCACTTCTCAATAAATAGAATTAGTTAAAAAATGTTTAACTGAAATATAGACCAGTCGCTTTTACTGCTCACCCATTTCCTTACCTTATAAACTTTGGGCTCCCAAAATTGTAGTTGTTAGATGGCTAAATGCTTTTACATGTTAAAAAAAAAAAAACACTTTCAGATATATTCTGGTTGCAACTCATTTGGATTGCATAATATGAATGCCTAACAGTCTGGCTGCTTTAAAAGGACTAATTTTCTAGGTATGGGGGGGAAAGAACTCTTAAAGATGTTCCCACAGATATCTAAATGGGAAGGAAGTTGAGATCCCTTTATCCCATTTGCTTTCATTGAATGCTCCAGAAAAGACATTTTCTAGCTGGGAGCAAGGTGTAGGTTTAGGATGCAAGGAAATCCTGGAGTGTATTCACAGAGAATGAAATATTATTTATAAAAGCATCATTATTACAGCTTAATTATTTATGTTTCAAAAAATGAATAATATATATTCTGAGTGCTTGCTAATTATTAAATGACAGAAGTAACTCCACATTTCAACTAGCTTGCCTTTCCTGGCAGCAACTTCAAATGAAGAAACAAGCAAAGCTCCAACACATTACCCAAGACTTCTGAGAGCTCTAGTTTTTCATAATGGCTTGGTGAGGAGAATGACTCTCAAACAGGAAAATGAAAATTCCACTTTATTTTGGAGCACAAAGGCCTTCTAGGGCACTGGGTCAGTTAGGGTGAACACCCTGCAAACATCCCCTTTTACTTTCTCTTAGTGCAAATGTCAATGACATTACTTATATAGGTGACATTAATGTTCTTTATATCCACACTGTTTCAGACACAGAAAAAGATGCAAACATCTTGTTCTCAGAAACAATGTTTCCACTATAACACCAAATTTATGAGCTTTGGCCAGCCAATACTTGCTGCTGACATCTTCAATTTAAAATTGAGAAATACAAATATTGTACCTAGGAGAGAATTAAAAATATCAGAACTAAACTTTACAGTAAACCTACATTTTCAGCATCTGAATTGGAAAAAAAGCAAAGCCTGCCAGCTAAGGTTCATGCTATCAATTCTTACTCAGCTCCTGTTTTCTGGGAAAGGAGATTTATTAAATTGTTGATCATACCCTCCACTATCTCCTGGATAATCCTTCTCCAAGAATAAATTTCTGTGATTGGCATAGTTATGGGTATGATTCTTCATAAAAATGATGTGGCAAATGGTGGCCTCTTTTTTTTTTTTTTTTTTGTGAAAACTTTGACAAACTTTGGTAAAAGGTCATTGATCTTACCAATGACAGAAATTTATTTCTTTCCTCTCTAGGCAGAAATGTGAGGCTTACTCGCCATGGAGAGTAGCACCAAAAACCTTACAAAGCTCCTGTTTATCAGGCAGGAAAGGTGCAGATCTCAGGGAGACCTCCTGGTTCTGCTTCCAGCTGCAGGCATGATTAAATCCTGGTGGTATTTGAGACTGCTGTAGATTGAGAGAACAGCCAAGCCAAGCCTAGAGGCTTCTTTCTCTGCCTGGAGTTTATCAATTAACTTGAAGCTTTTTATGTTTCAGCTCTAGCTGGAAGCTTCATTTGAACTTCCTCCACAGACTTTAATTTCCATTTGATCTTAGAGAGACACCATCAAATAGTTTGGGTTCTATAAAGCTGAGAGATAACTTTATTGCTGTGTTTCATACCAAACCTGAAGAAAACATTCAGTGATTGCTACAAAATTATATCCACGGAGCTCTTTAAAACCACAATAGAGCTATGATTATTTACGTACTTAAATGATGGCTTTTTTTAGTGGCAAGGTGGTGTACCTATTGAGAAAAATCCAGGTTAGGTGTCAGGGAATACTGGGATTGCAAAGTTTCCCATTTCCGATAGTTATTTTTTACTGCCTTTGCTATCTGTTTTATTACATGTGGACAAGAGAAACCATGCACAGTGAACAAAGCTATTTTCTAATACTTTTTTTTTAAAGAAGAAAGCATGTGTGACTGTACTTAAATGGATTTTTTTCTCCACTCTGGATAGACTTCTAGGTCTTGCAACAATCCTCAACCAAATTCTGAAAGAGACATAACTTTTGCACGCCACATGTAGCAGTACTAGCAAGGCAAAGGCATATATTGAAAACTTGGGATGGAGTTGTAGACAATTAACAGGCTGGGTGCAAAGTCCAGCAGAGCCTTTGAGAAATTCTAGTCACACACATAAACTGAATTATGCAGGTCTTGTCAACAACTGCCTCAGAAGCATATAACTGGTAAGGAGGAAAAAGGGAGGATAAAAGTATGTGTTCATCCTTTTAGAAAAAGGGAAAATGAGTCTTTTATACAATGTTTGAGAACCGCTTGTAGGGGTCAGAACATTTGTAATCCCATGTCAAACCTAAGACAAAAGACATTTGACTGAGAGGATAAACAGATGTAAATACCTAAATGGCAGTTGTTGGCATCTGTCCAAAGGTTAGGGCTGTTCTCCCAAAGGTTGAGCTGGTTAGACAATTAAAACAATGTCTTCTTTTTTTTTTTTTTTTGTGTTTATTTCTAACCTCTTTTTCCTTCTTTTAAAGTATTTATATTTTAAAAGACAATGTGTAAAAAAAAGAAAAGTAAATAAAGACATCTTAATTTTCTAAAGATCAAAATGAGGAGATTAGACTACATTCCAGCATGTCTGAATCTATGTCCTCTCACAACCTTTTATGAAGGAGACCACAATGGTTGCCAGAAGAGAAAAAACAACAAAAATCCAAAACCAAAAGCAGAAGACAACCTGTGCGTTTTTGTGAGATACTGAAATATGCCCAGAGATCTATAGCAGATTTCTAGATATATGTCTGACTCTGATCTCTCTACATATTAGCTTAAATCAAGAGGAACTCCTGACTTATGAAAAGTTAATATAAGATCAAAATCAGAACTATGTACTTCAATAAGGTCACGACCAAGATATTTATTGTGGATTGAGAACAGACAAGTTTAAACCGCTACAATGCCAGTAGCTGTACATTGTGTGGGACTGTTGGGAAAGGAATTTTAAAGAAGTCATTGCAAGCTAGCTCCTCCCTCCCATGTATTTTGTTTATATTTCAAGGCAAATTAACACACTGTATTTTGTAACTGATAGAGTAAGTCTTGTGTTTGATATAGCTTACAGGCCTATAGCTGTAGCACTAGAGAGTTGATACCAGAAGTCTTGTAATTTTCCTTGCTGAGATGAGTGATTACGCAGCTACTGGTCCATATCTGGTTGCCACTATGTTTATGTCTCCATATTTAAATACTAATTCCCTATCAAAATGACAACATGCATGCCGATTTGCCTGCTGAAAATGAGGCAGTGTAAAAATAAATAAGCAAATTATAAATAGATAAGTAGAGCCCATATGTAATTTCTCTGTTCTTCCCTGCAAAGCCATTGGACCCAGCTAAGGGTGGGTTTTTAGACAGTGGTGGGCTGGCAGAGAATAGCCTCACTCTCTTGTCTGAGGGCTAATCTGTGTTGCTGCCCCTTTCCCATGTGGTGGTAAAGCAGCTTCCAAGATCATGTGGATACTTTCTGAATCTGACATTTAAAACTAGTTGTACATTAAATGTCTTAACTATATAATGTTGCTGCTTTGAATTAGATCTTTGGTTTCCACACCATTGTTAAGATTTTCTTTATGCTAAACGTGTTTCCAAAGCCAAAATATGAAAAGTACTAGAAAACAGAGGGGGATAAGTATTCCTACTTGAAATGAACCTTTTCTTGGTTTTTGCTAATTTCTTTGCATTCGCCTTTGGAGAAAAAAAATATCTGTTTCCACTAAGTACACATATGCAACAGAACTATTTAGGGAAAGTGCCTTACTTTAATTAATACTGTGTTTGCAATTTCACTCTTCATCAGAGATTGAACAGGTTTGGGACAGAGATATACCCGTTTTTAATTCAGATCTGATACTGTTTACTCCATAAGATACTGAGCCACTAATGTTAGTTAATTAGGATTTTGGGGCCTGATTTTCAAAGATGGCTGATAAAAAGCAATCAAGGTTTATCTTCAGCTTGATTCTGCAAAGCTTTGCCTCCAATGAAGAGGGCCGTTTTTAGTAAATTGCAAGTGCCAACTGCTTGTATTGGTAATTCTTTTAAGAGTAAATGAACCAATGTATTTTCACTAACTGTATGCTTTTGAATACCTTCAGATATTTTTAGCAATTTTTGGGAGATTACTACAGTTGTTTTTCAGTGAAGAAGGAAGTGTGTCTTTTAATCTACCTATAAGACACTTGGGAAAATTGAAAACCATATTCTTTGAGAAGGTTTCTACCTACCAAAGTTTGAACACAATTCAATAGGAATAACAGATAAGGTCACTTAGGCTTTAATTTTCAGCCTAGCCACAAATATCAGCAAGATTCTCCTTTAGTTTTCTTCTAGAAAGTTCCTTATATATAATTTCTTGTGCAATTTGTTGTTTAGCACACAGGAATTTGGAATATCTCAAAGTACAATGGGCAATAGTTGCATCTAAGCAACTCTAAGCAGTAAAGGACTGCCATGCACTGCCTGACAGAGTGTTTGATTTCAACCAGTCTAGTTCTGCAACCCTGTGCAAGTCATGTTAAACTATTTGTAAACTACAGATAGTGATGCATACTTGCAAATGTTCTGTGGGAGGCTTGATCAGTTAATATTGTCTAGCATTTGAGATAGCTATGGAGAGAGCATTGCACTTTATCACACACTTACTACTATTGTAATCTTTTATTTGCTCACTTTGCATGGGTGTAAATGAATGCTCAATGTGCGAGCTTTAAGTCTTTTCCATTCAAGCTCTTCTAATATCCTCTCACTACCTGTACCTAAAGGTCTTTCAGTACAGCTATTAGGGAAGTTTGCTCATTATCCTAACCTGTCTATTAATGGTTACTGTTCTCAGGTCCTGTGAATAACTACTAGTGATACAGAGCTTCAATCTTTTGCTAGCTTTCAGCTACATACTCCTGATCCTTCTATTTTCCTGGGTCTTTTAACAACTGTCATAAAGTAGACCAGCCTTTAGCTGCTCTCTTGTGTGTCAAGAGGCTCACCCTATGCTCAGGGCTTACAGAATCACAGAGAAAGAGATGGGGTGGTGGCTACTTACTCAATTTTTGCAGCTTCCCCCAAAAACAGGCTGTATTCATGTCAGCTGAAACTGGGTTCTAGCCCACGGTGCATGGACATTGCTAATGTTGCGAACACTCCCATAATTCAACTATTACAAGTAGTAGTGGTAGTAAAATAATCTTATCTTCAACCCATCAGAGCTTTTTTAATTGAATTTTACTTAACATGAGTGTTGAAAGAGTCAGACTCAACATGCAACCTTGACTTTGAAACCTCTGGCATTTTGTGGGTGTTAGTCACATCCTTAAAATTACAGTAATATAGTTTTTGTGGCTTAATATTTACATATTTTTATTGCTGTCTGAAAGATAAATGAGAGGAGGATGATCAGAGGAGAAGCCTGGAGCAGGATTTTAATATGTTGAATTAAAAAAAATAGATAGAGATATATTTATATATATGGGAATGTGAACTTAAGGTTGCATAGGTAAATTAAAGACATTAAAAGACACAAAAGCAATGGCTGGCAAAGCAACATTTAGTAGGCATATAGAAATGCACTCTATTTTATGGAGTGTGTGCAGTGGGACATTTGAAACTGAGGGGAAAATATTCTGGAAGTTCAGGCAGCTGAATTAACATTGCCGAAGGAATCAAAAGGAGTCAATCTTTACATCTTTATTGTAACTTTGTTGCAGTTACATTTAAAACAAAAGGCCAAATTGGAAACTTTTACTTCCCAGAGTTCCTCTGATGTTTACTGGAATTTACATAAATACATCTAAACAAGGAACTGAAGATTTAAGTGCAATTTTTTCCACCTATTTTCTGGCTGAGCTGCACAGCCCATCTTGTTTTAAACCACCTAGATTCACATTGTTAATGTCTCCAATACATGCACTGCGCATCCTGAAAAATGAGGTGTTGATTCACAAACTCTCTTCCTTGCTAGACTGAGCTTCAGAGAAAGATTCAACTAAAGCAAATAAGAACTCCTGCCAAATTCCTTTCCCCCTCACCCCACAACAACTAGCTTTTGACCCCTGTACCTAAGGATGCAGGACTGTCCTTTGTGACACCATTAATATCATGGGAGAATGGCAAATGGTGACTTCTGCAGGGAAGGAAGCACATGTCCTTGCAGGGACCTTCAGGTGCTTTTTCAGCTCTTTCCTCCTGTCTTGCATATAAGAATAGACACCATTCATGGGGAACATCACAGTGCATGTCATGTGGGTATTTTCATGTTTTGAAATTAGCAGAATGAAGAGCAGGACAAAGAATAACCCGGGCAAACATTCAGAGAATCATGTCCCAAGATCGTAAGCGCTCCCCCACCTCAACAGACAAAAAGCAGGAGTTGCATTGGTAAAGACTGAATAAAAAAAAGCAAGAACATTTTCTTCTAGGAAATGGGAAATTACGCATTCTTATTGCCTTGTCCTGGGGTAATTTTTAGGCTTTATTAAGAGATGCAGTAGAATGGTATAAATCTGAATTTGTCTGTGGTGAGTGCAAAGGACATTCTGTTTTTCAGAAGAAACAGAAGAAGAAAGTATTGATGCACAAGTCCCCCAAGGGACATGAAGATAGCTGAAGGCACAGGATTCCATCATATCTGTAGTCTTTAAATGTGTTTTAATGAAGAAGAAAAAGGTTTTATAGCTTAGAGTGAGGAAGTGGAGAGCACGTGCTTTCTCTGACATCAATGCCCCTGTGAAGTTTGTGAGGCTCAAGTTGAACAGTGAGTTCAAGTGCAACCAAGGAGTGCTCAGAAAGAGGAGATCTGTCTAAGTAAGATTGGCACGTCAGATATATACAGCTATCGGCTTTTTGTTCATCTCTTGGGGGAGAGATGAACACTAATGTAACTAGCCCAGCAGACTTATTTAGAGAAGCAAAATATTTCTGAAATTGTTTTCAAAATTATGGGAACAAATGCATGTTTTTTTCCCTCTACTTTGATATGTTTTGAAATGACAAAATGATCTGACTCAAGCTTTCAAGACGGTGGGGAGAAACAAATCCAACACATTTACAACTCTTTTGGACCCAGTCCAAATTGAGTACTGACTAGTGAGAGCGTGTGAAAATGGGTTATTATATTGGAAATCAGATTAGTGTTTTAGCTCTCATGTTTTCTCAGGGAAAACAGTGATGGGATACAGGAACATAGATGCTGACTGTATTCATTACAGCATGTATTGTAAGTGTTCTGTGGGAGATCATTCTAAGCCAAAAATCAATTGGTTTAGTCCAAAAGGGGAAAAAAAGAATGTTCTTATCTCTCTCTTTTAAGAGAGGGCACTTCAGGTATTTCAGAAAAAAGGCTGTTATTAATTTGGGTTGTTTCCCATAGGAGTGCTAGGTTGTTGTGGAGCCAAAATTCATGTTAGGACACATGCTTTAATTGTTTGTATGAGAGTAGATGGCTGCAGGTCAGGGTTGCCTGTTTAGTCTGGGAAAAGTACATAGGAGCACTTAACAGGGGAAATAAGAAAAAAGAAAGGCTTTATCCTCCAGTGCTGAGTTTGGAATAACCAGTTCTAGATGAAGCTGTAGGCTGAATACAGGGAGTAACTGGGTGGAGAGTTTGACTCCTTGAAAGCCAACCTCAGCATTCCAGTGAAAAAGTCCCATTTGTGTGAGGTGATGATTATCTTCTTCCTGATTCTGAGCACCTCCTGAAAGCAGTGGGAGCTGACAGTGCACACAGCTCAAGCACAGAGATGCTCCCTTCCCTGTTTCAGGATTTCAGGATTGGGACTTCCTTAATGAACTCTGTAAATTTTTCTTGTTAACAAAGTCCTCAAGAAACCAAATATTCTAAGGAAGCAAATGGAAAAAAGCTTTGCTTGCAAGGTGCACCACCTTATTTAATTTGCATTTTCAGCCTTCAACACGTTATTTGCTACAAGTGAGATCGAGCTGACTGGTTGTTTTCTTAGCCTACAAATCCTTTCTTTGGTTCTTTTTTTAGAACTTTATAGGCTTCATTCTTAAGGCTCCTTATACCACAAATACTGTGCAGAAATGAATCTTGCAAGTCCTCAGAAAATGAATAACATTAAATGTAAGGCACAAATGTAGGACTAAGTAACAATAAGTGCAACCTTGATTATACAAAGACATGTTCAACAGTCTACTGAATTTAACTGGAGGATTTGTGCTGTAAGACAGCAGGTTCCAAAGTGAGATAAACGTCACAATTTGGTTCTTAATATGGTGTAAAGCAATTTTAGTACAAATTGTGAAAAATATATCATCCTTTAATATCTTATTGTCATGTGTTTCATGAAGAACATGAATCCCCTGACATAATTGTGGCTTTGTCAGAGAACTTGCATGTTGGCTAGAAAAAAACCTGTTACATCTTGGAACTGCTTTCCAACCAAATGGGGACTTGTGGAATTAACCATTTATAAGCAAATATGGAAGCTTTTTTTTTGACACATAACACACTGATACACACAGTGCTGAAAGAGATACCCCCATGATTCACTTGGATTTATTTGCAAGCAAATCTCTCCTTTTTATGGGTTCTGTGAAATCCAAGTGTCATTTTGAGGTTCAGCAGCCATTATAAGCTAGAAGGGCTGAATGCTGAAAATCTGTAACAGTTTTTTTTCCCTAAATTGAAAATGCCTATGACCATGTGAAATTATGTTGCTCATGTGTATGAAAATGGACTCTCACCAGAGGCACTGTTCACGTTAAGTCTCAGTATTATGCTGACGTATTTCTGCAGTTCATTGTGAGAGAATATTATTCTTGAGCCAGCCTGGTCAAGATTGAGAATACAGAGGCAGAAACTTTAAATCTGTTGGCAGATCTGCTGCAGCCTATTGTATATCTTTGAGCACACTATAGTGCTTCTGTTCCTATCTTCATCCTTTGTCTGCATAGCCGATATAGGCTGAAAAATCTTTAAGGCAAGAACTTTCCCACTGTGTTTGCAAAGGGGATCTGATCTCACTTAGGTCCCTAAGGCATTGCTAAAGTAAAAATAATAAGAATAATTGCATTAAAAATTGGCAAAGGAAAGAATATTTCTTTATTTTCAGAGATGGAATAAGTTGCTATATTATATCCATAACTTCTCTTTTTCTTTTTTTTTCCAGGGTATCCCTTTTTCTTTAATCAAGTCTTTACATATAAAGGATTGAATGCTTACTGTGATGTCACATAATTAGCTGAAATCTACAACATGTGCAAAACTGAAGCTCAGGGATGTTATATGGTTTAGAAGTTTTATTAGGAAATTCAGAAGTTTACACTTTAATGTTGGGAATTGACGACTATGTGATTATTTTATAATTATGTCACTCTAACTTTTGTGGCTTTCATGGTTTTATTGATTCACTCAAAATTTCCCAACATGAGAGTATTGTCAATTAAAAATTGAAGCATCTTTTCTGTTTGTTTCAGATATGCTGTGCCTTTGAGATGCAATGCTGTAAGAGCAAGAAGTAATTTTTAAGAGAAAAAAAATCTCTATGTCCTAAACAGTGCATGGGTAGAAAGAATTAAGTACGAATAAAGGGAGTTGCTAGATGATATTTGGGGTTCTGAGACTTCACAGATTTGGAAAATACACATGATGTGACTCAGCAACCTGTGTCATTATTCACAAAGAATTAAAGAAATATGGGTTAATAAAATCTATGTTATACTGATGAGGTACTTTATAGGGTGTCTGGCTTTATTCCTCCAGAAGCAGTATGTCATGTAGTAAGACTGAATGGTTTTCACTTAGTTGCTCATATTTTCTATTTTTTTATTATTATTTTAATCTAATCTAATTATTCACATCCAANCTCCTCTCCTCTCCTCCCCATGCCATTCAACTTCTGCAACCTTATTTGAATTTATTTATGACCTTAGTAGTCAAGAATCTGATCTTAGTTTTTGACCTACCATTGAAACATACTTTTAATGAAAATAAACACTGGTTGAGAGAAAGCAGATGTTGATCACTCAGCTAAAGGATAGTTTTTTCACAAAAAAATAAGAAAAATTAGGATTATCACTGACTGAATCTGTCAGTCTGGAAAAGAAGTTGCATATTCCAAAAACGAAAAACAAATTAGCAAAGTGTCAACACAATCTAAAATGAAGTAGTATGAAAAAATGCTGAATCTCCTTATCAGAAGCTGGCCATGAAAGCAGGATAAGTTTTTTTAAGTGTCTTGCTTCTGAAGTTGTCTCTGGCAATTTCTGAACAATCAGGCAGAATCTGAGCTTATACGGAACAGTCCACAAGGACAGTTTCTTTTCTGAAAAGAAAAAGGAGAGGTAAAACTGGCCTTTACTTCAGTGATGCAGTACCTATTTAGCAATATATAGAAAACAGAGAACTTTGAAGCAGGCATATAGGGCATATAAAGAATTTAAATACATATATGTTGAGTCTTCTAAGAGAACAAATCTATCTGTTGACCTTTGCAAATTAAATAAGGATTACACAGACACTGAACTACATGCAGTGAGTGCATGCTGCTGCTCTGGAAGCTTTCCAAATATACATCACTTTGACTGCTGCTAAATGGCTTGAAACATTTTAAAAAAAATATTTTACTAATTTTCTGCAAAATACAACCTTTTAATCTACTATATAGCTGAACACTAATTTCTTAATTTTTTCAGTGCGCACTATGCACATTTAGGTGGATATAAGTCAATACAGTTTAGGGGCTATGTTGACAAATGTTTACAGAAAACACTGACAGTTCCTATTGAACTGTCAGATACAGAAATTTGCAGTTCTACATCAGCCTTCAGCTGAAAATAGTCTTAAGTTTAAAACCACAGAAGACACCCACATTCCTGATTTTCCAAAGTGCATATTAATTCCTGAGAAGGTGCAACTCTCTCCTTGGATTCTCAATAGTACCATGTTTTAACTGCTGGGTTTGCAGATAACTCAGAAATGGCTCAGTTTATATCCTTCTCCAATCTCTCTGCAGTGCACAAAGAGCTGATACAGAGAAAAGGGAACACAACCTCCTCAGTTGTATGATTCAAATCTTGCAAACGCTTGTTGTGTCATGTCCTCAGATTATACCCTCTCATTGCTCTTCACACTATGAAACTCATTCCTGTTACTATTGTTTTGCATTCCTGTCTTTGGACACACATGTCTCTGGCTTCGGCAGGTTAAATCTTGCAAGAATAATATCTACCTAAAATGCTCCTCAGAGATTATCTTTGAGGCTAATGCATTGATTCCAAACACTTTCTTTGCATTCAGTGTTTCTCATTACCCTCAAAGATGGTCACAGTTTCCTCTACCTCCTGGGTTTTTCTTTTGGGGTATTATCCCTGGCCTAGAATGTCACCTCCATTGGTTATTATTTCAACTAGAACACAAAACCTTGCTGCCTGGTTGATATGTTTCTGGTGTTCACATTGTCCTCTTTCAAGTTCTTTTTTGAAAGGCATTTTCAATGATGATTACCAAAAAGGTGCATCCAAGGAAACTGCTAATGGGTTCTGACCATCTCTTATCCTGCTGACCAGTACTGCCTCCTCATTTTGTCCTGTTGTTGACTCTGAGATTGTCTTTTGATTATCTGCTCTTATACTATAAAGAAAAAGAGGCTTTGCCTGTGGTATGTAAATAATATTTAACAATATCTGTGTATTTTTAGGTGGCACCCTGGGTAAAATAGTAAAGAAACCAGCATAAATTAAAACATATACTTTATAGAAATTAAATTTTAAAAATACATAAATTTGCAGCATATACTGAGTAAGGTACAACAATACCTTGAGAAAGATAAAAAGGAGCTTTATAGGCATAAGGGTCCACTTAAGGACTAATGAAAAAAATCCTGCTCTCCAACTGAGAAATGGCAGGGACTTTGTTGTCACACATTACGAAAGCTCGCCTTATGCAGCTGCTGTAGAAATTCCTGCACCTCCCCACTCTTCCATTTTATATATATTTAAATCCTAGTAATCCTGGCTCTCAGCTGAGTATCAGTCCCAAAGAGATTTAGGATAGGGTAAGCCAAGGGTTGTGAGTCCATAGCTATGCAAATTCCAGAATCACTGGGGAAATGCAGCAAGGACTCCTGGAGCTTATGAGATGGAACAGAGTTCAGAGCTTCTGGTTTCAAGGCAGATCATNGAGAAAAAAAATCTCTATGTCCTAAACAGTGCATGGGTAGAAAGAATTAAGTACGAATAAAGGGAGTTGCTAGATGATATTTGGGGTTCTGAGACTTCACAGATTTGGAAAATACACATGATGTGACTCAGCAACCTGTGTCATTATTCACAAAGAATTAAAGAAATATGGGTTAATAAAATCTATGTTATACTGATGAGGTACTTTATAGGGTGTCTGGCTTTATTCCTCCAGAAGCAGTATGTCATGTAGTAAGACTGAATGGTTTTCACTTAGTTGCTCATATTTTCTATTTTTTTATTATTATTTTAATCTAATCTAATTATTCACATCCAATTCAGTAAATTTCTGTTACAAAAGGGAATATTCTGGGTTATTTTTATAAATAGGTCACTTTTAATTTCAAAAGTTCGATTTTACAATTTAGACAATTGTATACAATTAAAGTTTTTCTTTGGTTGCCCTCTGGGACATCTTGTATGATTGCCAAAAAAGAAAGACATCTTAATGATTAACTTTTGTGTATGACACATATTTTTCAATATATGAAAATGCTGGTGGTTGGGGATGCACATTCTGTCAGATGATGACCTCTCCTCTCCTCTCCTCTCCTCTCCCCAGAAGTTCCCTAAAAAACCAATTTTATAGGTGGGAAAACTGAGGCTTAGAAATTGAACAGCAAGGTCCATGAGAGCATCCCAGTTATAGATGAACTACTCTCCCAGATGGATTGGAGAGAGGGCTTAGTAATGGGTCATTCTCAAACCTGAGAGAAGTTTTCTTCCATGTTATATTCACAACTTGGAGAGGAGGATTTCCAGCACACTGATCAGGGTGTAAACCCCTTGCCTGCAATGAACAGATTCTCAGCTCACATGTGGGTGGCTGCTGCCTGTTAGCACACACAGTTCTGAAAAAAAAGTGCTGAAAAGGAAACTACCTAGTCATTTCTGGTTCCATTTATTGCATAACTTGCAATAGAACTATAGAGAAAAATACCTCGTTCCTGGTATTGAGCTCTCATTCGACCTCTTCATTTCCTCTGTGTTTCCTCTTTCTTCAGAGTCCAGAAGAAACAAATATAGGAATTTTTAATGTCAAATGCCAAGACTAATTTGCATTGCAAGGACAGTCTTTTGCTTGGAGAGACACCAATCCACAGCTGAGCAAGATTTTCAGTGCAGGGGCTTCCCTCAGTTTCATGTCTTACATTGTAGCAGCAGCCCAGCCAGTATTCAAGCAATATTAAAAAAAAAAAAAAA